>VMKM01000083.1:107500-688839 GCA_008360985.2 Macquaria ambigua
TTGTCCAACCAACAGCCCAAAATTGAAGGACATTCAGTTTACAATGATATTATTACAACTATAGCACTAAAACTGTTAGCACTACGACACTACCAATAAAGTTTCTACTGCTACGCTAACACGCTACCAGTACTGCTGTTACAACAGATACTTACAGTTCTTCTACAGCAAGCGCTACAGTTTCCATTCTTACTACGATATTAATGATATTTGGATGATAATTAAGATGTTGAAGAGTACCTGATGGACAGGGTGTGGAGGAAGGCGGTTTTCCCGTGGTACGAGCAGAGGTTATCCAGCTCTTTGGGAAAACGTTGTTTCAGGCCCTCAATCAGAGACTTGAGGAGCATTAAGCACTGCTTACTGCCAGAGAGAAGATTAAACCATTTGTTGTGAAAAAGCCCCCAAGAAAAGCTTTTTCATTCCAAATTTATATGTCTTCCTTTTAAAATATCAGGATCTTCTTCAGTTGGAGGCTCTTATGGTGTCCTTTTTCAAATCTCTTAACTTTTTGTCTATATTTACTAATATTTACTGTTTTATTTTGAAATTCTTTGTACCACATCACCTTTAATAACGCACCCTTCATAAATGGGTTGTAAATAATTGTTTTATTAATGCTTAATAAATCTCTTACAAATGATTTTTATGGATCAGTTATGAACCATTAATGAGAACAAATTTTGGGTTGCCAGTTTGTGAAAAATCCGTTCTAATTGGTAAAAATGCAATAATGTTATTTATGTTGGTAAACCAGTAATAAATGTTAATTTTTAATAATCAAGTCTGCAGTTATACATGCTAATTAGTAATTAATAAAGGGTTTTAATAAAGTATTGATAAGTTGTTATGGGTTTTGGTCCAGCCCTTTTCTAGTCAAGTAATAAATGGGCAAATGGTCCACCAGCCAAAGGGATTTTTCACAACCTGGCAACCCAAAAGTTCTTCTTATTAATGGTTTATAAATGCTCTATAAAGCATTAGCATTCTTAACTATTAATTAAGCTTTTAATTACAACTTAAAAACCCATCATAAAGAGTGTCTTATTAAAAAATGCTCTTTAAATACTAAAAATGTAATCTGTTGAATTTCTGAAGCACTTTTTTATTTATTACATTTACATTTACCATAAGAGACCCTGCCACGCAGCTGGCAACATGATTAGATGAACAAAATAACTCCATGATTGAGCTCACCGGCAGCATTTGGTGGCGTTGCTCTCACAGCAGGTTTTCTTGTTGCCGTGGCTCGTGATGATTTTCTTCTCAATGTGAGAGAAAGAAATCCTCCAACTCTCTGTTACAGAAAGACAAAACAACGCGACGGAGTGACGTCAGCATACAAATACGCAAACACTCACGCTGGAATCACACAAATAAAAGTCCTACATGTCTGAACTTCAGCCGTTCAAACTCCTGAAACAGTCGTGAGAAACGTGATGGGAACACAAGCAGAGTGATGTTGTTCCCTGCTTCCTTTATAGGAACAGTTCACCCCACAACTAAAAATAACTTTATCTCAGCCTTTATACAAACTAGCCATTTTTACAGCTTGAAAACACAATAACGTTTTGGCTCAAGTGCTTTATAACCAAACGACTGGAACAAACTGTATAATTTCCCTTCTATGGACGTGTTATGTACGTATTTGGAGGTGTAAACAGTGTGGATGAAGTACTCAGATCCTTTACTTAAGTAAAAGTACCAATACCAAAATGTAACAGTACTCAACAGTAAAAGTCATGCATTTAAAATTCTACTTAAGTAAAAGTAAATAAGTATTTTAAGCTAAATACTTAAGCTTAAGCTTAAAGTATCAAAGGAAAATCGGCCAGTGTGACTGATTTAATAAATTACATTATTAATTCTGATGTCTCAGAGTGTAAGCAGCATGTTGTAGCTGCTCGAGGTGGAGCTACCTTTAACTACTTTATATACAGTTAGCTAGTTCAGTCCAGTGGTTCCCAACCTAGGGGTCAGGCCCCTCCAAACAGTCACAAGATAAATGTGAGGGGTCGTGAGATGATTAACGGGAGGGAAAAGAAGAAAAAACAAAGTTCTGATACATAAATCTGTTTTAATATTCTAATCTTTGATTTTTCTGTAAAATATTGGTTAAATTTACATTCAATCATTATGATCATTATAGGGCAAATCAATAAAAAAAGGAAAACCAACACTGTTACATTTCAATATGGACATATACTCCACTGTAAGCTGGGACTGGGACACTCAGTTTTTACAGCTGAATATTTTAATGATGACAATAATTGACGAAGATGAAAAGGCATCATTTTCATGGCTATTTAATACATTTGGCCAATGCATTAGTGAATTAACAGTTTTAAATACTGTTGTCTATTAAAGCCTTTTTTTATGAATGAAGTTTTAATGTGCTATGCATTTAGTTAAAAGGTGTGTGTTTACATTTTCTAAGACGGCCGGGCCTTCATCATTTGTGCGTACGATCGGTCTGAAGCAGTTCTAAGATTGTTCTCAGAATACGAACAAATTCATGTATGAAAAATACTGTTTGTGTGTAAAACGTTCGTACGCACTGTTTGTGAATGAAGCCCATCGTTGTTCATTTACAACAACAGACAAACATTTCTCTCACCTTTGGCTTCCTCGTCGAGCTTTCGTCCTTTGAGCCTCTTTGGTACAAAGAAACACGGCAAACTTTTGATTTCTTGGCGAACTTTCTTTCCCAGCCAGTTGTCCACATCTGGACCGTTACGGATAGCGGGCGGCCAGCCCTGCGAGGAGTGGACCTTCATACAGGAACAAGGACCAGTAATAAGTATATGTACAATACTACTGTCATTATTACTACCTCTACTACTACTACTACTACTACTACTACCACCACCTTCCTCTGCCATTACACTAGTACATAATACCTCTACTTGTCCTCCTTCTACTACTATTACTACTACTGCCTTTACAATTCTGAAGAAGTATGCACAACTTTTATTTAGGTAAAGGAATATAAAAGCACATAAGTATTGTCCAGAGCAGGAACCACTTTACTCAATTACTGAGGTACTCGTACTTTACTTGAGTATTTCCGTTTTATGCTAATTTCTACTTCCACTCCACTTACTGCACTATATTTATTTTAAAACTTTAATTACTAGTTACTCTGCAGATTCACATTATTGACACAAAATATAATCAACAAAAAAATTCTGATATATTATTATATATTAAACTACCCGGCAGTATATAAAGTAATTAAAAGTAGCCCCTCCTTTACCAGCTGCAACATTAAAGTGATGTACACTTACATTTATCAATAATTATTATACAATTATATAATATATATTATTCTGAAATTAGTCATTCTGCATAATGAGTACTTTAACTTTTGGTACTTTAAGTTTGAGTACATTTGAGTATTAGTAGTTTTGAAACTTAAGTACGTTTTGCTGATAATACTATTGGTGGAAGTACTCAGATATTTTACTTAAACATACTGTTTTTTTGCCTCTAATCTCCTAATTCAAGTGTGCTTCATCAGTATCTGTAATCCAGAGAACCATGCATGATTCTGTTTCTCCAGATTTACATCACGATCAGTTTTACAGATGAAATGATTACCTCCAGAGCAGGAACCACGTCCACAGAGATCAGCTCGTCACTGTTGTTTTCAGTGCAGAACAGAGATAAAGTCACAGCCGGCGAGTTTGGACGCTTCCTGTTCACCTCCCAGCGACAGCTTCTATCAGGCACTGGAAACAAGGAGAAGTGAATACAGACCATGAGTAGCTTGACTTTGTGGTTCCCAAAGTGGGATGGAGGTCAACAAAATATGAACGAGTGAAGAAAATCTCCAACTCTGCTGATTGTGCACCAACAGAAAGTAGAGGGAGAAACCAGATAATTGGCACAAACTATATATAATAACAGATGAGAGATGAAAGGTGACGATCAGACCTTGGTAGGTCTTGAGGAACTTGCGGACCAGGCGATACATCTCACTCAGGATCTTGCTCGATGAGAGGGTGTACTTATTCTCCAAAAGAAAGACTTGTATGGGGCTCCGAGGGGGCCGGGCAAAATCGATCCGGTAGAAGAGGCCACCGTCGAGCTCCTTCATGTTGAGGCGTGAAGGAGCCTGAAGCTTCAGCATCATGTCAAACTCATCGGGGCTGTGGATCTGAGGCACGAGGACAGAGATTCAACAGAGACAGTGGTTGTTGGCTTGTTTGTCTAATGTCTGTTTACTTTCTCTCTCCTCTCTCTACCGTCCAGACCACCAGACCTTCTCATGCAGCACTGATTTAAGGCGGTGGAGCAGACTACATGATTCAACTGTGGCAAGAGGTTAGCTCTTATTTAGCTTCCTGGATCTCATAAAATGGTATCAATACTTCCTTAATGTGATGCATTTCCTGTTGAAACAGACAGGGATCAGTCATAAGTGTAAATCAATGGGCTGATACAGCAGTTATGGAGAGAAATGCAGTTTGATTAGATAAGAACGGGATAAAGATTAGTCCCAGTCACCTGACTCCTTCATGCCTGTCAGTATTTATACCAGCCCATTTTCCACAGTCTGTTGCCAGATTCAGCCTTTGCTTTCCAGCCATCTGAATCCAAACCTGCTTTCTAGTTACCTGTTTCTGTGTTTGGATCTGTTTCCTGTTACCTGTTTCTGTATTTTGAACCTGTACCTGAACCTGGGTACACCTGTACAATTTAATTAAATCTGTTAAATCCTGCATTAATGTCTACTTTTATGATGCCTATAATGTTCTGTTGTTTATAGGTTTTAACATAGTTAGTGAATATTTAATGGTGTTAGTCATATTTTGCCACCCCCCCTCGTGTATGTAAATAGGGTGAACAAAAAAATTCAGTACAACACAACATTTAATTATGACCTCATTAATACCTCATTTCCAGATTTCCAGAACGTTATAAACTTCGTAAAAGTAGAATTTATGGCAGCAGCATTGTATTGATAGACTGTACAGGTGTACCTAATAAAGCGGCCACAGTGTTTGTGCAGAAATCTTTGTGATGACTCCTTTATGTCTTTAAAGATAAAGAATAATTGTCTGTTTTTTTGACGTCCTCACCTTAACTTTCTCAAAGTAGCTGCCGCTGGTGAGGAAGTCAGCTGACTGGAAGAAAGGCTGATCCCCGTTCCTCAGGAATTTCAGCAGGTTCTCTCGGAAATCGTTGACCACCTCTGCAGCCCAGCGGCGGTCTGTCTGCCGGATCTTGAGGTTTTTGGCGTTGTCTTTGATCCAGCTGGCCAGCTCTGGGGAGATGGAGTCTGACTCCGCGACCACTTTGGATCCCTCCTCTGCAAAGAGACACAGACAAGGATGAAATTTACAGTCTGTAGCCACTAGGAGGCTGTTTGACACATTACAGAAATCTCCAACAAAATACACAGTTTTTACACACCGATACTGAACTGTTAAACACATGTCAACTGCAGCCTCACCTGCTTGTTGTTGCTGGATTTTCTGCCACTTTCTTGCTGGTATGACACGTGGAGGACTCAACTTTGCTCTTTTGTCCTTGTTCACATCTCTGTCCTCTCCGCCCATAACTCACTCGTCTCAGCCTTTAATAACTATGTACAAAGAACCAGTGGTGGAATATAACTAAGTACATTTACTCAAGCCAGTACCTAAGTACACATTTCAGGTACACTTGTGGCCACTTTCTACTTCTGCTCCACAACATTTCAGAGGGAAATATTGTACTTTTTACTGCACTACATTTATTTGACAGCTTTAGTAACTTTACAAATTAAGATTTTTGCACACAAAACTTACGAGGAGCTCATAAAAACATAATGTTTTGTTATAAAACTAACTACCCAACAGTGTATACAAGTACAGCTGGAACGATTAGTCGATTAACCAATTAGTCGATTGACAAAATGAATTGGCAAGTATTCTGATCATTGTTTAAGCCTTTTTTTAAATGCAAAAACATTCATAGTTCCAGCTTCTCAAATGTGAGGATTTGCCGCTTTTTCTTTTTAATTATGCCAGCATGGCTATGGGCTCTTAGTCTCGTTTTAAATCATTTTGAGTATGTTTGATAGCGATATAGCTTTGCTTTAAAACTAAAACCTGCTTCAGCAAGTTTCTGTCTCATAGTCCATTCATATGAGACCAACGAAGTCACTGACAGAAAACATTTCATCCACCGAATATGAAATCCAAACCATTAGATAAATAGACAGATAGACAGATAGATAGATAGATAGATAGATAGATAGATAGATAGATAGATAGATAGATAGATAGATAGATAGATAGATAGATATTTCAGTGGTTTAACTCACCTGTGAGAGAAGCTTCTGTTGCAACAAAGGTGGTGACTGTTGTGCATTTGTCTCTCTCTCCAGCTCTCTTTACATCTTTACTTTCACTTTCAATTTCCATGAAATTCCATATGAGGATCACGGTTTCCACCCACCTTCCTCCTCATCAATAGATATGTCTGGATTCGTTTTACAAACTCTTATGATGATGCCAGTTGCACAATTCCACCCATGAATAATGATCCTGCCAGTCAAATACCCAGACACACACATTGTGCCAACTATGTATCACCAGTGTGTCATCATGACAATAAGACTCACCATGTACCTGAACTAAATAACTATGTCGCCATTTATGAAAACATCTTATAGTCACGTAACAAGTTCACAAACAGAAGAAGAAATAAAAGAAAAATAAGAAATGGCTCAGAGCTAATAAGTAATCAGAGGTTAGACCATATCGATCCGCATTGTTGGTGGAGTGCTGCTGTTAGTAACGCTGTGAAGTCTCATTGAAATCTTGACACTTGAAGACACATTTTATGTGTTTTGCTTTGTATACAAATATCCTTGCTTTTAATTTGTCTAACTACACATGGTGCTGACATGGTGTGTTTGAGGTACAACTGTGTGTCACGTTGTATTGTGTGTCTTGTCTTGTTTGTCTAGTTTGTTTGGTGCTATTCTGTCACTGTGTGGATGTTTTAATCATGACCTAGCTTTAAGCTAACTCTGGCACAATACATCAAGTGGTAACATTTATGTTCAATATTGTACATTGTCCTTTACAAATAAAATAATAGGATCACAAGAGGACAATTCAGTCACACAAAGCAGTCCTCACACACGCACACACACACACACACTAACTGAAACATTCACAAGTATTATTAACGAGGCTAACGTCTACAGCTATGCTAGCAGCTCTGTGAGGCTATACTAAGCTAATTAAGCTAACGTCAGCATGCTAACATACTCAAAATGGCAATGCTAACATGCTGATGTTTGGCAGGTATAATGTTTACCACGTTTACTGTCTTAGTTTAGCGTATTAGCATGCTAACATTTTCTAACTAGCACTAAACACAAAGTAAAAGAGAAGCTGATGGGAATGTCATTAGTTTTAGGTATTTGGTCATGAACCAAAGTACATGATGATGGCATCAGATGTAAAGTCAGAGGATCACCAAAGTGATTTCAATTCATCCTGAGGGAGACTTGAATGTGTGTACCAAATTTAACAGCAATCCATCCAACATTTGTTGAGACATTTCACTCAAAACCACAAATGTCAACCTCATGGTGGCGCTAGAGGAAATGTCAGGTGATCACCAAAGTCATTACGATTCATCCTCTGGGCACCAAGAATATCTGTACCAAATTCCATGGCAGTCCATCCAATAGTTGTCAACATATTTCAGTCTGGACCAAAGTGGTGGACCAACAGATCATCTGACAGACCAATATTGCCATTCCTAAAGCCATCCTGCTAGCACGGCTAAAAATATCAGTAAGGAGAACTTTTAAGTCCCTCAGAGAAGTGAGTGTCTCTAACTTTAGCTCGTTTTAGAGTTTATTCCAGTAACAACGTGCCTAGTTCTTGAAACCAGTCTTCTCCAATTCAGAGTTAGTATGAGGAACTTTAAAAGCTGACCTATCCGTGGTGTCGTGGTTTTCTCTGAACTCAGTGTTACATGACTGAAATTCATTGTATCCTGGAAACTGTCTTTCTTAGTTTTGAGCTGATGTGCCTGATTAAGCTGGAGGAACTTGACCAGAGGAAGAAGGATAAATATTTGTTGAGAATATTATTGGAAGCTTGTAAGCAATAACTGAGGAAGGGCTGAAGAAAGAAAACACCTAGTGCTGACGGATGGATTGACCTTGAGTACAATATTTATGTTATGGTGAGAATTACTTTCAACTTGAGAACCCACAAGGAGACATTTATTGAGAACTGGATGAAATAGATTATTTACGTTCCAACCTTCAGACCAGACTTTGTGTAAATAAGCATCAGAAACACACAATCCAGCGTAATCTTTAGTCTCCAATAGTTAATGTAAGTATGCTAGTTAACTTATCTATTTAATACAACTATTGCCCTTTGGGATTGTTTTTCCTTTCCTTCACATGTTTAAAAGGTCTTCATGTTCATATGGTGTTAAACTGTGCTTTCGCTGAAGCACCAGAATGACAAAATTTGTGACACAAAAAACTCGGCATGTTTAAGGTTTTTATTAATTTGCTTTCATCCTAATTCTTTTAATACTTTTCCCTAAAAGGCACAAGCCTTCCTTTCCGGCGGAAACTTTTCCGATGGGTTTTAATCAGCATCAGCCAGAAGACGATGAAGAGGAGGGATGGTTGCTGGGATGTGACGTTTTGTTGTACGTCCTGCATGAGAATTCATTTCTTCTTTTCGGCCTTCTGTGCAGACTTGGTGACCTTTCCACCAGTGGCTTCCTTCTTCTCGACGGACTTGATGACACCGACGGCGACGGTCTGCCTCATGTCACGTACAGCGAAACGTCCTGGGAGGAAGAGATGGACAAGAAAAGAGAGAAACAGAGGAGTCCGTGAGAGGCTGAAAAGATGCTATTTACATAATTATTGAGCATACACCAATAAAAAAAAAGCTGGGGGACTATCCATCGACCACAGTCTGTCCATTGGTCAGAGTGTTTGTTGGCCAGGTTAATAATCAAAAATCTATTAATCATTCAAAGCTTTAAAAATACAAAATTCATGAGCTTGAAGGTTCATTCTTGACCTTGGAAACAACAACTTGACAAAATTCAACGTACTTGTTGTTTCCTTCCTCAGCAGATGGAGTTGCTCAGTTGTCGTCACCTGTTTTCACGTCCATGGAATTTAAGTTACGTGATAACAGGTGATGATACCTGAGCAAAAGGATGGACCTTTGGATTTTTATTTTGTCAAGCTATATATTTTCCCTCTTTGAAAGCTTAATTTAAACAAAGAATGGAAACTAAAACAAAACAAATTTGGTAAATGAGTCATAAGTTACATAAAAATGCTGTGTAAATTATTTAAATAACACACTTAAAAAATAGTTTGACATTTTGGGAAATGCGCTTATTTGCTTTCTTGCCAAGAGTTAGATGAGAAGACTGACACCACTCTCATGCTTGTACAGTAAATATGAAGCTACAGCCAGCAACCAGTTAGCTTAGCTTAGCATTAAGACAAAATCTACCTACCAGCACCTCCAAAGCTCACTAATTAACACGTTATATCTAATCTTAATAATAAGTACAAAAACCGAAATGTAAAAATGACGAGTTGTAGTTTTACCAGGGATTATGTGCCAAACTATTATTTGGCCGGGAGCATTACTTCCTGGAGTCTTGTCACTAGAAAAGGCTAAATTTTCTGAAGAAAATGTAAGTGTGCTTGACTATGCTGAAAATTGCAGATGTAAGCAATGTGAACAAGTTAAAATGTCTTAAAATGTGAATTCTTTGCATGTGAAATATCATATGCATGTTGCAGTTAAAGTTGAAGCACTTAAAGGAGCTGAAGTGTCAGTTGTAGTACAAAAAGTTAAAAACAGTTCAAGTGTAAACATGTTTAAACCCCCGTAGGTGGTTAAAGCCCTGAAAGTAGCTGAACTAACAGCTGAAAAGTAAGACATGAAAGCAGCTAAAATGTCGGTCATTGTCTAAGACATGAAAGCAATTGAGATGTCAGTAGGCATGTAAGCTATGAAAGCAGTCAAACTGTCAATTTGAAGAGATGAAAAAAAGGTTAAGTGTGTGCACTGTAAATAGTTGAAGTGTCAGCTGGTTTGTAAGCAGTGACAGCAGTTTAAATGTGTTGATGTGTGAGCGCTCAAAGCAGTTGAACTGTCATTTGAAGAGTAAGATGAGTTGAAGTTGAAGTGCTAGAGATAGTTTGAGAGACTGTCAGTTGTCAGTGTCAGTGTCAGTCAGTTGAAGAGTAACAGACGGAAACAGTTTAATTTTCAGTGTAGTGATAAAGTTTAAAGTTCTGTGGAAGTGGAAGTGCTCGATAGATAGTTGGACACTTAAAACAAAGCCTAATCCATTCTCGTAACAACAAAATGGGCAGTAGTTGAAGAAGAAAAAAACATTTTACTCACCCAGTGGAGGATACTGGGCGAAGCTCTCAACACACATGGGTTTTGAAGGCTCCAGTTTGACGATGGAGGCGTCTCCAGACTTGACAAACTTGGGGTTGTCCTCAAGCTTCTTGCCGGAACGACGGTCGATCTTCTCGATGAGCTCCTTGAACTTGCAGGCAATGTGAGCGGTGTGGCAGTCCAGCACAGGGGCGTAACCCTGGGAGATCTGGCCGGGGTGGTTCAGGATGATGACCTGAAATAGTAATGTTTAAGTGCATTTAGAAATGGTGATGAGAGTTCTCCACCCAGCACCCGCTTCAGGCCGGAGGTGAACATCGTTGCAGTTCCTGCTAGTAGCCAGCAGAGGTCGACAGATGTTCATGTTTACCTCAGCTGGACTCACTCATGCACCTCTAGAGTCACAATATAATTACATTTTAGAGAGTATCTTGCTATCTTAATTGATATATTTCTTTTTTAAATTATCAATGAAGCAGGATATTAACATTGAGATTTGTTTTTTTCAGTTTGTGAGCAAAAGGCGGTTTCATTTGATAGAAGGAAAAGAGGGGCAGGACGGTTAATTCCTAATTATTTAATTGTTGCTTTGAGTTTCTATGTGATAGAGCATGAAGTAATAGATAAAATACTGTTTCCGACTGTGTGAAAGTAAATATATATTGTAAATATTTGGCATTTTTGTTTATTTCAGGCAGAAGTGGCCAAGAATGTGAAGCAAAATTTTCAGTCTTGTGATTTTGATTTAAAAAAAAGGCTTGAATGAAACCTTGAAGCCAAAGTTTGTAGTGGTTCTGTTTATTTTTTAAACACAAATTGTGAGGAGACTATCACATTTAAACAAGTCCAGTTCCTCATGTTAAATTATTCCTTTTTAAACTTTATTTCCTCTTTCTTCATTTGCTCAGACTCACCTGGGCGTTGAAGCTCCCAGCCGCCGTGGGAGGGTCGTTCTTGCTGTCGCCAGCCACGTTTCCACGGCGGATCTCCTTAATGGACACGTTCTTGATGTTGAAGCCGACGTTGTCGCCGGGAGCGGCCTCAGACAGAGACTCGTGGTGCATCTCCACAGACTTCACCTCAGTGGTCAGGTTGGGGGGAGCGAAGGTGACGACCATACCGGGCTTCAGGATGCCGGTCTCAACACGGCCGACAGGTACAGTTCCAATACCTGAGAGAGAACAGGAGCCAACAAGTTTCTAGCACGCTCTTCAGTTAACAGTAGACAGCCCATACAAGGGAAGAAGTACAGGCAATAAGGGAGGAACAAATCTGTGTTTAGTAGGGACCTAAAGATAAATTACTCTGTAAATACTTAAATTACCTGGTACATATTAAACAAGATAGAGGGTACAGACAGAGGACAGGGGATGTCTGGTAGATGTCAGGGAGAGCCTCAGTGGCTTGTTGCTTTCAGACAGAGTTCTGGGTATGAGGATCATAGCTAAGTTAGAAAATCTCTGCCATGGATGTTAATGGTAAATGTAGATGTGAAGTACCTTCGCAGGAATTCGGAGCGATAAGCTTTACTACAGAACCTCACAAGTGACAGATGTTACCAATGTGAGGCCTTTAACTCAAGATCAGAGCCACACATCTTAAAGTGAACAAAGAAATGTTTTATATCTATTAACGCTTTACATTTCAACATCTGCTTTAATATTGAGATGGACATATTTTCTGTTTAATAGTATTTATTGTGGTGATAGACTGAACTGTGAAATTATACCTGAATACCCAATATTTACTTTGTAATCACTTTCAAAAAGGGGGTGAACAAGGAACCACTTTATTTTACAGCCCACATACTCTGCAACTACACTGTAATTACAGTAAAAAAGGGGTGAACAATGGACGGCTTTTCTGCACAACCTGCATACCCCGGACTTACACTGTAATAAGGGAGCTTTCTCCCAAATATTCACTGCTTTGTCCTGCGAGCACTCATACATGTTTTTAAAAACAGAGATAAAACTGACATGTCATTAGTAACTGATGAATAGTTTGCCAATTTTGCTCCCCAGCAACAACCATAAAGTACACTACTTTAATAACAATAAGTAGTCTGTATTTAAAAACCTTTAACAACATACTTTCCTGATTTATTTTTTGTCAGAATATCATTAAATAAATTACACCATAACTCAATTACAATATTGACACTGTTACCCTGTTTTACCCGATGTTTCCCGTGTTGTTACCCAGTAACAACATCACTGTGGCTTGTAATTATAAACAGATACTCTTTAATATACTTAAACACAAAGTCCATTTTAAACACAACGTTGTAACCTCCACGTTCCCTGAGATTCCTCCCTTGTTCTTACATACTTGTCCCGGTATAGGTACCCAGTAAGTATTTTATTGATACCCCATGTGGACTAAATAATTACATTGTAATTTGCTATAATCTACAGTAATCTAAAGCGTTAGCCACAGTCCTGTTCCACATAAGAATAACATAATAATCTTAATATGTGTTAGGTAGTGTATGTAAGTGTACAGTAATGACAAAGAAAATATCTAGTATATCCAGTTCTGCCCCTGTGATTGGCCTGTTTGAACCCATTTGGATCCACTCCCTGGATTTGTCCATTTAGCAGATGTCATGAGCCAAATGCTGCTGAGTCTACAGTCTCACGCACCAATCAAGATTTTCCAAATTCACCTTGTTTTTGCTAGACAAAAAAGCAGCTGTTACTGTTGCAACTTTTAATGCCTTTTGTGCCTCTTGGTTTGATTTTGATATTTTGTGACTGTGTTCTGGGTTGTAGCAGCATAGTAATATGAATGTTAGCTGCATGCTAAAACTCAATATGTGCACGCTCCTTACCGCCAATCTTGTAGACGTCCTGCAGGGGCAGACGGAGGGGCTTGTCGGTGGGGCGGGCAGGTGGCAGGATGGCATCAAGAGCCTCCAGCAGTGTGGTTCCACTAGCATTACCCTCCTTGCGCTCAATCTTCCATCCCTTGAACCAGCTCATCTACAGACGGATTCAAAGTGAGAAATCAATCCATGTCCAATCCATCAGGTTAACACAAGTTGAAAGTTTCCTCACCTTGTCACTGGCCTCCAGCATGTTGTCTCCGTGCCACCCAGAGATGGGGACAAAGGCAACAGTGGCGGGATTGTAGCCGATCTTCTTGATGTAGGAGCTCACTTCCTTGGTGATTTCCTCAAAACGCTTCTGACTGTATGGGGGCTCGGTGGAGTCCATCTTGTTGACTCCAACGATGAGCTGCTTCACACCAAGGGTGAAGGCCAGCAGGGCGTGCTCACGGGTCTGGCCGTTCTTGGAGATACCAGCCTCGAACTCACCAACACCAGCAGCAACAATCAGCACAGCGCAGTCGGCCTAAACAGGGAGAATTCTTCTATATTTCTACATATGTGCATGTTTTGTTAAAGCAAAATGATGGTTGTCTTTTGCTCTAAATATGTTTAACATATGCACATCAAAAACTTAACAGAATATTTTCATATTCAGGGCTTCAACTTGTCTGTTTTTCTTTTAGGTGGAATAGAAATTGAGGCCGGACATTTAATGGCTCCAACATAACTTTAACTTTTGGGACTTTTCAAAGGAGACAGTGGAGAGGGAGATTAATAGAATAATAGGGATAGATCTTAGAGTGGATTTAAATGCCCTGGCTAGCTGAGCGTCTGGGATGTTTACTTAACTTTAAAGAGATAATGAAGTGATTTTCTGGGACTACTAGCACTCCAAAATACTGGTTGTAATGCTGGCTACATGGAAAGATAAGCATATACACTCACTGCAATCTCTGAACCCTAACCCTGATAAGAACATCAGCTAAAAACGTCATTACAGCTTGTGGTACAATGCACAAACCTGAAAGTTAAAGTCAACAGAGAGCAGGTTAAAAGGTGTGCCTTTACCTGAGAGGTACCAGTGATCATGTTCTTGATGAAGTCCCTGTGTCCAGGGGCATCAATGATGGTCACGTAGTACTTGCTGGTCTCAAACTTCCACAGAGCGATGTCAATGGTGATACCACGCTCACGCTCTGCCTTCAGTTTGTCCAGCACCCAGGCGTACTTGAAGGAGCCCTTGCCCATCTGTTGTGGTCAAGACAACACAAATAGAGCAGGAAAACCGGGGGAATAAAAGACAGATTAAAGTTTAACCAAAGCCATTTTTAAAATAAAAACATTTATGTCATGCAGAAACACATTCTTTTTTAATTAATATAATTAGCTTGCAGCCGATAATTCATTTACTTTACAGTGTGCTTAAGCATTGTGTCCAGAGTTTCATGTAGCGAGACTTTTGTGTCTTCTAAATGTATTCTATTTACTATAATATTCAACTATCCAACAGGTAGCTGTAATGTTTGTTCCTTTAATGTATACAATTCTTTGAAGTCTTTTATGTAGGCAACTAGAATAACTTTCTTCTATCATTACTAAATTAATTGACTAATCCATTAGGTAATATTGGTTAGATTATTACACAAGCAGTTATTTCATATGTATTTGAGGCTGATTTTCCACATTTGTTCTACCTATATTAGCTCTTGTCACATTACATTTTAATTTGTATGTTAAAAAACTGCAGCTGCAACTAATTTAAACATATTTCAACAGAATGTGGTGGTTGTAACTAAGCAAAATTAAGGAGCATCCGCCACACCCCGTTTCCTACACCTGTAATATCACACTGTGTACTGTATGTCTGTTAAAAACTTAATTGAGGGCCTCAGGTGTCTCCATAACCAACCTCAGCGGCCTCCTTCTCAAACTTCTCGATGGTTCTCTTGTCGATTCCTCCGCATTTGTAGATCAGGTGACCGGTGGTGGTGGACTTGCCGGAGTCGACATGACCAATGACCACGATGTTGATGTGGATCTTTTCCTTTCCCATTTCGATTTACTGGTTATAAACAACATGGGGAGCAGTTATGCTGACTTTGAAATTAAATATTTCAAGTTAGAATTTGTCTCCAAAATGGGGTGAGCTCAGTGGGACCACCAGTGAAGTCATTGCGACTCGGACAGTTATCTAAAATCAGTTGTTAGCTAACATTAGCGAGCTGCTAGCCGTTAAGTAAATCAAATTATAAACACCAGTAGTTATATTGACTTTCACATTAAATATTTTAGGTTTAAATTCGTCTAGAAAATGAGGTGAGCGCAGTGGGACCACCATTGAGTCCAACAGTTATTTAAAATCCGTTGACTTAGCTGGTACTTAACGGCCAGCTAGCTAGCTAGCTAGCTAGCTAATGAGACAGTCATATCAAGTAACTTTATGCTTTATGTTATGTAAAAGTAGCAATACCACACTGTAAAAATACTCCATAACTAGTAAAAGTATATAATTAGTAAAAAAAACAAGTATCAAACATTCATTGGACAGAATGGCCCCTGTCAGTGTCAGCAAATTTTAAGAACTTTCTATACTTTCGGATAGTTTAATCTATAACAATGTACCATATTTTATAAACTGATTATATGTTTTGTGTAAAATCTTAATCTGAAAAGTAATTAGTAGCTATAGCTGTGAAATCCACTCTTACTCCACTACATGTATTTAACAGCTTTAGTTACTTTGCAGAATCAGATTATTAATACAAAATATAAATGAACTAATAAATTATGATGTATTATTATAGATTAAGCTACCCTTTACCAGCTGCTACATTAAAGTGATGTAATGCTATATAATATATATGATTCTGAAATGGGCCGTTCTGCATAATGAGTACTTTTACTTTTGGTACTTTAAGTATATTTTGATGCTAATACATTTGTACTTTTACTTAAGTAAGAGTTTGAATGCAGGACAGAGTATTTTCACAGTGTGGTATTACTACTTAAGTAAAGGATCTGAATACTTCTTCCACCACTGCTGGAAATGCAGTGGAGTAGAGGTATAAATTAGCATAAAATGGAAATACTCCAGTAAAGAAAGTACCTTAAAATTGTACTTAAATAAATGTACTTGGTTACATTCCACCACTGGTTCTCTGTACATAATTATTTAAGGCTGAGACGAGGACAGATATATAAACCTCAGAGAGGCCAGTCCGACTGAAGCAACGCAGTTACTTCCATCAATGCACAGTACACCGGCACAAAGCATATTTAGGCTGACTTAATAATCTGCCTTAATAAAATAAAACCTACATCACAGGTTTTTTGATGTTTTCAGCTGCTAACTGGTACCACAAACCATTAGAAACCATTACAGACCAATAGAAACTAGTTCATCTAGTCTAGTTCATACAGTCTATAAGAAAGCAAAGATGTAATCCAAACCATTAGACCATGGTGGTATTAAATACATTTTGATGTCTTTTAGAAACAACCAGTTTAATAGAATAGAATCTGTTCATGTGTCAAATCTAAAGATATCACCGTGTTTTAACTCACCTGGTTGAAAAGCTAAATGGAGGTGGTCGATGTCTGTCTTCTCCTGCTCTTTCTGTACCTTCACTTGTTGATATTTCCGTAAAAAGTCATCTGAGGACAACGCCTTCTCCTCCTCCTCCTCCTCCTCCTCATTATCTGTCAATGATTTTGCACCTCAAGGTTTGATAGGTGTCCGTTGCACAATTCCACCCATGGATAATTATACTACTGCCTAAACTGTTTTGTTTGCCAAATGCGCGCGCACACACACACACACACCCTTGGCCAACTAGTTTTACCAGTCTGTTCTTGTTTGCTAGATGTTATAGGACACACCTTAAAAACGTGTTTCCTTTTGTACCTGGAGTCTGTAGCTGTATAAGAAGTTATAACTATACATATCAAAAAGCACATTCATATGAAAACATAATTTTATCATCTTAGAATCTACAGAAGAAATGAGAAAGGCCTAAAACTGATAAATAATCAATGTGTTTCGACCTGAAACATGCTGTGCTGTGTTTACGTTTGAAGCTTCTGGAGGAGTGCTGCTGCAGTTTGCAATCAATAAATACTTAATAATAATGTAATGAAGCACAACAGAAACATCTTCATTTGGCAATGTTTAAGATTTTTATTGTTTTGGTTTCAACTTAATTATGATTATAGTTTCTCCTAAAAGGCACAAGCCTTCCTTTCCTGCGGAAACTCTTCCGATGGGTTTTAATCAGCATAAGCCAGTCCTTGAGTAGAGAGCTCTGCCTCAGAGAAGACGACGCTGGGTGGCAGGGGAGATGAGGGGATGGGGCGGCCCGCTGCTGCTGAGATGTGACTTTTTGATGGACGTCCTGCATGAGAATTCATTTCTTCTTTTCGGCCTTCTGTGCAGACTTGGTGACCTTTCCACCGGAGGCAACCTTCTTCTCGACGGACTTGATGACACCGACGGCCACGGTCTGCCTCATGTCACGCACAGCAAAGCGACCTGGGAGGAAGAGATGGACAAGAAAAGAGAGAAACAGAGGAGTCAGTGAGAGGCTGAAAAGATGCTTCTGACACGAGTCTTCTCTGTGTTTAAGGTGCAACTGGTGGGTGGTGAATATACAGTGCACATTATACTAAAGATCAATACTTTTGGCCTAGCAATCAAGTTAGAATAGCATTATATAGTCATTTTATGCCCTGAACTTTTATTATGTTAATTAGATTCTGGATCATGACTATAATTTTTGCATGAAATCAAGATTAGGGACTGTACATCCATATGGTCGTCCAACTGTCCTTACTTACTAGAGATGCAAATTTTCAATGATTTCCTTAATCAATCTTTGACCATGTTAATGATGAATAATTGATTAATCATTTAAAGCTTATAGAATACTAAATTAATGCTTTGCCTCTATGAAAGTGTTATTAAAATAAGTGACATGAGCTTATTTCACAGCAAACCCAAGTAAATTTGGTATCTGAGTCACATATTTCATATTCCATATATCCCAACCCACTGGTCTTTATCCAAACAACATTATAAACATTATAATTCTGAATGACTTTCAGGCTTGCTGGAGAACATAAATGATATGGGGGCATTTAAAGCTCCATTAATTGATTTTTTGCCACTTGGGGGCAGCGGAACAACCTCATAACACAATATCTAACATTAGCACCTCATAAAGTTGTTATGGTGAACATGTTAGCAAACACTTGCCTAAGCACACATCCAGTAGACCAGGAGCAACATTATAATTCATTTTGAGCCATGTTTCATAATTAAAAAGTCAAATATTTACTCTCCTTTTAGCTCGGTTTTTGGTCTCCACCAACTCCAGAGGGAAATATCTGCCTCTCTAGCTGCTAATTGCTCCACTATGTTTACCAGCTTGTCGCTAACTGTGTCTATCTGTTGTTTGATGTTAAGCAGGTAGAGTACAGTGGGTTTATCAGAGCTTTATTACTGAAAACAGCCGCCTGCTGCGTCTAGAAACTAGGCTGATGAGAGTGGAGTTGGGGCTGGAAAACCAAAACAAAAGCTGAAAGACGCTAAAACGCACATTAAGAGCAGACAGGGAATCTGCAGCGTTAGGTTTGTGGGTTTTATACTTAGTTGTTTAATCCATTATTTATATAAAAATATTGATAAGTGCAGCTTTTATAGACCTTTTTCCCAGCAGACCTTTGTCATAGCAGGAAAAGCACAGGTGTAACTGATAACACTAAGTGTCCCCAGTAAGCAAAACCAGCATGCGCTACACCAGGGCATTGAAACATGCACACCAAAATAGAGTGCAGTCATCATTAATGTTATTAATTACACCTGTGCCTGTCCTGCTATGACATGTCAAAATGTTTGCCGTTAAAAAAATCAACAAAACGGGCAAACAGCGTTTCACTCACCCAGTGGGGGATACTGGGAGAAGCTCTCAACACACATGGGTTTTCCAGGCACCATGTTGATGATGGCGGCGTCTCCAGACTTGAGAGCCTTGGGGTTGTCCTCAAGCTTCTTGCCGGAACGGCGGTCGATCTTCTCCTTGAGCTCGCTGAACTTGCAGGCAATGTGAGCGGTGTGGCAGTCCAGCACAGGGGCATAACCCTGGGAGATCTGGCCGGGGTGGTTCAGGATGATGACCTGCAGAGGAAGAGACATGGAGGGAGGTTAAAAGAGCAACATCTGAGATCATCTAAGGATGTGGACTGGTTGTTGCTGGATACCACTGAGTTATTCTCCCAGAATGGAGGTAGACTCCAGGTTTTCACTGGTAACCCTAACCCTTTTACAGAAATGGTTAAGTGCACTTCTCACTTGGCCTGATATCGACTTTGTTGCAGTTTCTGCTGGTGGTTAGCAGAGGTCGACAGAGGTTTATTAAATACTAAATACCTCGTCACAATAAAATGACATTTAGAGAGCACTTTGCTTCCTTCATTAAAAGGGGTACTCCAGCGACTCCAGAGACCAGGATTTTTTGGGCATTTATTGTTTAGGCAAACAAGTGTAAAGTATTATTACATGAACAACAGCTGAAGACTGTGAATGTCTCTTGTGAATTTAAAATTTAAAAAGGCTCCAATAAAACCATTAGGTCCAGTGTGTTCTTTCTGATTTGGTTTCTGTATCTACAAAAATTAGTACGTGTATAATGTAACTAGAAACAATGAACAGAGGCTTCTGAAAAAATCCCTCCTATTTATTATTATTATTATCTTTATTTTCTTCTTTTTCCGTTTCCTGAGCCTCACCTGGGCGGTGAAGTTATCAGCCGCCATGGGAGGGTCGTTCTTGCTGTCGCCAGCCACGTTTCCACGGCGGATCTCCTTGACGGACACGTTCTTGATGTTGAAGCCGACGTTGTCACCAGGGAGAGCTTCAGACAGAGACTCGTGGTGCATCTCCACAGACTTCACCTCAGTGGTCAGGTTGGGGGGAGCAAAGGTGACGACCATACCGGGCTTCAGGATGCCGGTCTCAACACGGCCGACGGGGACGGTTCCAATACCTGAGAGAGAACAGGAGGCAATATGTGTCTATTACGCTCTTCAGTTAACTTCAAAATAAAATAACTTGTAAATAGGAGAGGTTTTGATAGACACAAGAGGGTGAACTGTAATTTTCTTTTACACTAAGACCTTAATGAAGGCTTGTATCAGCTGTAAAGTACAGGCCACTGGACTCTATAAACATCTTGTCTGTGTTTCTATGCGGCCATCTTTTGAATTTGATCATTTGTGATTTCACAGTGTTTGAAATGTTATATGGTCCTGCTACAAATAAGAGTCACGTAATAGTATTAATACACGTCACACATACACTGATAGTTTCCAGGATATTCAGTTCTACCTCTGTGATTGACCTGTCTGAACTAGTTGAAAAACTGTCTGGATTCACTCCCAGAATTTGTCCTTTAGCAGATAGCAGAGGCTGAGTCACACTCTGACGCATCAATCAAGAGTCTCCAATTTCACTACAAGCTGCTGTTACTGTTGTTGATGCAACTTTCAGGATTTCAGGTAAGCAACTCGACTCTGTGCCCCTTTGTTTGGTTTTGGTATTTTGTGACTCTGTTTTGGTCCCGGGTTAGCTTTATATGGCATCTTACTTTGCATAGACTCGTATGTAAAAGGGATTGATGGTTGCCAGCAATGTGTTTTGTTTTGATGGCATACGTGACATTGCGACTTCATCTGTCTGTTAAAGTAATGTCATTCAGGCGTAGGTATCTTTTACTGGACATAAATGTTCCTTACGGCTTCATTCGGATATAACAAGACAATTACGCAATGCTCGCATGATATTTGGCAACTTTGGTACACGATTGGGAGCAGTAGCACCACTGGAGAACTGCAGTGAGCTGGAAAGTAATGATCTGAAGGAAGAGGAGTGCTTCCTGTTCTGTCACAGGCACAAAGCTTTTGAAGGCTTTTTTTTTGCCCTCGAAGCCTTCATTTATGATCATCGTGCGCAAGAGGAAGGCTCATCCTGCATCTTACAGTAAGACTACTAACATTTCATTCACTACATAGAGAATTAGGCTGCCTATTTTATAATGTTCGACAGTGCACAAGCACGGATAGACAAGACGTTAAATCGGGACTTGGATTTAATTCCTATTTGCTCACATGCTCTATATAAAGCGTTTGGCTGGATATCCATAAACTAGAGAGAGTGCTGATTGGTTAATTATGGTGACTGGCCAAGTTGTTTTTTAACCTTTTTCCTGTGTGGGGGAAAATATCTGCTTAATTTGCAGAATTGTGACGAATGAAAATCGGCTTTCTTTTCTTTCTTTTTGTATCGGAGATGATAATAACGTGAGGTATTTATTACAGTGATCTTAATCTTTTAATTTCTCTCTGTTGCATGTTTTACTTTGCGCTGCTTGCAGCATTAAGACGCGTGCTGTGTTGGAAGTGATACGTAAATGTTATTACCTAGTAAGATTTTTAAGCATGGATGCAGGAAGTAGGAGTGCTAGGGGGGCTGAAGCAAAATCAGGCATAATAAAAACCATCAGTTAATTTAAAAAGACTTATGTTTTTCCCCTTTTTTACTAGGGTATACACTGTTATTTGTGGCAGGACAGAGGTTTTACTGCTTTTTATCCCTTAATTATCAATATTTAGTCTATTTATAATACTTCCTGCAAAGTGATGCAACTCGCAGCAGGTTGGAGCTTTTCTGTGGCTTGCGAACACATTGAGGTGTTTTCGAGATCTAAAAGTTTTTCAAGTGAATCGAAGTAACCAAAGACGTCAGGGCACCGATCACCCTGTTAGACAGAGTTCAGTCCAGTCAGCTACAGACTGAGTTTGTGAGTTAACTGTAATTACTGCCGCTGTACAGTGACACTGTGCGATAGGATGTGTGATTTGGTTATAGCTCTTGATTTTATAATAGATCTGGTAACTTTTGAGGTTGATCTAAAGGTTTGGCAGAGTATTCATTTAATAATGTTTAAAAGTAGTCCCCTGGTTAGAGAGAGAGCGCACATGAACGAAACTTTCTTTCATCATCTAGTGTAATTCTCAGGTTTATTAGTAAAATGTATGAACTACGCTGCAGACTGGAGTCTCTGCTAATAGTGAATCACTTGTATGAACGGGTCCAACGCAGGTTGAATGTGCATCGGTATCCATCGATACGCTTGTCTCCTGTATGAAATGGCACGCTTGACATGCAGTAATGTTGGTGTTCAAGCTTGAGGTCTGTCGTAGAGTAAATGTTCTAAAATGTGTGTGTAAAATGGTGTTGATTACTATTATATAAAAATAACCCTGGACATTCAAATGAATGCAAAAAACATGAATGTCGTGCAGCAATTAGCATGACTGACTCTCAGCACCCCCAACTCCGACTGACCTCCAGCGCCCCTGCATAAAAGTAGTGGGGGATTTACGGTGCAATCAGTCAGATGAGGTTAGTTTTTCTTTTCATGTTTGTTAGACAGGTACGTAGACTATTAAAATATCAGTCTGTAGGAAGTAGTGCCCATTTCCACTGACATTATGTTGGTTCCTTTCCCTTGAGCTGACATGTCGTGACACTCCTTACCGCCAATCTTGTAGACGTCCTGCAGGGGCAGACGGAGGGCCTTGTCAGTGGGGCGGCTGGGGGGCAGGATGGAGTCCAGGGCCTCCAGCAGGGTGACGCCAGTGGCACCACCCTCCTTGCGCTCGATCTTCCATCCCTTGAACCAGGCCATCTGAAATGGGGAATACAGAGACAGAGAGAGGAAGGCAGGAAAAGAGGAAAAAGTAATGGGGTAAGAGAAAGAAAAATGATTAGTTCTAGAGGATTATTTGATGTGATATTCCATGAAATATTGCCTGTTGACTTAGAAAAAGAAATCATGTCAATCTGAGACACATGGACTGATTTAAAGGAATTTCCATGTGAGGCAAGGTCTGTATGTTGACTCGAGCTTAGCATGTTATAAGTCTCTCACCTTGTCACTGGCCTCCAGCATGTTGTCTCCGTGCCACCCAGAGATGGGGACAAAGGCAACAGTGGCGGGGTTATAGCCGATCTTCTTGATGTAGGTGCTCACTTCCTTGGTGATCTCCTCAAAACGCTTCTGGCTGTATGGGGGCTCGGTGGAGTCCATCTTGTTGACTCCAACGATGAGCTGCTTCACACCCAGAGTGTAGGCCAGCAGGGCGTGCTCACGGGTCTGGCCATTCTTGGAGATACCAGCCTCAAACTCACCAACACCAGCAGCAACAATCAGCACAGCGCAGTCGGCCTAAACAGGGAGAATTTTGTAGAACATGCATTTGTTTTATACATAAAGTATAAAGTGATAAGTCAGTAGAGAGCAGGTTAAAAGGTGTGCCTTTACCTGAGAGGTACCAGTGATCATGTTCTTGATGAAGTCCCTGTGTCCAGGGGCATCAATGATGGTCACGTAGTACTTGCTGGTCTCAAACTTCCACAGAGCGATGTCAATGGTGATACCACGCTCACGCTCGGCCTTCAGTTTGTCCAGCACCCAGGCGTACTTGAAGGAGCCCTTGCCCATCTGTTGTGGTCAAGACAACACAAATAGAGCAGGAAATAAAATGGGAAAAGGGTATGAATCAGCGAAAGTTTAACAGAGAGATTTTTAAAATAAAACCATTCCTCTTCATTGTGGAAAAACAGCAAATTTCCTCTCACAAGTGTCCTCTGAAAATTTCTTACCAGAAGATCTGAGAAAACTAAAGTTTCTGTTAATTCCAGTTGGACTTGGGATATGTTATGGGACTAATTTAATGAAAGTGATGAGACCTATCAGCATGTTAACCTCTGAAATACCAAGTGTCACCCACCACCCTGTCCTCTATCATCCAATCTATCACCGTTTCTAAATAGGTGCTCACTGTAAATACCACAGTTACATCACACTACATGGAGTAGTTAATGCATCAGGTTTCTCATTTACAGCTCAGTGGGAATACAAAAACAAACCTTCAGTTAATCCTTTAGGCTGACTTTCAGTACCGCTACCACATCAATATTTTTTATTTTAGATACCTTAGTTTGAGGAACATAAACTTGTTTAGGCCCTTTTTTCATTTAACAAAATGTGCCAAATTGCTAAATACATTAGTGTTAAATAAAGGTCTTTATCTAAATAAAATATAATGTAAAGTTATAAAAGTTTCCTAATTTAGACCAGAAAATATCAAATCAAAGAATAAGTAAATACAAAGAATTTGACCCAGCATTTTGGTTAACACAAAAAGTATTCAAGTTCATTACCCAGCCACAGTTTTCATGCAGATCCCCCTTTTTAGAAGCACATTCTTTTCATTTGTTTGAAGCTGCTAATCAATTCACTTTACTACATTGTGCATGTTTTAAAATATATATTGTTTTGGAATTTTTGGGGTTTGTTTTACAAGATTCAATTCAACAGGTAGGCGTAATATTTGCTCCTGATATTTACTTTGTAGTTTCTTCAAAAGCATTAGGCCCATTTTTTTGAGAGACAAAATATTAGTTTAAAACCTATTTAAATAAATCAATGTTTATGTATTGTTTGCCTTAAGTGTACTTATTCTAATATTTACTAACTTAAGTATCCATTAGGGGACACTGGTGGTTATAGTAATGTGGAATTAATTATTCCATATGTATGTGGCTGATTTTCCACTCTTTTTTAAGCTATATTAACCCATGACACATTGAATTTAAACTGTCAGGGATATTTTATGTCTAAGTTACAACACATCTTTCAACAGTAGGTGGCAGTTTTAACCAAGTAATATCAGTGAGCAGATGCATCCATCCACCACACCCGTCTCCCCACACACCGTCTCAGCCTTCACGGTCTCATCATACTTGTCCCATTTCTCATTAAAAACTTAATTGAGGGCCTCAGGTGTCTCCATAACCAACCTCAGCGGCCTCCTTTTCAAACTTCTCGATGGTTCTCTTGTCGATTCCTCCGCATTTGTAGATCAGGTGACCGGTGGTGGTGGACTTGCCGGAGTCGACATGGCCAATGACCACGATGTTGATGTGGGTCTTCTCCTTTCCCATTTCGATTTACTGGTTATAAACAACATGGGGAGTAGTTATGCTGACTTTGAAATTAATTATTTCAGGTTTAAATCTGTCTCCAAAATGGAGTGAGCTCAGTGGGACCACCAGTGAGGTCACAATGACTCAGGTCTAATTACAACCAGTTGTTAACTAACGCTAGCGCGCTGCTGGCCGTTAGGAAAATCAAGTCATTAACACTAGAGTAACGTCAGTTATGTTGACTTTAAATCAAGTATTTCAGGTTTAAATTAGTCCCGAAATAGCGCGAGCTCAGTAGGGACCACCAGACGAGATTCTTATGACACTAACGTAATCGAAAAACTGTTGACACAATAGCTTTACGTGTTTAACATTTAATGTCTTGTGATTGATCTCAACCTCGTCACAACTGCGGCATAAGCAGCTAGCTGACGTTAACGCTAGCTAGCCGACTTAAATATTAAAGCAAATACGAGACAAAGTCGAGTAACATATAGACGTGTGGTGTACGTTATTGCACATTTCATGTGAGTTTACCGAGTTAGTTAACTGGTCTTTTTGGAAACTCTTTTCTAATGCTGTAATTTTCAATGCTCGTGCACGCCACCGGAAAGGCGACGCTGGTGAGTCACGCGCCATGTGCTCGATACCGGCTGCCCAGCCTCCATGTTGCGCCGGGAGGCGCAGAGCCGCCATGTTACCAACTGATGCAAGCGCGCGCACCGACACCGTGCAGACAGCATTGGGGTGTAAGGGTGCGCGTTCACGATGGTAGAAATGACTACCATGACTGGCAGAAAGAACAATCTGGTACCTCATTTATATAGTTCAAGTTCAGTGCAATTGTTCCCAATTAGCGTTTTTTTTTTTAAACCAGTGGATTATGCCTCATTAAGACAAAGCCGAAAAGATCACATGCTGCACCAAATCTGGATAGATAATTTAAAAAGGTGAGCTAGCATGTTTACCCGTTATCTGTAAAACCAAAATTTGAACAGCCAAGCAGCATCTGATTTTGTCTAGCTTGAGACAGTAGTCTCCTGTATTCTGACTCAAGCTAATGCAAGCCAATACAAGATGTCCTGCCCTGAATACTACCTCAGCTCCTGTGCATGAACATGCATTTTTAGAGTTCACCTTCAAGATTAAAAGATGACATTTCACAGGGATTTAAAGATAACATTTCACTTACCTGTGGCCAGCAACTAAGACGTCCCCTGATATAGAGCGGAGGGAAAAAAGGACAGAACGTGATCCGTCTACAGTTTTTATACTGGACCAGAAAGGAGGGAGGGCTGTGCATGCGCTTGTTGCTGTCAGACTAAAATAAGGGGTGCTATTGGCTGGGGCTACAAAACTCCTATCGAGGCGATTGGACGACAAGTGCATCACCGGACACAGATAGCATGGTCAAAAACAGCTGCAACACAGAGAGGCTCGCCTGTGGCAGCCAAAAACTACACCAACTGCAACAGTAAAAAGGATAAAGACAAGCCAATTTCAATTTTTTCAAAGACATTTATTTTATTAGTTACCAGCAGCTTTCTTTCCAATTAAATTTGTGGCATTTAACATCAAGATAGTTTTAAACCATTTCCAACTTAAACATAACTGAGAAGAGGCACCGTCAGGTGATTCAGGTAAGTGACAATGCCACGTAGTTCTTTTTTCCTGCGAAAACTTTTACGATGGGTTTTAATCAGCATAAGCCAGTCCTTTAATAGAGAGCTCTGCCACAGAGAAGATGATCCAGGGTGGGGTGAAGGGGTGGCCCGCTGCTGCCGGCACACATCTTGTTGCTGGATGTCCTGCATGACCATTCATTTCTTCTTCTGGGCCTTTTCTGCAGCCTTGGTTGTCTTTCCGGATACTTCCTTGGTCTCAACAGCCTTGATGACACCGACGGCGAC
The DNA here is from genome assembly GCA_008360985.2 of Macquaria ambigua. Lineage (NCBI taxonomy): Eukaryota > Metazoa > Chordata > Actinopteri > Centrarchiformes > Percichthyidae > Macquaria > Macquaria ambigua. The sequence continues at coordinate 134,708 of VMKM01000083.1, forward strand.
CGTCTGCCTCATGTCACGCACAGCAAAACGACCTGGAAATAGAAAGAGTGGCAGTTAGTAACTGATCAAGTATTCTCATTATTACATCAATACTAAGAATTTCTAAATTTACTGTATATAGCAGGCTTTATACAAAAAATAAAATTAAAAAAATATACCGAGGGGAGGGTAGCTGGAGAAGGGCTCCACAACCATGGGCTTCTGTGGAACCAGGTTAACAATGGCGGCATCTCCGGACTTGACAAATTTGGGCTGGTCCTCAAGCTTCTTGCCAGAACGACGGTCGATCTTCTCGATGAGCTCCTTGAACTTGCAGGCAATGTGAGCTGTGTGGCAGTCCAGCACAGGGGCGTAACCGGCATTGATCTGGCCAGGGTGGTTCAGGATGATGACCTGTGGACACATTTTGAATTAGAATTCGCTCAATTGCAACCTGACCCCAAACTGGAAGCTATTATTTCAAGTTCACAATACAAACCTGGGCGTTGAAGTTGTCAGCTCCCTTGGGTGGGTCGTTCTTGCTGTCGCCAGCCACGTATCCACGACGGATTTCCTTGACGGACACGTTCTTGATGTTGAAGCCAACATTGTCACCAGGGACAGCCTCGGGCAGAGACTCGTGGTGCATCTCCACAGACTTCACCTCAGTGGTCAGGCAGGGGGGAGCAAAGGTGACCACCATGCCGGGCTTCAGGACACCAGTCTCCACACGACCGACGGGTACAGTTCCAATACCTGAGAAAAATAAATCCATTTAAGTACTCAAATTTGACAAGTTCCAATTTATTCCCTTGTCTTTTAGTAATTAAAGAACTCAATTCTTACCGCCGATTTTGTAGACATCCTGCAGGGGCAGACGGAGGGGCTTGTCGGTGGGGCGGGCAGGTGGCAGGATGGCATCAAGAGCCTCCAGCAGTGTGGTTCCACTAGCATTACCCTCCTTGCGCTCAATCTTCCATCCCTTGAACCAGCTCATCTACAGACGGATTCAAAGTGAGAAATCAATCCATGTCCAATCCATCAGGTTAACAACTACAGCATCACATGGTAAAATTTCCTTACCTTGTCACTGCCCTCCAGCATGTTGTCTCCGTGCCACCCAGAGATGGGGACAAAAGCAACTGTGGCGGGGTTGTAGCCGATCTTCTTGATGTAGGTGCTCACTTCCTTGGTGATTTCCTCAAAACGGGCCTGGCTGTATGGGGGCTCGGTGGAGTCCATCTTGTTGACTCCAACGATGAGCTGCTTCACACCAAGGGTGAAGGCCAGCAGGGCGTGCTCACGGGTCTGGCCGTTCTTGGAGATACCAGCCTCGAACTCACCAACACCAGCAGCAACAATCAGCACAGCGCAGTCGGCCTAAAATGAAAAATCATGATCGAGTTCAGATTTAAATACACTAAAGCAAAATGCAGATGCAGTTCAAACGAGCAACAAGCTTGCAGTGTATTAACATGATTTACCTGAGAGGTACCAGTGATCATGTTCTTGATGAAGTCCCTGTGTCCAGGGGCATCAATGATTGTCACGTAGTACTTGCTGGTCTCAAACTTCCACAGAGCGATGTCAATGGTGATACCACGCTCACGCTCGGCCTTCAGTTTGTCCAGCACCCAGGCGTACTTGAAGGAGCCCTTGCCCATCTGTGGAGGAATAATTTAGGAAATGAATCAATTTTAATTCATTTTCTGCTTCTTGAAATACATTTGATATAGGTAAATCTGGATATTGCAATGGGCTGCAATATAAAACTGGAAGATATATTATATTTAGCCATTAGTTTCCTGAAGACACTGCACCTCAGAATTTATGCTTATGGCAACCAGTTGCTAGTACAGCCGGTCAAACTAATAATTATGCATTTAGGAACTACCATTTGATTAAAATGGTCACAATTTTAAACATTCAACACAAGCCAACTTCCAGGCTATTATATCCTTGTACTGACATTTATCTAACCAACAAAAAAAAAAAATATTCCTGCAGCTTTCTACATTTAAGCTGTAGGATCGTGTATTAACTACTATAATTTTTATATATCATACCATACTGAGGCCTCAATGAATTTAGTGCACAGTCACCATCAGCACTGCCTGCGTTAAGCCCCACCCCGCGTGCGCGCACACAGTTGCTACATTCTCGTGCCGGGCAGCAGGGCTCAAGAGGAGGCACGCTGACGCCGCCATCTTGGCTCTCGACTGTAACTGTTATAAAGATTAGATCAAAAAAATATATATAACTGCTCACCTCAGCGGCTTCCTTCTCGAACTTCTCGATGGTTCTCTTGTCAATGCCTCCGCACTTGTAGATCAGATGGCCGGTAGAGGTGGACTTGCCGGAGTCGACATGGCCAATGACCACGATGTTGATGTGGATCTTTTCCTTTCCCATTGTTGTAGTTTCTGTCACGAATAAAAAAAAAAATAAAGGACCCATCTGTTAGCTCTCATTTGTAACCGCACCATAATGTATTAGCTTAATTAACGTTTAACCACAGAAAGGTAATGTGACGTTAACGTTAACTGAACCACTTCGGGCCCGGCTTAATTTGAACACCAGTCTGGTAGTAGTTCATTGAAAGTGGTTAAAAGAGACAATTCAAGTTCACATTTCGAATATACTTCTTTCAAAATCAATTAACATTCGTAATCGTTTATAAACGGTAAAAGGTAAGGGATTTGAGCAGCTAACAGGCGGCGGCTGCTAGGCCTCACTCGGCCACAGGCCAGGCGAGACACGTGTTACTCCATGGGCCACGTCGTATTAAGTTACAAAGATTGCCAAATATTCAAAAGCTATTTTGCCCACACTCCCAACACCTGTCGCTGGAGGATATGTGCAGTTGTTTTATGGAGGGGAGACAAGAAAAGACAGTCCAGCATCCTCGGATCTCGGCTTTAGCAGCCCCCTCTTTGTTCCTTTTCCCCCACATTCTCTCCTCCCTCGCTACCACTTTTGTTAAAAAAGTTAAATATAGTCTCGCTAAAACACACAAAAGGCGCGGATATCAATGGAGGTTAGGAAACGACAAGTGATAGCTACCCTTTACGTTTTATGGTTAATTCCTTCAACTAAAAAATATCCACAGGTTTGTGTGAAGTTACATAACCGAAAAGGCAAAGTTTGGGACGTAAAAAAAAACAAATGGTCGAAGAAAACACCCCCACTTAAATCTTATTAAACACCACAAACAGTTAAAGGCCTGTATCCTGCTCTCTCTCTAGCTTATGAATCAAAGCTGAACTTACCGGTGTTTCTGGGTTTCCACGGCCAAAGCTGCTGCCCCTAGCCAGGTAACAGAAAGAGGAAGACAAGGGGTGGACTGGGAGGTTTTATACTGAATGGGAGGCGGCCTGACTTCCCGTCGCCCTCCCCGGTGCAGACCCCGCAAATCACACACATTCCTGCAAAAAACGTCAGCACGCCACCGGATGAACCGCATGAAACATGTATGATGTCTCACCCGTGAGCTACTGAAACTAACGACAACAACAGAGACGCTGTAATGATGACAATAAGAATGACCCAGAAACAAAGTGTAAAAGCACACAAGTGATCGTGCTGCGAAACTGTTTGAGGGGTTTTGACTTCCTAGCGTGACATATTTTTAAGCTACTGAAAATCTCTAAAATTATGTCAGGCAGAACAGTGTGGGACCGAGTCAGACACAATAAAGTTTGAAAATATAATAAGAATACTGACTTTTTTTTTTATCATAACCAGATACAGCTTCATTACTATATGTCTTACATATGTTGTAAAGAAATAATGTTAGGGCAGGGGGTATTTTAAACTGAACACAGTGAAAAGTAATCCTGATATTATGTTTGACCAGGGCATCATTGTTTAAACATCACATAGAAACAGATGCTTTTCTGCACACATGGAAGTGGATTTTCATCATTAATTTAATTTTAAAAAAAAGAAATTCAGGTAAAACAAGTATTTCAGTGTCATATTATTTCCCTACACACAAGACCATAACAGCCCTCTCCCAGGCCCCGCTGGACCTGCCCTCCCATCCACCCACCCACTGGTAATACTGGGACGACCTGTCAGCTTGACAAGATTAACTAAATCCGAGCGAGATTTGCATTCAAACAGAGCCCGGAACTCATGCTGTTTTCAAGACACCTTATCTGTCAGTCGTTTACATTTACAACAGGCGCATTTACAAGTGTTTGAATGAATTAAAAGTTATGTGTTCTCAGGGTGGGGTGTATCTTTAGGGTCAGCTGGTTTACTTCTTTAATTAGGTAATCTGGTTAAGGAGGAATATTTGACTTGTCTGGGGAATTTCTTCTACATTTTTTTGCACAGCCCTGGTTTAAATTTACACAACCACACCCATATTCACAACTTAAAGCTGTCCAGTGCATCCTGTCCATGTTTACACTGAATAAAAAGTAAAACTCATCATATAATAGGTGGTTAAACTTAAGAAAGAGGCCTGTTTTGTCAGTAGGATGCTATCTGAGGGTCAGGAGGTCAGATTCTGCCTCTTCTTCCATCACTGTGGCATGTTGCCCAGTATAGAGGCAGCTGGCATCCCCTGGTACACACACACACACACGCACGCTGAATATATACACACACTAACTACTCGCTCGGCTTTCCCCTCCAGTTCAGGTAACAGCCACTTCGACTTGGCAGCTGCTGCCTTCACTCAGCGGAGAGCAGAGCGACCACGATGGGGGGAAGGAGAGTGAAGGGCCGAGAGGTGGGGAGGGAGGAAGAGAGGGTGGCTGGGGGGAGATAGAGGAGAGGGAAGGGAGAGGAGTGAGGAGGGAAGTGATAAGACGAGTGAGGGGCAGAAAGAGGGTGGTAACTTGCTAATAGAGTCATAAAAAGTGAGGGTGAAATGACCAGAAGTTTGGTTTCCTCTGCTGGAGTCGTAGAAGGAACATTCAAGTTATTAAAAAGCACAGAATGGGCAGACGTCTTGTAAAATATACTTATTTATTGTAAAGTTATTTTAAAGAAATCCGTGGTAAATGTTATATACATACACTGCTTTTGCTGGCACGCAAGCTAAGTTCTTGCTTGATCGTAAATAGGTTCTGCTTTATTCACATTTATAACCCGTCTGACGAGGCTATATGTGAAGAACCACACCTATAATCCTCAACGTAAAGCACAAAGCATGATGTACTTTTTAATTATCCTCTGACTCCACAGGGTGCCACAATGTTGAGCAACTTCCATTCATAATGACAGGCTTAAAAAACTGTGGTCTGAGCCTGTTTAAATTAGCACAAGTATGACACAGTAGGTTATTGATTTGCAGCAGCTCAACCTTTTTAAACAGCTCTAAACTGAAGAGTGAATTATATACTGAGGCAATATGAAATAGATGTACTATTAAAAACAAAAAAAGAACACGGGTTGTTGTCGTCTGTAGAGTCACCTGTTATATGAAATGTTGGACAAAGATCTTGCTGCACCAAAACGTAGCTGATTTTTATCTTGACTTGTCGTTTATTCTTCTCATTGCTTTTTGTGTGTCAACACAAAGAAATAAAATTATGTAAAAATGCAACTCCAATACTCAAAATATATCTTTAAAAGGTGAAGTTTTCCATTTTAAGCTTTCCTGGCTTTTGATTTCATTTTGAAATTAGATAAAACACCCATTTTCCTAACACATAGGCAAGCCTAAATTGTAGTCTAAATTATTTATAAACCATTAATGTAACATTCTGTCAGTTGTGGCCTTCATAGGAGGTGACTGGTTGTGCGTTCACAAAGGTAAACCAGCCATATTTTAAAGTGACGGTTCTCAGTCTGGGCCTGGGTCTAAATACCCTATAGGGTAGGTAAATAGGGACTATCTGACCTGTCTGATTGTTTCTGTTTGTAGGGTTAATTAGGTTGAGAGATATGTGGCAGTAAAGAGGCAAAAGGGAGTTGAAGAAATTGGGACAGCGAGAAGTTTTCCAGGTGGAGCAAGGAAACTTGGCAGTGACCCGGAGGTGAAGTCGTTTGTTCAGGGTGACACACAGACACCGAAGAACTTGACCTGTTTTACCAGAGTGCAGAGGAAAGTGGCTTTAGCTCTGTGTTCGGCTGGCAGTACTCTCATGGTCACAGTTTAACTTCTGGTGGCGCTGCTCAGCTGGTGACCCAGGCTCTAGTGCTGTACTGTTGCTCAAGCCAAATTTCAATAATAAAGTACATCTTCTTCTTAGCTCGGCATATCAAGATCTCATAACCTTTGCTTCCCTATTTTAGATGAAAGACTCTCAAAATGATTCATATTTCACACTTCCATATTAGTGAGTGCCAAGTCGGATATATCAGAGCTTTCAGAAAAATCCGTTTTAATTATGACTTTGAAGTTGACATGAACACTCGGAAACTGTAATTACGATATGAACTCTGATATGACTTGACCACTACATAACATCAGCGTGCTAACATGCTCACAGTGACAATGTTAACATGCTGACGTTCAGCAGGTATAATATTTACCACGTTCACCATCATAGGTTAGCGTGTTAGCATGCTAACATTTGCTAATTAGCACTAAACACAGAGCACAGGCTGATGGAATGTCATTAGTTTTGCAGTCAGAGGATCACCAAAGTTATAACAATTTATCTTGAAGGGGACATGAACATGTGTACCAAATGTGAAGGCAATTCATCCAATAGTTGTTGAGATATTTCACTCAAAACCATAAACGTGAACCTCACGGTGGCAGTGGAAGTGAGATGACACTGGTGTCAGTAGGATTCATCCTCTGTGGACCACGAGTGTCTGTACGAAATTTCATGACAATCCACGTAATAGTTGTTCAGACATTTCAGTCTGGACCAAAGTGGTGGACCAACTGACCGACAATGCCACGCAGCATGGCTACAAACACACACATGTACACTAAAAGTGTGTGTATACCGACAGAGTGCCCTAAACACAGCTCAGCTCATGAAGATGCAGCCTCTAATGATCTGAACAGAGCGAAGTACAACAGCTGCGCTCTTATTTCAGGGCAGGAGAGAGGGGGAAGTATGAGTGTGTGTGTGTGTGTGTGTCAGTGTGTGTGTGAAAGGCAGAATGTGATTCAACAGTCAGTCCCTGGCAGCACGTCAGTGATGAGTCATCGGGTATGAGTGGTGGTTATAGCAACGAGAGAGATCTGAATGTTAACTACTGACTGAGAAAAGCCTGTCGTTTGTTAGTATAGATAGATAGATGCAGAGATTATTTTGATATGCGAAAATGTACAGTATTTTCTTGTCTTTAAATGCCAGCAGAAGATTTCATTTTTAATTACCCAGTTTATTTAATACAGCCATATACCTCAATGTATTTATTAAAGCACTGATCAGCTTTGCCTCTCTGTTTTCGGATGAACAAAGCGTTGTGTTTTAAGGCTTCCATTGATTGGACTAATTTACCTTTAAACATTAAATCCATAAAATCTGTTGGATTATTCAAACTAGCCTTTTATTTGTGAAATGTGAAATCAAGTTGCTCTTGCTTCTCATGTTGACTTGTATGATTATGAATTAATGTCAGGACAGTGCTTTTGTTATTGTTGTTGTTCTGTATTTGTCATGTTTCTTTTGTATGAATCACCCACTAATTGGTAAAAATGTAATGACTTGTCAGGACCCTCTGGAAAACAAGATGATGCATCTCAAGAGGCTTATCCTGCAAACAATAAATTTGTTCAATTTTTCTCTCATTCAGCGCACTGATGTCAGCCACTGATGGTGGAGCATTGTCGCAGTCTGCCTTTCAGTTCATCCCAAAGTTGTTGGATGGGGTCGTGATCCGGGCTCTGAGCAGGACAGTCAAGTTCTTCCACACCAAACCGGGAAAACCAGCACAGTATTGTCTAAAGCATAATAGGTCACAGCATTAGCCTGATGGGTTGCGAGATGATTTACAAGATGGAAAAGGAGACAAAACCTTCAAAATGTATCCAAAATACATCCAAATAAAAAAAGAAAACAAAAATCAGGAGGCATATGCAACTGATGACGAAGGTTGCAAGTGGATCACAAGCCAAAAAAGTTTGGAAACCACTGCTATAAATAGTCTATATAAATAATCTTTGCTTGTTTCATGTGAAAGACTGGATACTTTCAACTCTTCAGCATCTAAAAAATATTTATTATTTAATCTTTGATGATAAACTCATGTGAACATGTAACGAGGGGTTGCAAGTAGACATTACATCATTTTAAGGCATCGTAAGTTAAAAGGGTTGGGAAGCATTAATCTGAGGTACACATGTCCACATACTTTTGGCCATATAGTATAGTGGAGATAGATAAATAGAGAGAAAGACAATATTTCACTGTGCTCAGTAAATCAACATATCTATATATTGATTTACACACATTATGGTCTCCAGTTTAAACCATAGTTTGTAGGCAGCAGCATCTGCTCAGTCGTGGTACTTCAGTCGTCTTTATCTGCCAGTTTTAAGAAACATGACTTGGTGTCTGCGTGGGTGCAGAAAAAAAAGGCTCTGACAGATTCTGATCGATGCCAACATTCAGACAATCCCACAGCATTGACATTCATGTGCATACAGGCAGAGTTTAAGGTAACTCAATCTAAATAGCAATGTCAGCACACTGTATGCAATTACAATCTGAGCCAAGGGGAACAGTTCATGCAAATAAAGCACATTTGCAACACACAGACAGTTCCACATCTCCTGTTGCCTGCGGTCACACACACCCCCGCGCTCCACACTTGCAAAAACAGCCCGGTTCACACTTGCAAAGTATTCCCTTTTGATGTCCAGGCTATCGGCTGCATTTGTTAACACACCCTGAGTGTTAAAGAGACGCATATCACATGCATATCACAGCCTCCAGGGTAGGTAGCTACTTGATTACATTTGGCTACTACTTTATGGGCTTCAGGACATTTCATTCACCCACCTCTGGCTCTGATTGCACCCTGGAGCTAGCCTAGGAGGGGAGATCTCTCTTTGAATTACCTCTTTCAAGGCTTCTTCCATTTTTTTTATCCACGTACTTGGGCTGGATCTGTAACCTAGCTGTTGTGGATCTGTAAAGTCTGTTGAAATATAATATGTGATATTGGACCAAACAAATAAACTTGACTTTACTTTTGTCAGTGATTAAGTGTATGTTGTTCTGCTCCAAATGCTTGGGCAGCGGTATTTTGAGGATATTTCATGAACATTTGAGCCTTGAGACTGGTTGAAATCCCATTGCATGTTTAAAATGTCATAGAAAAAAAAGTAAATTCATTTTAAGGTGCTCAGATTATCGTTATTTTTAAACAAATGTGCATCCTCCTCAACACAAGTGGTGATGTTTCTGGTTCAGTTATAAGACATATGACTTATGAATGTCACCTTTTTTTTAATTAAAGAGGCTGGTAAAAGACAAAGTACAGGAACTGTCATTAGAAAATTAACAGGACTTCCATGCAATAAAACTTACCAAAACATACTTTACAACATACATTAAAATAACAGAGAAAATTGGATTTAAATAACTCTGAAGGTACACTTACAGGGCATTGTTCATAATCAGTTTGTGATAAATATCTCACAGGAACCCAAATGATCAATAATCCTGGCTCAGCACTGCTCTGTATTGAAATGATTTCCAGCAACAGTCTTGCTTCATATATTCATACACTCCTCACTTTAGAGTTGTGTAAGGGACTAACTTTGGAAGTTAAATGTGAAACTGAAAAATAAATAAATGTGCCATCTTGAGACAGCAGTCCTAAGTAAGTGCTTTTTCTGTGTTTTAATAATTCAATCAGCTATGGAGTGTATGCCCTAGCCCTCCAGGAGAGTCAAACAACTGTATTGTCATCAAAAATTCATTAGCAAGAAGGCAGTCAAACAATGCTAACATGACCTAGCTAGCTGACACAGTTATACATTTATAAGTTATGAGAAATAAGGTTTGGTGGCGGTTTGAAACACCAAGAAAAAAATACACTGAGGACTGTTTTATAGTCGTGAAAGGGCAAATATTTACACCATAAACGTCTAAATTAGTAAATTAAAGAGCAGCTAACCATAGAATAACGTTATGTCAATCATTTATGCTAACAAAACACTAACGTTAGCTAGCTAGCTAGCTGTTATAAAATCCTTGGGTTTGACCGTAAATTCCCGAATAAAACCGCCAACGAAAAAGGTAGGCTTGAGGCAGCTAAATGACAAATCAAACGGTATTTAAAAGGGGTTATTTGACAAAGAGAGATTGGGGTTATCGTGAATAACAACCACCAACGGGCACAAATAAAATGGCAACGGGAAGTGAATGGAAAACTGGGGGCGAGACATTCCGTTACACCACACCGGTGTCATCATAAGAACATCCGGGTCATTCATCAAAAAATCTGATGCAAGCTTCAACACCATCCTGGTAACAAGAGCTACACCCTGTTAGCAAACTGTGGTACATATTTCAGAGTTAAAGTAGATCATTAAAGAGGACAACTGATTAAGATAAGTAACTGATGAAAATGCAATGGAGAAAAAGTAATAAATAATAAATCAATAAAACAAATATTCAAGGCTACACATTAGTATGAACCAAAGTCAACTGGTTATCCACTTTCTTATATAAAAGTTTATATAAGGTTTACCCAACTTTTAGTCTGATATATTTCATGTGTTGGGTAAATTATAAAGTGTATTGAGTTAAATTCAATTAAACATATCCATACTATATATGCTTTTAGACAAAGACTAGGAATCTCAAGAGGGAACAAGTGTGAACTAAATAATTGCTTTTATGAAAATATTACTTTAATATCTAACACGTTCTTTTTATGTGAGTAGTACATTACCCATATGATCAATCACTGGGGGTTACACACTAAACCCCCACCATACTAGGCTTAACATGCAAGGCTGTAACAATTGCTTTGATTAAGAGTTTCTTTCTCACTTTTCTAGAGTTATTTTGCTGTTTCCATTTTGACAGCTCACAGATCACTGCTAATATTTAGTTTCTTGCACCATCTAGTGGCTGCAGAGAAGAATTAAGCAGCCTAAATCCCAGTTGCCGTTTGATGGGAGTATTTATTACTGATTGTTAAAAATCCAGTGAAAAAATAAGTGAATTCTGGTGCTGTGGTATTTAAGCTCTGCGTGTGATTCATGAAAACATCCCAACAGCAAGTGGACTCAAACAAGACAGAACAGATTTTAGATGTGCTCAGAAACAAGAACAAACTTGATTTCTTTTCCCCAATAAAATATAAAGTCATACATAAACATATTTAACATATTTGTACAATGTTATCTTGTAGTGGGTGCCTCATCAAATGTCTTGGAAAAAGACATTTATTCTTCATTAGTCTTTATTATATATGATACTATACTATACTCATACTGTACTTTATTATATTGTTTATATTATTATAATAATTTATAGTGTATTTCACATCCCATACTATATTGTACCTTACTATATTACACTATATTATGTTAATATGTTATACTGTTTTATTACATAATGTACTACATCATATTTCTATATTATTACAGAAAAACACTAAGTATAATTACTTAGTCATATTATATTATTCTGGTGTATGCCGGTATAGTAGATGGCATCATATTACTGGTTTTAACAGACGGCATTGCATCACCCCACTCCTGGCTTCTCTCTATTGGCTCCCTGTTCGATTTAGAATTGATTTTAAGATTTTACTGATCACTTTTAAAGCATGTCTGGGTCTGGGCCCAAGCTATATAGCAGAAATGTTGACCCCATATGAGCCAGTTGGCAGCCTTAGATTCTCGGGTGGGGCCCTTCTGGCCGTTCCAAAGTTGAGGCTTACATCTAAAGGTGGCCGTGCTGCGGAGATGAGGCTCGCAGAATCAGTGACTTCTTTTAAATCACTTCTTAAAACCCACTTTTATAGACTTGCTTTCATGTGATATTGTCTTTTTATTGCTTTTAGTGTTTTTATTTTTTAATTTGTATTTTTCTATCATACATATTTATCTTGCTTTTGTTTTGCCTTACTGATTGGCTATGCTGTTGTTATATTGCTTTCTGGGTATCCTGCTTTTGCTTTGTCTGTGCACTTTGTAAACTCTGTTTTTAAAGGTGCTATATAAATAAATAAAGTTATTAATCCTTTTAAATACCGCACTTTTAGTTTGAGTACAACATTGTCCGTGGGGCAAGACCTATATTTCCCCTCTTAAGATTGTTGATTAAAATTCTGTCCATTGACTAAGTCGATTAATTGACCAATCTTTTCAGTTCACTTAATTTATACAGGAAATTACAGTAATCCTGAAGCTGACTTTAATATGCTATTTATATTTGGGTTGTTCAGTTAACTTTCTTATCGAACCCAGCACAGCACAGTTATAACACAGTCGCACAATCGCTACTTGTATACCATAGCTGTTAAGTGCCAATGGTCAGAAAACACATCTCGGTCTGTCTGTCTGAGTGATAATAAACTGGAATTTTCTTTTCACCAGCAGAATTTGAATCTGGGTTATACACCTACATCTATGCACCTATGCAGCAAATAAGAGAAGAAAGATTTACAACAGAAACGTAATTCAATTTTTCTTTTTAATTTAAATTTTTTATCTGATTTAATATGATTATTTTAATTTAAAATGTGGGAGGAAACCGAAGCACTCGGAGTAAACCCACGCCAACACAGTGAGCACGCGTGTACTCCTCACAGCAAGGGGGTTAAGGCCCAGATTTGAACCCTCAGTGTTCAACACCTTGGACCGTGGACAGGGTTCGAAACCTGTGGAAAGCTAAAAAACCCCACAATTTGTATCACCGAAGCCCACTAATAAGCAGAACAATTTGGGGGCAAATCTCAATTTGGAGATTGATTTGAAGATCGTGCTAATGCCGCGTTTCTTTTTTGGTGTCACCAGGTGCTGTTTTAGAGTCTCAATTATATATTTGTTAATCACTGCTTCCTGTGACAGCAGGCTCATCTGCAGCACTCCTGCACCGTCCATCTTCTTGCACAGATCCTTGTGCACCACCTTGATTGTCCGTTTCACTTGGTGTCTACTTGGCTCGACAGCAATGTCAGAGTCTTTGATTTCTGCCCACAGCATCTCTTTCAGTGTCTGGATGGTGTGTTTGATAAAATCACTGGACAGATTAATCGACAGATTTTTAAGAATCTGGTTAACCAGCCCTGACACCAGAATCACGCAGCACAGTTCATTCCACTTGTAGACTGGATGTGCTGTGATCTCACAAGCAGCTTCATCACTGATGGCTGGCTCATCGGTGATAGAAGCCGGTGCTGCTTCAAACACAGGTGTCAAAGTGTCACTTTTCAGTACCAAGGGGCCCTCTGTGAGTGCTGGCAGACCCACTACTCCCTCAATCCGCCTCAGAGCAACACTCACAAGGTCCCCCTTTCTGTTATGCTGTTGTGCCTGCTGGTTGAGCCAGTTCCACATCAGCTTCATAAACTTGTCCACTTCGGCCTGAATCTCGAGCAGTGCACCCTCCGCCCTGCGTCTGTTGCCACGTTTTAGATAGTGGAATACTACATCACTCAGTCGCTTAGCGATGATGTCGTTCTGGCCGCTGGAAATGTCCCTGGCAATTCTTTGGTAGAGGCACACCTCACCTGTGCTCTTTCTTATCTCCTCATCTTCCTCTGGTGGGATCATGTCCTCCACCAGGCAATCCACGGCCTCAATGAGCAGCTTCAGTGCTGCTTGGTCTTTAGTTGGGGGGAAGCAGTCAAGTTTGGACCTTAGGTCTGCCACAAAGCTGAGGATTGACTCCTTGGCAAATGTGTGGACAAAAAAGGCCTTGATTTTACTTCCCACCCTTATCCAGCAGGATGTTTGGCGAGATTTGGCCTCTGATTCAGATCCACTCTCAGGTGTGCCATTTCTCCCGTCCAATTTAAGTTCTTCCATTATAACTCTAACAATCTCAGATGCTGCCTCGTCAGTATCTTGGGAGGTGCTGGACATAAGCAGGTTGTATTCCTCGCCTGAAATGTGATTATTATATTGGATGACACTGATATCACTTGCTTGTTCCTCCAGGATCTTCTTCACGGCTTCGGTGGTTGTAGAGACGAAGCTTTCCTCAGAAGAAACCTTTTCTCGTTCATTCTTTTTCAGAGGAGTAATGGGGGTCTGACATGACTCCCCAGTTTCAACCAGCTCCTTTGGACTTTGCTGAACTTTCTTGTTATCACTCGATCTGGATGTGCATGGAATCTTAGCCACGCATTTTTTAAGTATTTTTGCCACATGTTTTACTATTGTCTTTAGTCTGCGGGTGGAAGTCTTGGAGACCAGCAGCTCCCTTCCCTCGCTGCTGCCTCCGCTGCTTCCACTTTTGGAGAGCTCAGAGTTTACTCTCTCCGTGACTTCTTTCACCAAAAGCTTGTTCATCTCCTTTGTGCTCTTGCAACGGATGTCGTCTTCAACACCCATCGCATCCGCGAAACTGAGTGTAACAGTTTCACCCAGACACTGGTGGACTTGGTTTTCGGTTATAATGACCTTCTTCTGTGACCCACTAGACCCAAAAGAGCTTCTGGATGATTTGAGAGGACTTTGCGGAAAACACAAGTCACTCCCTTCTGGTAGGCTTTGTTTGAATGCCTCATAAATGAATCTAGTTAAGATGTTAATTATATCCACACACATGTGCGTTATGACATCTTCTGTGGCCTTGTCAATAGACCCGGTTCCCAGCTTGACCCACTGTTCCGGCGTCAGATCGTCCAGGAACAGTAGGATGAGCCGGTGAAGATTGTCCATTGTGGCCAGTGGAACGGCCTGATCCATATTCTCTTGTTTGTGTGTTGTATTCATAGTATCGGCTGTTTGTAGTCGCTGTGTTTGTCTCCTTGGCAGGATGTGAATGCGTTCTGAAAAATCTGGACTAAACTAACACTTGGATTTGGGTCCTTTATACAAGCAGACCAGATATTAGCCTACATATCAAAGGCACTGGAACATTCCATTGGCTTTGATCCCTGAGTGATGTCATGACATTCCAACAACTTCAAAGAAAAACATTCTAACCCTAAAACTCCGCCCTCAAACAATCGTAGCTTAGCAACCGTAACTAAGCATGGCAGGACAACAACTGAAAATATAATTGAGTTTTTGCAATCAAAACATTCACAGAGCATATCATTTTATCCAAAATGAGGGATGTTTTGAATGATTTTTTATCAGGATACACGTTCTTTAAGGAATTAAAGAAAAAAATTTTATGCCCAACCAAAAACAATTTAATTCTTTAACTTTATTTGGCAGTAAAAAATATGAGGGCCATAAAAAGTATTTTCACAATAGAAAATGGGAAAATAAAGACTGGCATTTTTCTTTCTTCCTAGTCTGATATCTTTTCCCAGGACTTCTGCTACTGCTCCAACGCATCGCCCCACGCCGGTCACCGCAGGACATTTCGTGATGTTTTGGAGGTTTGCACCGTTCACCAGCACTGGTCGCTTTAATCGAAAAAATGATTAAAATAAAAAAGATTTAGCATTTATCCACCAGAATCATATTTTTCCATTGAAACAGCATTTAGACCATTGTGTTGAGAGTTAAAGTTAGATGAATTTAACAGTTTAATGATGTTATCAAATGTGAAGGGTATGTGGTATTTTAGGGTATGTGGGGTTGTGCTGGGGGAATCTGGATTCAGGACTATGGCCCTGCTGATCTTCTTATCATTTCTGTACATTTTTAGTCATAATGGGACACTTGCATCTGCAACATTGGGACAAAGACATGATACACAGAGCAACTTTTGTGACAACTCCTCAACATGATTGGATTAGAAACAGAAAAACACCTTGAAACATTTAAATGGAGGTTTTTGCCTCTTTGTTTCATTTTGTTGCCTTTTGCTCTGAGTGTCATACACACCTACATTTCCCGTGCTGATATACTAGTTGGTTGTAATATTACAACAATCTGCAACAACACACATACACTAGTATCAACAGTCTGGACACACACACACACCAAAATTGTAAAAATGTGACAAATGAATCCACTCAGATGCCACAGATTTTAGTTTTGCTCAAAAACAAACAAATTTCTTTTCCCAATAAAATACAAAGTCATACATAAACATATTTTAACATATTTGTACATCACACATTTTCAAAGCACAGAGAAGGCAAATAAATGATTGCAACCGTTTAAAAACATCATATCTTTACAATCTTTATAAAAATTTAGAAAATAAAATTCTTTAAAAAGAATAATCATTGTAGTTGAAAAAAATAAACAACACAGGAGGAATCTTGATGAGACAGTAAACTCATAGAAACAATTACAAACATAGTCATAGCTCATGGCACTCATTGCTTTGGTTTCCTGGATGAAACAGCTTTCTAAGGATTGGATAAAACCATCTCCTGGAAAGATAATTTTGCATAATATTGGCACTGTTATCAAATATAAGGCTTTTGGTGTATTTTTATATGTGAAAAGTCCTTCTTTTGGTCCTACTGGACAGTCTAGAAGTGGTCAGAAAACAGATACAGCTGTAAACAAAGCAGCTAAATGTTATGTGGTTAGTAGCAATTTCTGTAAAGTTTGTCCATAAAATAGTCGGCCCGAGAGCGCCGTGGTAGCGCCTGTCACTATCAAAAAAGGCAAAGAATCATCTTTAAAAAAAACATTTGGCCCCATCTCGTTCACAGTATAAGAAAATATATACTGTATATATGAAATAAGATCAAACAAATTATTTGTTTTGGTCTAACCTGAGGTACTGTATGGTCCATGTATTATACAGTACAAATGATACTGGTTATAATGTAAATATTGCTAGAGTTGTACCTTAAACTATGCTTCTGTGACATGCAACAATAGTAAACAGAACAAGAGTAAAAGTATTCACAATTCCCCGATTGGTAAAGGCATTGAATATCCAGCAGATGTTGAATCATGTTTTCTTTTTTTTTTTTTAACATCAGTGCAAATAGTAAATCTGTCCCCTGCCACCTCACACTATCCTGCTTTAAAAATGTGCCTAAAATTAGATTTATTTTGTATAAACCTGCTTTATAATCCTTAACCTCTTTGCTGGAATTATTGTAGAAATTAGTTGCAATGCTCACCTGAGTATAAACTCTCCAAGAACAGAAACATAGGTGCATATTATTGATAAAAACGCTGCAAACACTTTAAATGATTCTTGATCAAACTATCCTGGCTCAGTGATATAAATGTTGTGCTACGCTTGGCTAATAATATTGTAGGTAAACCTCTCACACTCTTCATATTTGTTAAGTATATATACTGCATATATTCCAGTAATTTATACATTAATTTACAGCCCTCTAAATCTCTCTTTTTTTTGTATTCTGTACACTGGGTTAAAATGTCTTTTAAAGTGTTTGTTGGATGTATTCGTCTGCATGTTCATGTAGAGATGGACGTGCTCCTCTTTTTCTCAGCTTCTTCTCTCTCCTCCTCCGTGACGGCCCACGGCTGGATCTTCCCGCTGCCAAATATCGTGTAGAAGAGAGCCCCGCTGACGTTGATCCCGGCCGCCACCCAGAACACCTTTCTCCAGCCTGCCAGGGTTTGCTGACAACCAGAGAAGAAGACGGGACGTCAGCAGTGAATTACTTCAGTGACCCGTTATGTACATGTATTGATTGCGTATCTACACACACATCTAACACTGTCTGTTGCTATATTATACATGCTACCCCTGGGGCAAATCATGCATAATATCGATTTTCTTGTCTTGTGACGTTGTTTCACAGGCTTTTCTATTCAACAAAAGCTACATTTCAGAACAAAACACATCTTTTTTTCTTGCACAAAAACATATTTATGAAATATTAAAGATCAGCCAATCAGCCATATCACTTAAATTAATGATGTGCTGTACATGTGAAACTCAGTCTGTGTGCTCCAAATGTCTTACCACATAGTGATAATTAAAGAGAGTGAGCCAGTCATTTATTTTCAGAGACTTACATCCTCAGTAAAGTATCCTGTAGCAATAGGTGCCAAGACTCCAGGAATGGTCCCGAATGTGTTGGTGATTCCCAGAAGGAATCCTGCATACCTGCAGGAGAGAGAAAGAAAATATTCTTCAGGGTTTCTTTAAAATACAAAGAGAGAGAAAGAGCGAGTAACCTCAGTTATTAGTCTAAAATGTCCTTCTTTCCTCAAAACAATACAGGAGTGGCTATAGGTATACCTGTGCCTGAATCAATTCAACTCTGCCTCTTGGGGGGACAGGTCGCGTTAACCCAAGATCTCCAAGCCAGCATTTACTCTGGCCCTAACAGGCTTTATTTCAGCTGCTAGGGTTATCCTCCGTAACTGGAAAAGCCACGTTAGACCTGAATATAGAGAGTGGGTTAATCTAATGACAGAGAATGCGTCATTTGAGATATTGATAGCCAGCCTGCATAACCGTAAAAAATCATATTTGCTTGTCTGGAATCAGTCTATTATAAAAGGAGAAAACATGTCAAAGGAGCCAGACACTACATTTCTGAGGAATTTATTTGCCTTTTGGATGTACGTCTTATGTTTAATTAATATTCTAAATATTTCTTTATCAGTGAATTAACATACAGGTGGAAGGAGTGGGCTTTTGTTGCTTTGGTTGTGCCACAGGGACTTCTGTTTTTGTTTCCAGGTTTGATCTGTAGAATGGGTCACTTGATGACTCCTTCAAGGACTGGTGCTGTGCTGACGAACTTCTGAATCATTAATGTCATGAACAGTGCAGAGACGATACTGTGATTTTGTTTAGTCTGTGCTGTTTTGGTTCTTGTTTATGTGTGTGTGCGTGTTCTTTTTTACTTGTTCATTTGTGTTAATGTTCCTTTAAAAAACTCAATAAAAACTTCAATAACAAACAGTAAATGTCCTTCTTTCCATAAAATAATTAGTTATATTACAGTTACTACACTTAATTTAGTGTATCACACATATCGTATGTACAACAGTCTTAAGTCAGGATAATTTTGCCGAAAGCCTATCCATGTCATTATATTACTATTCATATGTCTGAGTCTTGACACCAATTCTGATAATTGGTCAATTTCCATAAAAAAGTCAAAACATTCTCTGGTTTCAGGTTTGTAAATGTCACAATTTGCTACTTTTCTCTGTTTTATATCTTTGCAAACTGAATATCTTTGAGTTTTGGACTGTTGGTCTGGCAAAACCAGACATCTGAAGACCTGGAAGACCCTCACCTTGGGCTTCTGGGAAACTGAAATAGCCACACGCTGGATCGAATCCTAACGAATGGACTGAATCTGTGAGCAGGGGAAAGAGTATGGACGGAAACACCCACCGAGGAGCGATGTCTATCTGGTTGATGAAGACTCCAGAGGCGCTGATCCCTCCTATGGTTGTGGAGAGTGTGAGGAAGGTGACAGTGAGGCTGTGGCTGCAGCCGGCGTAACTCACAGCCACGAGGAAGGCTGCCCCCGGCAACAAACCTGCAGAGAGGAGGTGGACGGATACCAGTACACTTTGAGAAAACATCACTGGTGTTATTGCTTCTCTTTGTGCCTTTCAATATTTGTTTGCAACACAGATTAAAACATAAAACACTTGATTGGCAAAATATTTAATGTGAGTCTATTTATTCTGTTCAATGAGTGTGTATCTGGATAATTGTGTCAATACGACAAACTGAATCTACACCAGATAAGGGCAGCATTACTCCATTCAGTCATGTGATTTGGTCTCACGTCTTTGGTCTGTGATGAATTAATTCCTCCTTAAATATTAGTGAATAATTAGTGAAAAACTACCAATCTATGTCGACTCACATACTAGCTGACGTCATACTCTAACCTCTTTGTGGAGCACAGGTAAAAATATAAATTCCTTTCAGTGGGTGTAACAAAGTGTTCAGTGGTGGGAAACTCATATTCTTTACTTGCATGCAAAAGTGCCAGTAACATAATGGAAGAATACTCCTACAGTAAAACACACAGTACATTTAAAGTACCTTTATATTTGGAGTAAATACAATAATCTTTCCGTATTCTGAAAAATGATCCCTTTCAGAAGATTGCAGCGCTCTGAACTGAACGAGTTTATGCACTGCTTTGTTGTCAAAAGTCAAAATGCATTAAATATAATGAGTTTATGTGCTTTATCTTGGGCTATAAAATTAGATACATGTAGTAGAGTAAAACTCCAAACTTATAATATTTCTCTCTAAATAAAAAAGTATAATGTCTCAAAAAAATGGAAATACTCATTGCACAGTAAGTGGCAGCACCTCAAAATGTATATAAGCACCCTACAGTACATGTAATGTTGTGTTACTTGAGTGAGTGTGTCATTCATCAATATCAGCCAGCAGTTTTCACGTGTAATCAAATTGCTCCTTGGTTACTTGCTGCAGACGTTCCTGCTGGACGAGTCTTTTAAGTTGTCGGAAAAAATGTTTCAGAACAACATCTTGTGACCAATAACTGATCTTTTGCTAAGTGCAGAATTTAACTCTCAGCAGTTCCAAAGATAGAGCTTGTCAAAAACAATTGATCCAGCCTCTTCCAGACAGGCCCTCTCTGGCAGGGTAACGTTGTTGTAGAGGCCATGAAAAATTTCCACTGTTTGGAAAATACAACGCAGTCTGTACATATTTGAACAGTGACGTGTTTTCACTGTGTTGCCTCTGTACTCCGACACGTTGTGTTTTAAATGACATTGTGTCAATGAGGTTAAAGTTGAGCTGATTTCAGCTTTAAGGGTTTTCACGTCCACATTATGTGATCAGCGTAGAAACCGTGGCCCTTTGTGTGGAAAGGGCCACGGTTCACTCACACACTGTACCAGAGCCAAAACAGTCCTGTCACAAGTAGAATACTAGTAAATGCACTGAATAAAGTCAACTGTCCAATGTAAATCACCTCTCAGAGTGCCTTTACCTTCCTGAAAACCTGTCTCCCTCATCCTGTGGTGGAAGTACATGTACTCATGTAAAATACTTAAGTACAAATTCGAGGTACTTGAATTAAACATCTACAGCAGTAAAACACAACATACACATTAAAGCAGCAGCAATATTAATCCATAAACATCAGATATAACAGGAAAACACTGACGGGGTCCATTTTACAGCAGAATGAGTACTTTTACTTTTAATGCTTTAAGTACATTTAGCTGATAATACTTACACACTTTAACTTGAGTAAGGTTTTGAATGCAGGACGTTTACTTGTAGTGGAGTATTTTCACAGTGTGGTATTAGTACTTTTACTTAAGTGAAGGATCTGAATACTTCTTCCACTGCTGGTGACAGTCAATCAGACACAGAAGCAGTCATGCAGCAAAGATATACAGTATGTCAGGAGAATCTGAGAGGAAAAGGTTTCTTTACCTGTGATTGTAAAGAGCTTGCGTACGACGGTGACGCTGAACACCTTCCTCTCGATGAGGAAGTCTGCTACGACACCCGAGAGCGTTGAGAACAACCAGGCACCGAGGTACGGCAGAGCAGAGAGGAAACCATTCTGGACACAGACAGAGAGAGAGATTTCTTCAGCGTTGTTGTAGTATATTTACTAAAGGACTTGATGATTGCAGGTTGCTTGTCCTTGCCCAGGTAAGAGATGTGTAAGTAAGCATATTACAGTGTCCTGTCACACAGCATTCATTTACACAATCAGCATTTTAGCAACTTTGACATTGACGACAGGAAAGGGTGGGAGGCTGTAATAGAGAAGTACAGCATGTAAGTGATGACACCAAAATCATCTATGACACATTGGTGAAGTTTGAAGAAAACGTTTTGGGAATCACTTTCTTGCCAAGAGTTAAGATAATAAGATTGATATGACTCTCATGTCTGTATGGTAAATTATGAACCTAAGGCCAGCAGTTGGTTAGCTTAGCTTAGCATAAAGACTGGAAACAGAGGAAAACAGCTAGCCTGGCTCCATCCAAATATGAACAAACTGCCTACCAGCACCTCTAAAGCTCACTGATTAATATGTTAAAAGTGAATAAGAGTATTATAGAAAACAGCTAACATTATTTAAAAACAGAAGGATGACTTTGTGATTAAAATTTGATTGTAGTTTTCACTATATGCCCAACATATAGTGTTTTAAAACACCTTAATGTTTCAGATAAACTACAGTGTTTTTTTCTAGTCTATTTCACACCACCTTCACAAGTAAAGCAGATAAATAGCATGTTATTGTGATATAATTTTCAGTCAGATGAACCTGACACACATGGACACACGTAATTAAAGAGTAAGTGCTGTTTAACAACAGGGCTGCTACATTTTTTTCAGTTTTTACTTTTGAAATAATTCTAATGGAATTCAGTCGCATGAGATAAAGTAAGCTAAAGTGTTAGCTTTAAACACTGAAGCAAACAGTCCTCACATGGACACATGAATGACTCTGTGTTCTCACTGAACTATAAGCCAAACTCCCAAATATCTGGAGTATTTCTTTAAAGGATTCCATGTGGATATAGCCCCTTTTTTCACAGCAGACTTGTCATAGCAGGAAACGGTGTTACTAATAACATTCCCAGTAAACCAGGATGGCATGACAGTAAGCCAGCATGCACAGTACCAGGACCCTGAAACTGAAGAAGCTAAATGGAATTCATCCATCACTATTATTACAGTTTCTTTTTTATTATTATTTTTCACACGAAACAAGAGGAACAAATAAATCAAAACCTCACCGACTGTAGGTCAAAGTGCATGATGTTGCTCATGTAGGTGGGCAGGGAGGTGAGCAGGATGTAGTAGGACCAGTTTGAACACATCTGGGTGACGATGATGGCCCACAGAGGGACCGACAGCAGCATGGGCACCACGGGAACGGACCAGCCATGACCTGTACCCTGCAGTGTCAGCTCAGATTATTGACAAAATATTTAGAAAATACCACAAATATATGACACCCCCCCAAAAAAAACTACAAGGAGAAAAAAATCCTTATTTATCATTGGTATTATAATACAATAAAAAAGATTATTCAACAGATTTGAACAAGTGTTAAGGAGAACGTAAACATATGTAATTTCTCATACGTATCTATATGCAGCATACCAAGAATGATCCTTATTGTTTACCTGTTTATATTTTGGATTTGCACCTTATTGATATTTTATATTTGCACTCTTTTCTACTTTGTACTGCAACTGCTGCACAACAATTACCCTCGGGATAAATAAAGTTCTATGTTATCTTATCTTAACTTACATGCTTATCACATACATACATTGACAGGAAAGCTTTCATAAGTGTAAGAAAGAAAAGACAATTCTGTAACATGTTTTTGTTTTTTAAAGGCATATTGACTTGTTGGTATCAGGATCTGTCAGCTAAATAACAGCTGAGGGGAAGAGGAAGTATGAAGAAGAGAGAACAGTAATGGAAATGGAAACAGGAAGTTTAAGTGGGAACTTAAGAATAACATTACACAGCAAGCAGTAAAACCGGGACAACTCAGTTTCAGTACATACAAAACTCCCTTTCTGACATCCAGCTGGAAGTGTTGTTATTAGCATGCTTGAATAAGTCGAGTCTGGCTAAAAAAAACATCCAAATAATTGCATAAAACACCTTCTTGGCAGCTTCCATACTAACTGGCAATACAGGGAAACTGTACAATAATATGTTTTTTGTTTTGTGTATTCATATCCAAGATTTAAAGCTGCACTAGGCCAGAGTTTTATATCTCATCAGTAAAGAGGAGCTGCAATAAAGCAGAGCATCTCATTCACACAACTGACTAAGAAGCTGTTTGCTGAGACGATATTATATTCTTCTGGTTCAAACATTTTTCAAATACCTCTTTTTTGTCATTTGTAATCACTACTACTTATTTTTTTGACCAGCTATCACTACAGAAAATGCAGGGCAAGATTTAGAGATGCATTTCACGGTAAATAAAATGTCGGTAAGCGTCTCATGATGTTCACCTGAGCTCCAATGGAGTTTATGATGTAACCTCTCTCCTCTTCGCTGATTCGACGATGGGTGCGAGGGTCATCGGATACAAATATAAACCAAAAGACCGCCCAGAGGCAACCAGCAACCCCTGAAAGAGAGACAGAGAGAAAACCTTTTATAATTACTTTGAATAATTAAAGGAAACATGCTAGTATACAGGATTGACAGTGAACGCCTCACATCATGACAAAATCAAACTGCTCCAAATGTAAAAGTAATATTATCACCATTTACATGCAGCTGTGCATACTCCGGCTGTGTTTGACACGTCGTTTATCACATTAAAATATGGAAAAGTGGAATGGCTGGAGCCGCTTGAGACATTTTGCTTCTTTGTGCCAAAATAGGATTTTTCCTACCGGTGGCGGACTTGTTCGACCGTGCGAACACCCACTGTCATTCATTTACCCACCTGCTTGAAAAGGTCAGCGCTGTTTTATTTGTGCATATCCAAAAACCTGTTAATATCCAAGTGTTTCATAATGTTTAAAGGTAGGTGTGTTTCTCCTTCTTTTGTGCATGCATCTCTACCACAGCCTTGCAAACTGGCTAGTAAAGTGAGATAAATACCTTAAATTGTTTTTGTCATGCAATGAATTTCATGTAGCCTTGGTATTCTACAAACTGCTATCAAATGCAGCAACAAGTACCATTTAATTACATCTAATTTCTTGCATATGAATCATTTATATCAGATAGGGAATTTATGTGCTGCATGTTTAAAAAACGTAAACGTAACATAATGTCCCTTGGCTGTTAAAGTTGCATATTAGCCTATCATGTGACACTTGATTTCTCTGAAAATTTCATGTGTACCTGATCTGCACGAGGCAGTTGGGAGTAGTCTGCCTTTAGGGCTGTCCTGAGGGCAAACTTCTCTCATGTACCTACGCAGGGCTGCTGCGAGTGAATTTGCCTCTTGGCAAAGATGAGTGAGGACAGCAAATGTCGAAAGGTTGGCAATGAAAAGAGATAAGTAAATAAAAAATGGACAGATGAATTTGCCTTTATTTTGCCGCCTCATACCAAACTGCTGTGTTTAATTTGCCAAATGACAATTGCTGTATGCAAGGTTGCTAATACCAGGCGGCATCAGTTTCAGTGCAGCGTTCCTGTCTGCTAGCAACGCATGATATCTGATAAATATTATTACTGTTTGTTTATTAACTGGCCCCTGGCTTCCTGTCATTTTGCAAAAGTGGCCCCCGGACAAAGCAAGTTATGTATCCCTGGACTAAAGTGTCTCATGATGTATATGGGTATGTGATTGCATTTGTGTGTGTGTGTGTGTGTGTGTGTGTTTCCCTCCCTCACCACAGAGGTAGAAGACAGCGGGCCAGCCCAAGGTTTGGCAGATGTAGCCAGTGAGCGGCAAAGCCAAAAAGGCCCCAAAGTTGGCCCCAGATCCCGACAGGGTCATCAGACGAGAGCGTTCCAGAGGAGGAGCCCACCGAGCCCACATGGCCATCATGGCCGGGAACGTCACACCCTGGAGAGGAAACGTGGAGACAGGCAGTCAGACAGACAGAGAGCAAGACAGACTGGCAAGCAGCGAGATGCACCCATCAACATCCATGTTGTTTTTGTTAATACAGAATGTGGATGTTTAGCAATCTAAGGTTGCAAATGTTTCCTCTGCAAAAATACTGGGACATAAAATAGCATCACAGGATACAAAAATGTTCCTATGAAACACAAACTCTCTTAAGTGAGTCAAAGAAAATGACTGATTTATTGATGAATTATGAATTATTCGGTCTAAGGATTACAATTCTCGGGAGAATTAATTTACCAGAAACATTACTGAACAGTTTAATGAATATTGTGTAAAAGTAATAAGTAATACCCTCAATCATGGTTGATGTTCTAATTCACTAAAAGCCATTATCTGCCAGATGTATCAGCAAATTAATGTCTCTTACTCTTTAATTGCTGTTAAATTTGACTGCACAAGTGTGTTTTCATTAAACTAGAGGTACACAGACAGAAACTTAGCTGTACACACAACATTGCACTTCTGTTTCCCTGCAGCATCCTGCACAACACACTCGTACCTCTCCAAAGCCCTCCAACGCTCGTAGTGCAAACAGCCAGTAGGACCCCAGCTGGGCAGCCAGAGGGGTGAGCAGGGTGAGCGCAGCAGTGCCCAGCACGCCCAAACCCAGGAAGATTTTCCCCCCGTAGTGACCGGACAGGTAGCCCCCCGGGATTTGTGTGCACAGGTAGCCGAAGAAGAAGGCTCCCAGCAGCCAGCCCTGAGTCTGCGAGTCCCACGGGTACTGGGGGACCTGGGACAAGAGGACAGAGAGAGGGAGAATTTATGGTAAAAGGCATTCAAAAAATGGGGAAAAGCCATGGACACACCATTGACAGGTCACCTACTCTCGTTTACATCTAATTTAAGCTGAGTTTTCAGTTCCAGTTCTGTGATAGAGGTTGTATACAGTATGTCTTAATGAATTCTAAATGTATAAATAGGATTAGATAGAATTGAGATCTGCTTTGGGCCACATTCATATATGCAGAAAACCTTTTAACTTTTATTAAAATGCACAGACTTGAATCTTCCAGTCATTCGCTTGAAGTAACTGCACTTTTCCCTTTTCTCTGGTCTATCTTACATTTTTGACATAACTTTAACCTTTAACCTTGTACTTTTGAGTTGAATTGCTCTTGTATAGTTTCTATTTTTATTATATTCTTATTTTGTATACTTCTAATTATTTCTTTTTTACTTTTCTCTATTTATCTGTACTTATTTCTGTCCTTGTGCTTCTGCAAGACTTGAATTTCCCCTCTGACGTATCTAATCTTAAGATTGTTGTCAATCATTTCAAAACTAGTTCACTTAATTTATACAGGAAATTACAGTAATCCTGAAGCTGACTTTAATATGCTGTTTATATTTGGGTTGTTCATCGAACCCAGCACAGCACAGTTATAACACAGTTATAGATTTCTATTATCGCTACTTGTATACCATAGCTGTTAAGTGCCAATGGTCAGAAAACACATCTCGGTCTGTCTGTCTGAGTGATAATAAACTGGAATTTTCTTTTCACCAGCAGAATTTGAATCTGGGTTATACACCTACATGCATGCACCTATGCAGCAAATAAGAGAAGAAAGATTTACAACAGAAACATAATTCTAACTTTTTTTTTTTTTTAATTGTTTAATCAAATTTTTTATTTTGACCTGATTTAATATGATTATTTTAATTTAAAATGTGGGAGGAAACCGAAGCACTCGGAGTGAACCCACTGCAACACAGTGAGCACGCGTGTACTCCTCACAGCAAGGGGGTTAAGGCCCAGATTTGACACCTTGGACCGTGGACAGGGTTCGAAACCTGTGGAAAGCTGAAAACCCCACAATTTGTATCACCGCAGCCCACTAATAAGCAGAACAATTTGGGGGCAAATCTCAATTTGGAGATTGATTTGAAGATCGTGCTAATGCCGCGTTTCTTTTTTGGTGTCACCAGGTGCTGTTTTAGAGTCTCAATTATATATTTGTTAATCACTGCTTCCTGTGACAGCAGGCTCATCTGCAGCACTCCTGCACCGTCCATCTTCTTGCACAGATCCTTGTGCACCACCTTGATTGTCCGTTTCATTTGGTGTCTACTTGGCTCGACAGCAATGTCAGAGTCTTTGATTTCTGCCCACAGCATCTCTTTCAGTGTCTGGATGGTGTGTTTGATAAAATCACTGGACAGATTAATCGACAGATTTTTAAGAATCTGGTTAACCAGCCCTGACACCAGAATCACGCAGCACAGTTCATTCCACTTGTAGACTGGATGTGCTGTGATCTCACAAGCAGCTTCATCACTGATGGCTGGCTCATCGGTGATAGAAGCCGGTGCTGCTTCAAACACAGGTGTCAAAGTGTCACTTTTCAGTACCAAGGGGCCCTCTGTGAGTGCTGGCAGACTACCCACTACTCCCTCAATCCGCCTCAGAGCGACACTCACAAGGTCCCCCTTTCTGTTATGCTGTTGTGCCTGCTGGTTGAGCCAGTTCCACATCAGCTTCATAAACTTGTCCACTTCGGCCTGAATCTCGAGCAGTGCACCCTCCGCCCTGCGTCTGTTGCCACGTTTTAGATAGTGGAATACTACATCACTCAGTCGCTTAGCGATGATGTCGTTCTGGCCGCTGGAAATGTCCCTGGCAATTCTTTGGTAGAGGCACACCTCACCTGTGCTCTTTCTTATCTCCTCATCTTCCTCTGGTGGGATCATGTCCTCCACCAGGCAATCCACGGCCTCAATGAGCAGCTTCAGTGCTGCTTGGTCTTTAGTTGGGGGGAAGCAGTCAAGTTTGGACCTTAGGTCTGCCACAAAGCTGAGGATTGACTCCTTGGCAAATGTGTGGACAAAAAAGGCCTTGATTTTACTTCCCACCCTTATCCAGCAGGATGTTTGGCGAGATTTGGCCTCTGATTCAGATCCACTCTCAGGTGTGCCATTTCTCCCGTCCAATTTAAGTTCTTCCATTATAACTCTAACAATCTCAGATGCTGCCTCGTCAGTATCTTGGGAGGTGCTGAACATAAGCAGGTTGTATTCCTCGCCTGAAATGTGATTATTATATTGGATGACACTGATATCATTTGCTTGTTCCTCCAGGATCTTCTTCACGGCTTCGGTGGTTGTAGAGACGAAGCTTTCCTCAGAAGAAACTTTTTCTCGTTCATTCTTTTTCAGAGGAGTAATGGGGGTCTGACATGACTCCCCAGTTTCAACCAGCTCCTTTGGACTTTGCTGAACTTTCTTGTTATCACTCGATCTGGACGTGCATGGAATCTTAGCCACGCATTTTTTAAGTATTTTTGCCACATGTTTTACTATTGTCTTTAGTCTGCGGGTGGAAGTCTTGGAGACCAGCAGCTTCCTTCCCTCGCTGCTGCCTCCGCTGCTTCCACTTTTGGAGAGCTCAGAGTTTACTCTCTCCGTGACTTCTTTCACCAAAAGCTTGTTCATCTCCTTTGTGCTCTTGCAACGGATGTCGTCTTCAACACCCATCGCATCCGCGAAACTGAGTGTAACAGTTTCACCCAGACACTGGTGGACTTGGTTTTCGGTTATAATGACCTTCTTCTGTGACCCACTAGACCCAAAAGAGCTTCTGGATGATTTGAGAGGACTTTGCGGAAAACACAAGTCACTCCCCTCTGGTAGGCTTTGTTTGAATGCCTCATAAATGAATCTAGTTAAGATGTTAATTATATCCACACACATGTGCGTTATGACATCTTCTGTGGCCTTGTCAATAGACCCGGTTCCCAGCTTGACCCACTGTTCCGGCGTCAGATCGTCCAGGAACAGTAGGATGAGCCGGTGAAGATTGTCCATTGTGGCCAGTGGAACGGCCTGATCCATATTCTCTTGTTTGTGTGTTGTATTCATAGTATCGGCTGTTTGTAGTCGCTGTGTTTGTCTCCTTGGCAGGATGTGAATGCGTTCTGAAAAATCTGAACTAAACTAACACTTGGATTTGGGTCCTTTATACAAGCAGACCAGATATTAGCCTACATATCAAAGGCACTGGAACATTCCATTGGCTTTGATCCCTGAGTGATGTCATGACATTCCAACAACTTCAAAGAAAAACATTCTAACCCTAAAACTCCGCCCTCAAACAATCGTAGCTTAGCAACCGTAACTAAGCATGGCAGGACTGGCAAGCTTGTTTTTTTTTCTGTCTTTGCCTTTAGTGAAACAATTCAAAAACTCACCTAAAAAAGCATGGAGCAAAAGTGCATAGTTACTTCTCAATAACAACAACTGAAAATAGGAAAATAATAAATAGAAATAAATAAATTAATATAATTCAGAGTTTTTCAATCAATAATTTTGCAGAGCATATAATCTTATCTGAAATGAGGGATGTTTTGAATGATTTTTACCAGGATACATGTTCTTTGAGGAATTAAAGACAATTTTATGCTCAACCAAAAACAATTTAATTTAATTCTTTAACTTTATTTGGCAGTACAAAATATAAGTATTTTCACAATAGAAAATATAAGAAAAAAAAGAGACAAAGACAGGAAAGTAATCCTGCATCAAGAAAAGGATGGAGGTATGATGCTACCGCCCTCCTGGCTTGTGTGGGAGAGGAGATGAGGGAGAAAAAGACCGTAAGTCAGGATGGATGTCAGACTAAAGAAATCAGCCTGAAAGATGTAACCTCCAGACATCCAGCTTCTGGCAATCATGCAGTGCTCCCTGACATTCACTTGGCAAACACCCAGAATCAGAAAAGTGATTTCTGGGATATGCACCAAGTATCAGGCACACTCAAACATTCTTATTTTTATTTTATATACTTCTAACTTCTAATTATTTATTTTTTACTTTTCTCTATTTATGCGTACTTATTTATGTCCGTGTGCTGCTGAATCACCTAAATTTCCCTTCTGGGGCTCAACAAAGGCTTGTCTTATCTTATGTTAAAACAGTGTTTTGTTCCAAACTACACACGTTGTAATATGTTTAAGAATTAGCGAAAGGAAAAATGCTTAAAAAAACGTTACCTCTTCAGGTCGTTGGAAAGTATCACTGGAGTTTTCCATCCCTGGTGGCACTGGACAAGCATGGACTACGGAGCTGTTCTGGTCTGGTTTGGGGTCAGTGGTATTCACCATGGCTACCATGGCAACACTGAGGTTGACACGGAGACCGTAGACCGCAGAGAAGCCGAAGAACATCAGGACGGCCAGGTTGAGGCGAGCCGAACAGCACTGGGGAGGGACTGTTCACATAGAATACAATGATATTTACATGTAGTCTGTTTGTGAGCATATTGTCATTGTGAAAACCATATATTTGGTCATGTTAAATGTAAAGACTTAAGTTTCTTTAAGGGTTGAGGAAGTTATCCTACTTTTTAAAGTGCTACGTCTTCTAAAGCTAAATAAATTATTTAAAAACACAAACGATTGATTTGACAAACTAATATATTATATTAAAAATTCAATTCACTTTTTGAATGATTTCCGCTCTCACTCCCTTTCTCTAAATATTCAGCTATGTTTCACCGCCTTGTTTAAAAACACAAACGATAACAGTTGGCTAATATTTGCTGTCAACTCATCTACAGTAACATTTGTGTCTTGTGAGTTTTGACATGCAGCGAATCCAAAATCTTAATTGAATACCTTCTACAAAGATAAACACACCTGCATCATTCTCGATGAGGGGTTCACAGTCCTCGCTCTTGTCCGAAGAGGCTGAGCTGATGGAGTAGCCATTTGGTAGCGGCATGGCACTCGTCTGACCCAGGAAATGTTAAGTCTGTAAAATGATGTCACTGAGCCATGTTGTCCAGGAAACCTGCTGGACAGACGGAGGTCCGACAAACACAGAGGCACACATTAACACACACAAACACTGACACACAATGAGGATGTGAGATAAACACGTGAGAGACAAGCAAACATAAGACGACAAGTCAAGTGACACGACACACCAGCAGATTTTGGTTATTATTAAAACCCTGTTAGCCAGCAGGTTTTTACAAAACCGTGTGAAAAAACTTAATGAGGTCAGACATTAAAAGCTTGATAACACTGATACACACACACACACACAATGATACTTCCTGATTTCACAAGATGTTAGAAAACACTTACAAACGTTATTGATGCTCAGAACAAATGGCTACACTGCAGGAAGAGAGATGATGAAGATGACGATGAAACTCAGAGTGAGTTTGTCTCTTGACGTGCTTTACTGAACTGGAACCTGTGAACAAGAAATAAAAAGGCCATACACAAACACAACAGATTGGTTTCGTTGTTGCTGTTGGGTAAAACCCTCTATCCTCAAAGACTTTTCAGGAACTAAGAAAAACACTGAGTCCTCAGCTTGACACACACAGCTGACCAATGTGGTTTTGAAATGGTTTAAAACCAAATATCAGCTTGAAATGTGCTTAAAAGCCTTTATCGGTTCCAGCTTTTAAATGTCAGGGTTTGATGCTTTTCTTTATCATAAATGACAGTAAACTGAATATCTTTGGGTTTTGGACTGTTGATTGGACAAAATAAGTCATCTGAAGACACCACCTTATATTTGACATTTTATAGACAAAACGATTAATACAGAAAGCAATCAAGAGATTAATCAATAATAAAAATAATCATTAGTTGCAGCTCTAATAGAATGGAAATAATTAGTCTTGGTGGTAGTACTGACCTACAAAAGCAAACAGTGATACATTGGAAAATGATATACAGTGGATTTGTCTGTAAAAGTAATAGTTTTTAGGCCTGGATATAAATGCTGTCAAATCCTGAGTTTCACTTCTCACACTTGCTGCTTGTTTAGCTTTGATGGGAAGAAAAGTGACAACTCACAATGGAGCAGAGAGGAGAAAACGTTTTCTAAAAACTGATTCAGGAACTGAGAAAAAGAACAATAAGTTACTGTAGGTAGGGGATTTTGGGTTGTATTTCATAATGCCAAGAGGATAAGAAAGACAGTAGTATTATCATCACACTATATAACAGGACAGGAATGGCACAAAGATCCTCAGAAGCAGCTGGTCTAAGGTTGTCACATCAATAAACAGTTAAAATTAGGGTGAATGACTGTCATTAAATTATCACTACAACCTGACAGATTTGGTTAAAGCGTCCATATGTTCATCTGTCCAGTCAATCTCAGTAAGTTTCATGTTTCGAGTCAATACGTATAGTCTAAGGAATGTGTCAGCTGCCACAAAACTTTGATCCTAAATGCACAAATGTTCAATAAAAGCATTCATGCTTACAGCTCCGTACAAAAATGTGTTTGTCAGCACATACCACTGCACACTGGAGGGACTGTATTTCAAGTGCATTTATGTTGTTATATAAGATGAGTAAATAATTTTAGGCTGCCTATTACAATGATTTTCATTATCAATCTGCTGATTATTTTCTCAATCAAGCGATTACTCATTTGGTCTATAAAATGTTGGAAAATAGTGATAAAATGCAAATCACAATTTCCTAAAGCCCAAGGTGACGTCTTCAAAGTTTTGTCTGATCAGAAGCCCAAAACCCAAATATATGATTTACTCTTTGCAGTTAGGGCCACTATGCTGTCGAGTGACCTACCTGAGGAAATTACGTCAACCAAATCAATACCCTCTTTTAATTCTATACTCAAGACACACTTTTTCACATTTTCTTTTATATGCTTCCCTTTAATTACAAGTGATTTGAGCCTTTTGCTGGACTTTATTGGTAGGCTATCATTGCATCTTTTATTTTATTTTAAAGCATTTTGCAGGCTAACTATCATTTTGAAAGATTTTATATAAATAAACTGATATATTTGATATAAATCACTGCAACTAGCGATTATTTTTATTATTCATTAATCTGTCGATTATCTATTATGAAAAGTTCTGAGAGTCGTAGGTGACATCTTCAGTAGTCTTGATTGTCAATCTATCAGTCCAAAAAAAACAAAGATATCCAGTTCACTGTCATAGAAGACTAACACACCAGAAAATATTTACATTTGAGAAGCTGGAACCCTTGAATTTTTGCCATTTTTGCTTAAAATATTACTTAATATTATCAAATTTGTTGCTGATTACATTTCTGTACATCAACTAATCAATTAATCAACTATTTATTGCAGCTCTATTACTTCAGCATACATTTTAGACAGGTTGATCCTTGAAAGCTTCCTTGTAAATTATGTGTTGGCACATAATTAATCTTTCACAACATCAGTGGGGCATATCATGTTATTTTGAACATATATATATAGATAAGATGACCAACACATTGTGCATCCCTAATATATTGTGCTATGTGGCATCCCTGTCAATCCATACGACAGGTTTGTACACACGACAAAGAATATACTATTTGCCATTACCATGTGATCCATGTCTGTGAGTGAGTGTCTGTGCAACTGTGTGTGTGTGTGTGTGTGAGCCTATCATAAGATCCTCAGAAAAACAGCCTAACTCACTTTTCCTTTCTGAAACAAGTAATGTATTATTTAATATTTTATTGCCCGTTTCTGCTTCCTAGTTTGGGGTAAATTGGGAATGAAAAGGTTGGTTACTGTCGCAACTCCTGCAAGTTTTAAAGTTTTCTCCACCTAGTTGGAGTTGAGGAGAGTGGATGCATTTTTGCATATGAAACCTTTTTGGACAGAAAGTGAGTGCTCTTTTTTCAATAAGCAAGTGAATAAGTGTTGATATCAGCGCTGAAACCTACTTCACATAATAACTATATAATTGTCAATTAACTGGTAAGTGATTTCTTTTTCAAACAAAAGGTAAAAGATAATTAAAAGTGCCCACCATAAAAGCCCAAAGTAATGTTTTTAAATAGGTAATTTTGTCAAACTAACAGCATTGAAAACCATAGTATTCAATTTATAAGGATAGGAAACAGACACATGAACACCCCTCAGCCTGTAGCAGATTAAACTAGCAGATATTTGGTCATTTTAATTAAAATTATTCACTGATTATTAAAATTTGAAATGATAAATGTTCTGTCAACCATCTGATTGATTCATCAACGAGTCCTTACTACACTAAAATACACCACACATTGTAAAATGTGGCTAAATAATGTCAAAGTACTGGGAATTAACAAGTGGAAATGTAAGTGCAAAATGTCTATTATTACAGATGACAGAGTTATTGCCAAGAAAGACCAAGAAAAGCAACCTATATTGTCTTTAAAGCTAACATTTTTAAGCTAGTTTAAAATAAAAAAAATCCTTAATTGTCTGTTATGTGACAAGTATCAGACATTTACAGACATATAACAAAAAGAAAAACACAAATAAACTAACCTCACAGGTCAGCGGATGTTAACAGGAGACCACACAGGACTTAAAGTTAACCTGAACTTGCTAGGTTTAAGTATTTAGCTTGGCTAGTTAGTGATCTAGCTACTTACTCTTTAACGACAACTTGTTATGGATATTTCTTCAAATACAGCTTACCTTGTGACGGGTTTTAAAACAGAGACACTCGGTTAAGACTGCCTGGTGTTTTGTACTGAACGTAAAATGACATAAATTCGGGGAATTGTGTCATATCACAGCCGGCGAGACAACAAATGAGCTGTGTGTTGCTGTTTTTCACTACCAGAGAAAAACAGTCACATGAGCACAACGCTTTGGGGAAACGCAGATCTACAAAACATTTGAGTAGCTACACGTATTTTAGACTATCCAGCGAAGCCAGCTCGTGTGTTTTATAAATTGGTACTGAGGAAGTGACGTTTCAGGACATGACCAACGGCTGACCTGTCCTCCTCTCAAGCTAGCTTTGAGCTAGCTGTTTACTGTGTCGTGTTTCTACAGTTAGCTTGTAGAAGTAACAGATATTATTAAAAATAATTTAAAACGCTAAATATTCTATTCACTGCTGTTCAGTCATACTTCTTCTTTCAAGTTGTTTATTTAGCTGGTTTAAGCTAACTATTCGGGAAGAAATGCATTTCCGCATCCGTACAGTTGTTTTGATGTGTTGTTATGACAACGTATCCACCTCCTGTGTGTTGTAGACTGAAACAAACTTACGAATACAAACACAAGAGTTCGAGTAAATTAACCTGTCACCATTTTTAGGCACCTGTATATTATACAGCTATAGTCGCATTCATGGCCCATTACAGAGTAAGTATTTGGTTACATATTTTCTGTAGCTGTTTATGTTTTTTCCGCGGTAAAGGTTAGTCGTGTGAAGCATGTGCTAACTAGCTAGCATCATAGCAACGTGCCCTCGGTTTGGTTGCTAGTAGGCAGTGAACGCACCTCAATCGGAAGCGTGTAGTTTTCATGTTTGTCATCTAACTTGTTTTGTTGATTACAAAAGGAAATCCTCATCACAAACCCACAGTTATTTTGCAAGTGGATAAAACCTGTCAGACGGGTGCTGCTAACTTATGTGCAAGTCAAACATTTCTTAATATGTTTCAGGCCTCAGAATCTAAGCGAGAACAATTTCGAAGATATCTTGAAAAGTCTGGGGTCCTTGACACTATAACAAACGGTAGGTATATAAGCAACTCAAAGACGTTATTTAGCATGTCAATTTTGCATCCAGTACATGATGTTAAACCCATCCATTCATTTACTTTTCACCTATTTCCCCGTTGTGCTGCTTCATCACCATTTCGTTTCTCTTTTGCAGTTTTAGTGGCACTTTATGAAGAGACTGACAAGCCTGATAATGCACTGGAGTATCCTTTTTTAAATGTATGCCAGCTTTATAGAAGTAATAAACAAGAGTTGGAGTGTCTTGGATGATGATTTGGGACCCCAACCCCAAAACAAAAAGGGATTCTGTGTATTTTTATGAGAAAAAATGGCAGAGAAGCATAGCTTTTTATTGTGGTCAACTATGTACATGGTACATCTGATAAAATACATTGACAAAATAATATCCATCCTATTAATCACTGTTGGAAAACCAGAATGTCATGTTTCTGCTGTTCAGGGTTTTCCCCAAGGAAACTATGTAGCTGAGACTTGTGGTCCCTGTTATACTTGAGCTAACCTGGCAACAGAAAGCCTCAAGAATAAGACTCAGCTTTTTCCATTACAAGCCCCATTTACAGGTACTTTAACCTGTAAATGACATGGCAATTCTCCTTGAATTTGAGAACAGCAGACTATGTTAATTTTTGACAACTCTGGACCTACTAAGATTTCCAGGCAAGTTTCTCCATGGCTCTGGAATTACTGGAAAAGTTTACAGTGTTCTTACAGATTTACACCATAGCCACGAGACTGTCCTGTCTCTGGTGTTACGCTTACTGGAGAATAGATTGTTCATTGTGCTATGGACAATCACTGGGGGTATCAGCCAGTGAATATAAAGCACAGTATATCCCCTTTGAAAGTATTTCTGGTGTGTTTAAAATGTCACTAATTCAGGCCTGTGTGAGAATTGCACTTTTTTCTGTGGTGCCCTCATCTATCGAGAACAAACGTGTCATGTTGAAACAGATTGCACATTGATTTTAAAGTGTGAATGCTGAAACCCACTGCTAGATAATTAAACCCAGGAAGGCTAGAGTTTTATGTGTCAATCGGGCTTTAGTTTATTGTACTTTGGTGTGTTGCTGTCATTCTTGACACCATGAACACCACAGTATACATACAGTACACCAGGCAGAAGATTAGTATAGTTCACAGGGAGCTTGTTCTTGAAGTAATCACCATTTGCTTTACATGAATGGCCCCAAAAGGAAGCAAGTCACTGTTGACCCATCTGGCCTTGTTAAAATGAAAGATTTCTGTAGATTGAATGAAGAGCACACGTTGACCTTAACCACCTGCACAGTTTCATAAAGCTTCACCTCGGTGTGGCTGGTCCAGAGCCAGCAGACGCTGAGGCTCTTCGCATGGAGCTGGCTGATCTACAACAGAAATGCAGCCTGCTCATGGAGGAGAACAAAGAGCTGAGAAACAGGGTGAGATGCTGGTAAAGAATTCTGTCTAAATTAACAGATAACCAGAGTGGCCTGTGTTTGAGTGTGTTGCTTCTATTGTAAGCTCTAACCTCTGCCTTATCGTTTTCCAGCTAATGCAGTATGAACCATCGCCTGAGGAGGGAGCAGCAGAGTAGAAACAAGGGGCTTTGTCATTGCTTTCTAGGGTAAAAAAAAACAAACAAACATTAAACAATAGCATTTTTTGAAGAACATGTAAATGTTTATTACATAATAATGGATATACAGTGAACACAAAATCACTGTTATTTTTTTGTTATATAACAAGAAGCAACTTTTTGCTTTGAATGAATAAAAATGTTTTTTCAGCGTTTGGCATCAGTCATTGTCTTGATGTCCTACATTGACAATTGTTCCTCTGTTTCCAACCAAAAGCTTCTGCTTACATACTCAGCCACTCATCTGAAATAAATACAGAAAAAAAATCTAAATATATATTTAGAATGGTCTGAACTGCATGACTGAGTATCAAGTAAAAAATAATATTCATACAAAAGCAATAATTCAGAGGTTGCTGCTCTTTCCTTGGCAGGAAATTATAGTCTGATAGATGACAACGCATCAAAGACAAGTTTTTATTCATGTCACCATACAAACAAAGATATTTAGCACTCATTTTCCATTGTGACAGACGCATCCAGAAATGGGTATTTTAATGTTTGATGGTATTACTGAAGAACTCTCAGACATGTTGGAACAGGGGTTGAATTAATGCGGTTGCATAACAGCACTATGCGACCTAAAACAACATTATAGATTTGTGGGTCTGTTTTCCATTCCCCTCTAATCATTCAGACAGAGCTGTTGCATACAGCCAAATCATTAAATGTCCATCAGACCTGGAAAAGTAAGGAAACAAAACAGTCTGATCACCTGTTAAATGACGGAAAACGGCTCATCTTTGGTGTCAAGAGCATAATCTCCATAGCAATGGATAACAAAGGCCTTTTGTGTTTGTTTTAATGTCTTTTAAGGAACTTTAAATGTGTCAAAAGTGCAGTATTATAGTGCTTACATAACTTGCACCCAAACATAGCTTATTGAGAGTTTCTGTTGCCATGTTGGCGAGCAGTCTCTTGTTTATATCTGCAGATCAGTTGGGGCTCGTCTGCTGCTGGCACTGCTCACCGCCGACACTCTGCGGTTTGGAGAGGAGGCGGTGGGGCTGTTACTCTCACGGCTGTGTCGAGATACAGAGCTCAGCTCCCCAGCAGAGTCTGGGCTCTGGGACCTGCTCGGTCTCTTAATGTCTGATTTAGAGAGCATCCTCGCTCGGGGGCCGACACAGCTGCTACGTAGCTTCATGTTGTTGTTCCCGTGGTAGGAATCTCCACTGTCCGAGCCGTTCCCCTCTACCAGAGTGGAGCAGTTCCACGGTGGACTGACCCTCCGTGACTTCCTCACAATGCCTGACAGTGTTGTGCAGGAGGTGGTGTCTGCTACAGGGAGGTTGGGATACTCAGAGCTCGCACACTCCATGTCCTGATGAAGATGGGGTGAAGATTGTTCTTCTGGCTCATCCTGTTTGTCTGCAGGAGGAGAACGCGTCTCGCTGCTTGTGTTGTTGGAGTTGCTGTTTTGTTCTGTGGGGCTCGGCACTCCCTCCTTGCCGTCCTTGTGGCTGTCTGGCTTTGCACCAGGGTCCCCTTGTATTGGGATGAAGGCAGAGGAGGCATTAAGAAGAGGGTAGTTAGGTCCGTTGCCCTGCTTCTCCAACAGTAAAGTGTATCCACAAGGTGCTGTGGGAATAGTAGTCTTGCGACCCACAGATGTGCCCATGCAAACCTGATGCACAACTGAGTTCTTTTTTGACTTGTTGACGTAATAATCATCGAGATCGTCCTTCAGATGTGGGTAGTAGTCCAGGATGCCCTTCTTAAGCTTCTTGAATCCCAGGTGCATGATCTCGAGAAGGCTGAGAAAGAGGGAGATACAGGCAATCGCTTGCATGAACACCATGAAAACAGTTTTCTCAGTGGGCCTGGAGACGAAGCAGTCCACCACATTTGGGCACGGCTCCCTTTCACACTTGTAAAGAGGGCTCAGGCGGTGTCCATAGAGGATGTACTGACCCATCATGAAGCTGACCTCCACCACTGAGCGAGTAACAATGTGGGCCACATAGGTACACAACAGGGAACCCCTCAGTGGTGCTTTGTTGAGCTTCCCCTGCTCCTGCTGCCTCATCTCCTTTTCAATCCTCCTGCGCACCTCCACCAGCTCCGCGTCCACCGCCTCCAGCTCCCGACGGAGAGCCACCCTCTTGCAGTGGCGTTCCTTCTCCAGAGCTCGCAGCTGGTAGATGGCATGACCCATGTACACCAGGGAGGGCGAGGACACAAAAATCACCTGTAGCACCCAGTAGCGGATGAGGGAGATGGGGAAGGCCTCGTCGTAGCAGACGTTGCGGCAGCCGGGCTGCTCGGTGTTGCAGATGAAGTCTGACTGCTCGTCGTTCCACACGTCCTCTGCTGCGACGCCCAGCACCAACATCCGGAATATGAACAGGATGGTCAGCCAGATCTTGCCGACCATGGTGGAGTGGATGTGCACCTCCTCCAAGATCCCTCCAAGGAAGTTCCAGTCTCCCATTTTTTTACATTAGCAGTGCTGTAACGAATGAGGACAAACAATCTAAGTTATGATTGTTAATATAGCCCGACTGATACTGGATTTTTGAGGCCCATACTGATATCGATATTTAAAAATCTTATAATGATACGTCGGCTGATTTGTTTTTCTTTACATAAACACATAACATAGACAAACAATCTTGAAACAGATCCCTAGATTAGTTTTTTAAATGCTAATACTATTTCATTTTTTTATGAATAAAATAGTACAATATAATCTAGGAGATATAAAATTATACAAGTCAGTTAAATGTCAGCTAAAAGTATGAACATGAAAGTTTGTCCTGCTGTCAATCTGTGTCAAAATAAATTGACTTCCTCAAGGTGCATCATTAGGTTCATAGCTCGAACAATACTGATATTTTGAGGCCGATACTGATATCGATAGTTGGGAGTTTAAAAAATCTGATAATTTAAAGGAGAAACATAAACACGTGAATATTGAAACAGATCCTTAGATCTCGTTTTTGTGACATTTTACAGTTGAAAAATGAACTTGTCAGTGCTCTCTGCTGGACAAACTGTCACTTTCTACCTTGAATCTAGTTTAGCATTTCTGTGCTGCAAGTTCTTGTCACTTATCGGTCGACGTGTACACCTATACCGATATATCTGCCTGATAATTCTTTTGTTATCACAGTTTTTGCAAGTAAGCAGAGGAAACAGGTGAAGATAGCAGGTAATACTGAACAAACGTAGGTCTGAGAACCAGTGGTAGAAAGTGAGTAAATGTACTCAAGTACAGTTTTGAGATACTTATATTTTACTTGAGTATTTCCATTTTATACCACTTAAGATTTCCACTACATTTCAGAGAGAAATATTCTACTTTTACATTTTAACTACCCAACAGTATATAAACTAGTTAAAACAAGCTCCACCTCGACCAGCTACAACATTAAAATGGCCTTACATGCTAATACATCAAAAGTTTTACTTGAGTAAAGATCCAAATACTTTTTTGGCCACTGCTGAGAACAAAGTTTTCAATTACACAACCAATTTCCCCGGTTACAACAGAGCCTAATCTGCACTAATCTGATAGTATTAAATTGTTGCAATAGGTATTTTAACGTGTTCTTATCACCCAGTGTTAAGTGAAGTATATGACAACATTTAGCACCATCTTAATAAAGCACCTAAATAGAAATCATTAATTGTAATCTATGATGTTATTCATAAGAAAGTTACTGAAAACTAACTATTTACCTACAACACACTACTATATAAAGCTGATATTTTTGGCTCTGGTAATGTTCTTGAAAAATGACATGACTTATTCAAAAACGTTATATATTTATTTTAAAATGAGTTAACTTACCTTTCATCTTGGAATGATGTGAAATGTAACAACGAAGGCCTTTTGCAATAATGCTGCTGATGCTGTTGAACACAATCCTACAAGCACATCTTTTATCTTCTTTATCCTCTTGTAAAAGGTAGAAATTATAAATTTATGGATTAAAAAAAAAACTGGGAGAGACTTCAGTTCCCACTGTTGGTGCAAACTGGACAAAAACAACTGACCGTGCTGGCTTCAGTAGTTCACAACTTATAGCCTTTGCAAGACTAAATCAATCAATACTGGTGCTGCGCTCTGTTGCCATTTACCTTGCAGCAGTGTGAATGGACCGACTGCCAGTTCCTGCGAGTCATTAGGGATGAAACATGTTGCAAAATATTCAATTGTATGCCCGTTACTGGTTGAACCCAGAGGACCCTGAACTTGTTTGATCCTCTGAATTCACACGGGACAGAAGTGGTGCACTGGGTTGGCCCCTTTGATGGAAATCTGGCAACTGAGAGCGGCTTGAAGGTGGATTATAATCTATACCATTAACTGCTTCTGAAGTGGATCAATATCCTGATTTTATCTTATCTCCTAGACTGAAAGATCGGTTAAAATAAGAAATATTTAGTCTTTTTTTATTTCTTGCAAACATGATTTGATCCTTTTCTTTGTTTTA
Organism: Macquaria ambigua; assembly: GCA_008360985.2. Taxonomy (NCBI): domain Eukaryota; kingdom Metazoa; phylum Chordata; class Actinopteri; order Centrarchiformes; family Percichthyidae; genus Macquaria; species Macquaria ambigua. The sequence goes on from VMKM01000083.1 coordinate 176,744, forward strand.
CATGATAGTAAGTGAGACTGTTTTTGGATTTTATTGTTTATCTGACAAATTATGCAATCTGAAGACGTCCCCTGGGCCTTAGGGAAATGGGAAAGACATTTTTCACAATTTTCTGATATTTTATAAACAAAATTATTAATCAGTTCAGAAAATAATTGGCATAAAAATGCCATTCACAATTTCAAATGACCCAAATATATTCAGTTTACTATAATGGTAGGAAGGAAGGATGAGCAGCAAATCATCACATTTGAGAAGCTGAAACCATCAAATGTTTGTCATTTTTACAATTAATTGATTATCAAAATACTTGCTTATTAATTTTCTGTTGATCGAAGTGATCAGTCTTTGCAGCCCTTGTTGCAGTTTATCTACCCGGCTACATCCTGAGGAGTTCGGTCATACCTTCCACCTGGGGTTATAACACCAGGCAATGTTGGATGACAAACCAGGCAGGTCAAAATATTTTGCACTGGGAGCTTCATTAAACTGACTGCACCTCCACACAGGAGCGGGTTGATAACCTGTAATCTTTTTGGAAAGTTAACCAGACCAACAGTCGGAGCATCTTCTATCATAAATTGAACTGAAATATCAGCCTGAGTATTGAACCACGCTTCTCTACAGCCGTGTCGAACCTGCAGGCAGTTACACTTTGAGAGAGCAGCTCCGGCTTCATGAGCCACGTGTCCAATCAGTGTCAGTTACTGTACTGGGGTAGTAGCTGGTCTCGCAAACTGGTCTGTTACTATTTATAATAAAGTACTGTTTACATGCAATTCAAAAAATCCCACTTCTTCTTCTTTTCAAAAATAGGTAAATATTGCCATCACAATTTCCCAGAGCCCAAGTTGACATCTTCAAACCATTTGTGTTGTTTGACCAAGAGTCAAAAAACAAGAAACAAACCTACAAATATTCACTTGAGTATCGCAGAGGATGAAGAAAACCGGCACATTTTGACATCTGCACAGTTCGGAACCAGTGAATTTTTGGCACTTTTCTTTAAAAATTAAGCGATAATCAAAATTGTTGCAGATATATTTTTTTGTCAGTCCACTAATTGATTAATTTACTGATGGTTTCAGCTCTAATCCCACAATGTTCAACAACAGCTTTGAAGGGAATAGGAGCTTTATTAGTTGTTACAGATTGTCCCTGCACGTTTGTATAACTTTAGTTTTAGAGGTTCGGAGATGTAATGCAAGAATCCCTAAAGGTCTAAATACAGAGCTGGATAAAACTATGCATGAGTGGCAGCAACCCCTCGTTACTGTGTGCCTCCACCTGTAGGTCATTTTCTCATATATACAGTATATGTAGTATTATCTTGCTTCAGTCTGTTGTTGTTGTGCTTTAGCTGGCACCAGCTATTCTTGATACAGTAACTCCCATGCTGCCGTTGCACTTGTATAATCAATGTTATTTTTTTCAATACACCGATCAATGGGGCACGTCCGATTTCATACATGGTTGCTTCTTCAGCTGTGAATCTAATTTAAACTGTTCCTCCCAGCTTACTGATCCATTAAAAAGGAAATCAATGGCCACGGCTGGACTGACTGTGCTGGGATGTTTTCCACGCAGATGACTGCAGACTGTGGCTCCACTTTTTTCCTCATAATACTGAAACACCTATTGGACATCTGGGTCTTAGAGAAGAATTACTTCTGCTGATGCTGGGTTCAGATAGGAGGGTTTCTTCACCTTCATATAGAGCTGAGAACAGCTGCTATTGTGGCCTGTAAATACCTGTAAAACATGTTTAATATAGTAATAAACCTCAGTTGACCAAGTTGTATCTACAAGCACCGATTACAAAGTGAAGTCACACACTGTTTCCTTATACTGAATGTTATCCATTTATTACTCAAAATAACAGTTTCTTCCTACTAAAGAACGAAGATTAGGAGAATAAAACGTGCAGTGACAAGACTCATTCTGAAAAAAAACCCAAAAACAACACAGTCGTGGAAACACCACCAAGAAACTTGTTGTTCCTCCTCTCGGAACCGAAATTTGGGAGAAATCTTACAGAAGAACACCACAAAATGAAAACAAATTAATGTACATTTTAAACCGTTTGTGGTCAACAAAGGTTTAAACACTTTTTAAGGACCACAGCAGTGTTTCTGTGCATTTTAGCCCCCATACTCATGTACTTGACAATACTGCTGATCATTTTCCAATGCAGACTGTATTTTTTACATTTTCTAAATGTTTTTCTTCAAGACAGCCACTGACTCTCGTTTTCTTCGTAGGAAAATAATTTACTTGTCAAGTCTGCTTTCATTTCTCCTCAGTCACGTTACTGTTGCAGGGCAATGCAGTGCACTTTTCAACTCAGTCTGCGACTTTGACGACACAAGCTGATGATTATCTCAGTAATGTTCACTGTGACAGATTATCTCAAGCAAGTTTTAAGTTTCTGAAAATTATTTTTCTTATAGTAAAATAAATGAACACCCATGGCTGAAAGAACGGAAGAAAAACCAGACAAATCTACACTCCAGCTGTGGAAAAGGGTCAGCAGTAAAGTAAAACGTATGCATTTGTTATAAAAGTGATAAAAAACACAGAAACGCTGGTTTAGTTCATCAACTGACTGGATTCCTTTTAAAATACTGAATGTTCTTTTTTTTGTTGCAAAAATGGGTGCATAGGGTTTAGAAAACAAAACTATCAGTAACTGTATATAAAAAAGACAATTATTCCTGGCCGACTACCACTGAACACAGAAACCGCTTACAGTTTCATATTTCTATCAGGAAATCTTACATTTTATAAAACCGAGCAAAGGACCAGCATTGTTCTTAAAATGGAGCTGCAGAAAACAAGCTTTCTACAAATGCTTCAGTGGACGTTACATTCATGGCAAAACAAAAATCTTTTCTTGACAAATGACCAACTCTGGTCCATCTGACATAATGACGGATTGGGGGGGTACTTTTCTAGCGTCCTCCCGACTTGCGTCCAGCCCAGGATCGGGACCGAGAACGCGAATGAGAGCGTGATCTCGATACGGACCGGGACCTGGAGTGGGATGGGGAGTGTGTCCGTCGCACCTCTTCCTCGGTGTAATGGGAAGTGGACGCTGGGTTGACAGTTTCTCGTGGAGACGCAGATTTGGAGCGTGATCGGGATCTCCCCCTGGACTCTCTCCGAGGCCTCTGCCTGTACCTGAAGCCACACAATGAGACAAATGGCCATCAAAGAGAAAACCTGAAGAACTTTTAGACTACACCCACCCAGGTCAGATGTCACCATGACCAAGACAGACAGAGAGTAACGGATGCAAACTACAACTTCTAAACGGTGTCAAAGTTGTACCTGTCGTCCTCGCGGCTCCTGCTTCTTCCTCTTCCACACATCCGTCCACGAGAGCTGAAGAAAGAAATGAAAAAAAAATATTATTTTCCTTTTCCCTTTCAAAGAAACATTTAAGTGCAACCAACCTCGAGGAGAAAGTCTGCACAAATAAGTTACTCAAAGAAAAACTCACCCTCGAGGACTCTCAGATCGCCTGCGATGGCGATCATAGGAAGGGCTGCGTGATCTGTATCGGTCGTAGCTGCGGCTGCGTGAACGTCTGCGTCGGCCGCCATCTCGATCATAGTCATCGTATCGAGAGGATCTGCCTGGAGAACGCCTTTCCTTTGTTTTCATCTGATTTGGTGCTGATGTAAAAAAAAAACAAAAAAAAAACAACAGTGGTGAGAAAGGGGACAGCCCAGACTAGAAAACAGAAAGCACAAACATTCCCACGTATCAGTTTGTGTGGAGTTCCGGTCGGAGCTCCTCAGCAAGATTTTCTATTTTCAGATACTCAGGAGGACGACTAAGAGCTGGACTCTCTGATATCACCGGTGTGTGTAACAACAATAATGCAAAGTGCTTTCTGCCCCATGGCTCTGTACCGAGCATTACAGCGGACGTGGACCAGTTAACACTTCAGTGACCAGTGATGATCAACAGGAAGTGCCTGCAGTCAATATGTGCATTAGAACAGAACACATAGAGGGCAGAAATCTGACGCTGCATTGCTTACAATAGGACTCGGAGGACATTTTGAATTTGTCACATCAGGAAGAGCACTCTTAGGTGTGCCAGTAAGCCATGATGGTGAACCAGCATGAAAACCTAAATGGAACAGAGCCATTAAAAATGTTATTAGCTGCTGGGCAAAACTAAGAAAAGCCTAAGAGGTCCAACTTTTGAAAATGTTGCAAGTATTTTGCCTTTGACAGGCAACACCGGCTGAATATTTTGTCCAGTTTTTATCTTTTATCTTGCTACAACAGCACTTTGCCGTTGAAGCTAATGTTATTGCTCATTTCACTCACTTCAACAGACCCTTTTCACGGCAGACATTTTGACTTGTCAATGCTGGAAAAGCACAGGTGGCATTAATAGCATCAATGGTGGCTGCATTCCATTTAGGAGAGCCAGTTCCAGGGCTCTGCTATTGTGTATGCTCACTCAATGACATAGCTTACTGGGACACTTAATGGAATGGAGCCATCGTTAATGTTATTAATGTTATCTGCCGCAAAGAGGGTCTATTATCAACACCCTCCATTCCACAGCTCCAGCTGACCTCATGTAAATATTCTGGCAGCAGAAAACCTATTTATTATGGACGCTCTTACACTACTATGCTGTTCAGGATGCCTTTATGCCAGACTTTCTGACAGCAGTACATTGCTCACTCGTACCTACAATCAATCAATGACAAACACGCTGTATGAACCCACACTGTGAAGCTTTGACAATTCAATTTCAGTCGACAGCAAAAATACCTGCTGACAGACTCGGTGCAAAAACAGACAAAAGTTGAACACTTACTCTTTCTGTCGCCCTGGGCAAACTGGATTTCAATCTGCCGGCCACAGACCCACTTCCTGTCCAGGCTGTGAAGGGCATCCTCTGCATCGCGCACATCCTCAAATATGCTGGGTGGTTAAGGGTTTTGTTTGCTCGCATTTTTTTGGTAAGGCCACACAAATTCAAATAAATGTTTGTTTTCCTCTCAGAAGGGTGAAGTGAGCAAAGGAAAAAAAACTATTCCCCTCATGTAAAATATTAAAAACATCAATTCCACGGTACTTTCGTGAATTGTACTTTTAAGTTACGCTAAGAGGGATGCAGGGCATTCATCAGACATTTTCTTTCATTTGTGTGGCCTGATTTATAAGGTAAAATAGCTTAACATTAACACAAATTATATATTACTTAATAATATGGTATAACAAGTGGAAAAAAAGCAATAATTAAACAAATACACACTCAGTTGATCTTTGTAGAGATAAAAGATGAAGCAAGCTTTTCAAACACATCAAATACTTGTCGGGGGGGATCAGGACTACAAATATGTAAACAAATCAAATACATTAATAGTTGATTAAATTGCTTTGATTAAAATTAAAATGTCATCGATATCACAGGGAAAAGCTGATTTTGTTGCCATGTCAAATTTGTGGATTTGTCTAGGGAGGATACAAAATAATTCAGACTTGTTACCTTTGCCCATGCTTGACTTTGAACTTCATCTTGATCTTTACACTCTTTAATCGACTCCCACAGAGACTTGGGTTTCCTGCTTGCCTTTTCCTCTTAAACCTCTTTTCTTTTCCCAATTCTTTGCTGCCGCCATATCCAAGCTTTGTCTCCGTTCCCTTTTCCTCTTCATGCTTTACTTTCTCTTTTCAACCTTTTCCCTCCCTCTGATCCTGAAGGTCTGTGTGACTTGTCTTTACAGCTACTCTACACGGGTCTTTGTTACTCTTTGTGGCCGGTTCCACAACTGGATGCTTTTACATTTTCTGAAGCAATAACAGAGAAATATGTGTGTTAGATATTCAATCAAATTACGTGCATGAAAAATACGTCATAAATGCATATCTTCTCTGCTGAAAGGAAATTAAAAGTTGTTAGCGAGAGCACAAACAGTAAAAACTCATTGGGAAAGGATATTGAATGTATGCAAATCCTCTTGGTTGACGTGTATAGAAGTCAAGTGGGATGTAGACATCTACTATCGGCCCATAGCGGCCAAACTCACGCCGCAAATCCTCAGGCCTGAACACCGTAAATACAAGTATGACTCAACTGACCATCACGTGTAACTCTACCGACATTATCAACCAGTAACAACAGCTGGGAGAGTAGCTGATGAGAGGGCTAAAGGGCCAGTTCACCCCAAAACTCTTACCTGGTGATCCGACCCACCTGTCCACACAGTGTCTGTGTTATTTGCCTAAATTCGCCTGTTGCTCAAGAACAATTTTTATTCTGGAGGTTGTATTTTGTTTTGCAACAATCCTGTTGTGTTTTGGGGTAAACTGGCCCTTTAAGATATGTACACTATTTTGTTCAACATGCAATTCAATGTAAATAAACCCCACCAATAAGTCTAAAACTGACATAAGCAGATGCAGCACTGTTGCTCCATTCAGGTTAGATTCATATCAAATGTTCAAGTACAAACCTTTCAGCAAATAAAAACTAATTATGTCTGGAGTGCATGGATCAATATGTTACCATGATGAAGATAAAAAATGTAGATTAAGATTAGCACCAACATGCTTTTTCCAACAGTCATACACACACTGTGTAAATGTGTAAAACATTGGGCAGTAATTGATAATATGCAATCAGATTATTAAAAAGTAACTTTAGTTGGCCCAATATATATTTAAATTAGAAATTAGTACCCGATAATAGTCAGTTACCAAATTAGAGAAAAGAACACCACACTGTGAATGATGAAAACCAAGTAAAACATTTTTGAATATATATCTATTTTACATGTTTTAATTGTATATTTATGACTTTTACAGTACTGGTTTTCTTTTCTCTTACTTTGACAAAAAACCAAGACAAATTAATACTGTAGGACACGTAGGTAATAAAAACTAATCTAAAAGGTATTATAATTACTAATTTAGCTAGGTTATGTGGATTATAACATTTATTACTAATATGTCCATGTAGTTTATATTCAGATACATATTCTGACCCAACCTAAGTGTTAAAACATATAGTAAAATAATTCTTGGCAACCTGGTTTGATACAGCATTTGTTAACGGGGGCCTGTCATTAACCACTTTTGCACTTTCTGTGTAAGGATTAGGGAAACATCTGCCAGTGTTTTGATGATGTGCAGGTGAAAACTGAGGGTGGAGGTAACAAATTATATTGATATTGAACTACTATTGTAATATAATGTTACTATAATTAGGTCAATTATTCAGTCAGCCAAAAGGACAGAGACATCATGTTGTCTACTTTTATTTTTTTCCTTGTTTTTACACTTAATGAAATGGACTATTTTAAAGTCACAACAAACGCTTTACTTTAAAAGCTGATTTCACAAGCTTAGGACATTGTAGTAACATAAGCAACTATATCCATCACTGATATAGGTTAAATTAACTCTTGTGGTAAAGCATTTTACATCTTGTAGATAAGTCAACGTTACAAAGTATAAACTTTAATGTGACCAAATAACGTTTAAATTATTATTTTTTATCGATTACGGTTGTTTCAAACGTTTTCTGGTGACTTTTTGATTAACTACATGTTCATATTTAGCAGATATTTAAATGAAAGCTACGCAATTTTAAAAAGGTTACGCTTTTACTAAACCCACACATGAACATGTAACGTTAACTTCCCTGCAAGCTAACTTAGGCTATTAATTACAATGTATAACAGTTAATTTCAGTATAACGTTATAAGGGTTACCGAATTAAATAAAAACAGGTAATTAAAATCAACAACGTTTAAATGAAATTACGGTATATAACATAACGTCAGGTCTAAACAAAAGAATATTAGTTAAGACGTCAATTCACCAAAATACTAACACTGAAATTGTGTTTATGCGCTAACGTTGTGTTGCTAACGTTAGCTTATTTATAAACATGAAGGCGTGCACGATCAACGTGCAACAGAAACCCAATGCAAACAAAGAAACGTTACCAATGCAGATTAAGTCTTAACAAAGACATTATTATCACACCTGTTGTTTTGTTTTAACTATATAGGTGAAATGTGCTGCTACTAATAAATATTTCGCACATAAAGCGCCTCTCCACGCTGGTTTAACGTAACTTGAGGCTCCGACGAAGAGGCTAACCTTAGCTGCTAAGCTAAACCAGCTAGTTAGCTACCGTTAATATGAGTTAGTTAGCGTTAGTGGATGATCTGTGGCTCTGATCGGTCTGAATGTGGACTCACCTTGACTCATCGGAGATGTTTCTGACAAACAAAGACGTGTTTGGGGGCCTCATGTATCTGGCCATAAAGTTACACACACACACAGCAGAAGAAATGTTCCTGAATATCTGCAGCGAAGATATGTGAAGCGCATGCGCACTTACAAGGCGCCTTCTGGTTCTTCCTCTCAAACAAAAATCAGGCGATAAAAACCCACAGCGCCCTCCTCTGTTTGAACTCCACCTACATCAACTGCAGCTGTGGCAGAAACAGTGGACTGAATGAAAACGTTATGTTTTATTGTTTAATCATTCAAATTTATTAATTAATGTATTCATTTATTTCCAGATGGCCCCCTCCTTGAAGCTGAGAAGGTCTAAGAGGGATCCATCAGCTGCTGGGTGTTGATCAGACTCGTTTGCTTCTACTGATGAAAGTCACAGAGCCAGAAGTGACCGTCTGGAAAAGTGAGGAAGCAGAGACAGAAAGAATAAAAATCTCACTGTTTCTTTTTAACACTGCACACTGAAGTTTTTAAAAGAATTAAAGCCACTGACCTCAACCATGTCGTCCCCTTGGATCTCTCGGACTGACGTGAACTTTTCAGTCTCAGCAACCAGCTTCCCATTCTCCTCTCTGACAGTGCACTGGTCAAAACCAAAAACATAGCATGGGGCTAACTTTTTATGCCATAACCCCCTCTGTTAGCCAAGAAATAAATCATGCCAAATCAAATTATTTTTTAGCAACCAATAACAAATTCATGTACAAATGAAAAATGCAATTTAAACTGCCTAAAACTGCTAGAGGTTTTAGGCACAAAAGACAGAAATCTCTCCTACTATATTGAACTCAAGAGCAAGATAGGCTTTGTCATGTTTCAATATTTTGTTTGCTTATTGTTTCTTCGTGAATCAGATTCTTTCAACTACTACTTAAAAACACAAAAACAAGCCTGTAGCCTCACTGACATGAACTGACTGAAACCTTCACAGGCTCCTGAATGGAGACACTTTTCAGGGTAAAACGTTGGCATCATCAGCTCACGTACACCAACTAGCTTATCACGTCTTTCACTTGTGTGCTCGTAATATGCGTGAAGAGTTTGAGGCTTGAGTTACCTTAAACTTCCTGCCATCCACAGCAGTCATCTCGGACTCCTTTCCAATGCTGAATGAGTGGACTTTGGTGCAGATGGGAGTCTTCAGTGTGTAGGTGAAGTCTTTGCCGTTCTGCTCAATCACTATCACCGGTTTGACTTCCTTTCGCATTTTCACAACCATTTGAGGTGCACCTTGAAGGCATATTCAAAAAATATATATAATGTCGTATATATAATAGGCAAATAAATGCTTTAAATATGAAAATATTCTTACCTACTACTTTTAAGAACTCCTCAAGGTTTTCCTCAGAATAAACTTTCCAAGTGCCGCGGAAGTCCATGCCTTCTGGTCGTGTTGCTTGCCTGAGGATGTTTGTTGTTCTTGTTGAAATAATCCCATCACACACACTGCTGGTTGGCATGTTGGGGACTTCAAACTCCCTGTTATTTGGACTGGAATTTCCAGTGAGAGCCATGATGGGCTGGACTTTCTGCTAGTCCTCATCAGTCTTTACAGACTGCAACAACAGATATTAAGTACTGTGTAGATGAAATATGGCACCAGATACCAGCAGGAGGAGGGTGCATGTGAAGATGTCTGCATGCATTGACAAAATCAAAGACATTTCATCTTCCAAAATCACTGCATATTGACACTGAACTTAGGCAATGATATACCTTTATTTCAGACAGAAAGTAAAGCTTTCCTTCATTTGACAAATATGTATGACTTTTGGACATTTTCTTTTTCAAAATATAAAAATACTTCAACGGGCAAACACACAGAAAGCAATACATTTTAAGGCAAACGTGCAGGCAGCAGGCAGTTCGGTGCAGATATGAAAAGCTGATTCACTTCTTTAACCTCCCGATAAGTCTCGAAGCATGCTCAGTTACCAGGAACACAGATATGTAGAGCTTCGTTACAAAAGAAAGTCAACAAACTCGATCACTGCTGGAATGTTACTGAAGCTCTTAGCAGTCAAAACACTTAACACAACAGTCACATCATGAGTAGGTAAGAGTGGAGCACAATTTGGACAGAAACACTTATTTTCTTTGTGCAGAGGGCGTCTGTGCCATGTCGCAGTCCCTGAGAAAACATTGATCAGTCATGCAGCAGTGTTAAATACAATGCTAAGCTTGTTCACAGACCTCGGTCAAACAATATTTGCACTTTATTCTTGACTTTTAAGTTATTTTAACATTCTTGGATCACCAGATTTATGCTTTCTATTTCACCGGGACACTTTTAACAGTGCAAAACATGTTTTCAATCACAGGAAATTACACCCTCTTGAAGTTTTTTATACTTAATAGTAAAGCCCGATCGATAAGGATTTTCTTAGGCAAATACCAATATTGATATTTTGAGTTTTAACATTTTTGATAATGATAAAGACATGTTTTTTGATAAAATTTTGACCAAGATATGTATACAGTGGGACCCTTTACAGTTAAAAAAATATCAAAGGCACCAGTATACTTTTTGTTATTGGTCATAAACCAAACAAACCAAGTACTGGACAAATAAAATTTTTTACCTGATGGTAGCACTAGATGAAAAGTCCATCCCGAGGGGGACATGAATGTGTGAACCAAACCTCATGGCAATCCATCCAATAGTTGTTGAGACATTTCACTCAAAACAACAAATATCAACCTCATGGTGGCGCTAGAGGAACAGTCAGGGGATCACCAAAGTCATTAGGGTTCATTGTGCAAAATTTCATGGAAATCCAATGAAGAGTTGTTGAGACCGACATTGACATCCATAGAACGACTCACACGGCTAAAAACAAACTCAGAGCTCTCTGGTAGACAAACTTTGGTATTTCTGTGCAGCAATTTCATGTTACTCATTGGCTGATATATACGCCAGTACAGATATATCTGCTAGTATCGACCGTAATATCAACAGAGATATTATCTACTTTATAGATTCCTTACACTGTGCTCTGACGGGGTAAACTCCACCCATCTGGTGCTCCAAGCTCATTAAAACAAATGCTCTGTCTTTTTTTTGGTACTATTTATAAGTCTGCTCGTTAAGACACAAAATGCGACACTTCCAACAATTTAAAGTGATAAATATCAAGCTTTGTTACGACCCCCATTCATTCAGGGATCTCCACTCTTTGAATATGACAGCTGACATGAGGAGGACCATGAACTGTGAGTATGTGCTTCATCATGAGAGGAAGGAGCCGTCCTCTTCCTCTTCCTTGTTTGGGCCGGGGTCACTAAGGCAGCGCAATAGTTTCTGTTGGTCTTGCTCCTCCTGCTCGTTTGGCACTTTGGCCCCCAGCTCAGCGTCACCTTTTGTCCTCAGTGCGCTGCTCTGATTGGCCCGCTGGGGTGATTCGTTCAACAGGCTGACGGCATCAGGAGGGCTGGGGCGTGGCTGAGCCCTTGGGGCTCGGGGGCTCTCACCGTCATCATAAGTGTAAACCTGGTGTTCTGGGACCCAGATACAGAGCGGTGATACATCAGTGTGTCAACACTTTCCACAAGCAGCTGAACAAGCAGTTTGGGCTGCAGTGTTTTTAGGTGCTCGTGCTTTTAACACATCTCAGGGTCATCTGTCTAACCCCGACCCTCAAACCTTTGATTAAAGAAAATTTAGTAAAAAGTGTAACTGTCCCTTTGAGATTTTAATTCATATGTTTATGTCATAAACTCTTGGTTATTTGAGTTCATAGTCATTAAAAATAGATTGATGTAATACAGATCAAATGTTAAAAAGGGTAACATTGATAAATATGTGTCTAAAATGTATCACCATAAATAATGGTTGGTAAAAATGTAAGGTTTCATTTGTTGTAGAGTACAACAGATCACATGACCAAAGTTTAGTTAAGAGCATAACAGTTGCATTATGGGTAAGAGACAGCATGAAGGCAGAGGAAAGACGTGCGGCTTCCAAATAACCTATTCTGCACGTAGTCCAAGAGGCGCACACGGTAATTGTGTTTATTTGGTTTACATTTGAATAATATTTGTTGATATCCATTTTCTATGGACAATGTGATACGTTTTGTAGGGATTATATTTGATTTTATTATTTTTCTGTTGTGTTAACGTGTCTGGTACTGTTAGTTAATTTGAGAGACTTCAAAATGGTGCAAAAATGTATATTTAAAATGTTTATGTCTATTTTTTTTTGTAGTTTTCACGGTGTTTGATGGAGAAACAGAGAAAGAGAGAGACAATAAATCTTCAAAGACATCTGTATGCAGCGTGGCCGTTATTTCATTGGACGAGTGCAGCTACAAAAAGTAAGTTTAGTTGTGTATTTAAATGAATATAGAAGGTACCGTCAGTTCATGGTAAAAGTTAGTGAATGTGAACCAACTTGTATCTGGTCACATCAGAGCCGAATGGATCCTCGGCTGATACTGATGTAGTCAGTGGTGGAAAGTAACTAAGTACATTTACTTAAGTACTGTACTAAAGTACAAATTTGAGGTACTTCACTTGAGTATTTCCATTTGATGCTACTTTCTATTTCCACTCCTGAGGGAAATATTTTTACTCCACTACATTTATTTGAAAACTTTAGTTACTGGTTACTTGGCAGATTTAGATAATAAATACAAAATATATCAACTAATAAATTATGATATAACATTATAGATTAAGCTACACAGAAGTATATAAAGTAATTAAAATGAGCTCCACCTTTACCAGCTGCAACATTAAAGTGATGTTCACATTAATGCATCAATAATTATAATACAATAATATAATATATGATTCTGCAATGGGCGATTTTGCATAATGAGTACCTTTTATGTTTAGTACTTTAAGTATATTTTGATGTTAATATTTTTGTACTTACATTAGTAAAATTATGAGCGCAGGACTTTTACTTTTAATAGTATTAGTAATAGTATTTTTACACTATGGTACTGCTACTTTTACTTAAGTAAAAAAAAGAAAAACTATGTATTTGATATTTGAAAGTTAGAATCTACTGGCTGATATGTATAAACACATTATATATAATAAAAAGCAGCATTTTTGAGAGCTTTAAGATCAGTTCAATCAGATCAATTTGTTTTTTTTAAATCATGATAAAGCTACAGTATGTACTGACAAACCATGTAATGGCGACACTGTTTTGTTACTTATCAACGGACACACATTCGAAACAAATCAATGACAAATACAAATTAATTTGTATTTATCACATCATGCAAATCAGTTGTAAACTATTACTATGACTGTTGTACTTTAATGATCCCTTCCTGCGTTACGATCATGCGTTTTTACCCAGAAACATGTTGAATTAAAGAAAATATAACACATGTGTGAAACCTTTTATCATATGATGGGATAAGTTCTGGACTGTATGTTGAACTGACCTGGTTCAAAGCAGACTTTTCTCACTGGCGTTGTTTCCTGGCGGTTTGCAGGAACTGTGAGGTAGTGACTCATCTGCAAATGAGACAGGAAGGACTTTCATTCAACACCTTAAGAATTTGAAAATCACAACCAATAATCATAAATATTGAAATTTAATTAGACCGAATTGAGATTTAGTTTCAGTTTATTCATGTGAGTGTGCAATCGTCTCTTCGAGTATATTATGAGCTATGAACATCATATATCGTGGATCCAAGTCAGATGTTTAGTTCTTGTGGTCACTTTGTATCGTTGGAGCGGTCTGTGTTGAAAAGCATAAAAAAGCAAACCGAATCACCGTCACTGTTAAACTCACCCTCCTCTCCATCTCCACCCTCTGCTTCCTGAAGCGAACTTCACTCACATTGTCCTCAAACGGGTCGGTCATCAGGTCGTGTCGGCTGTAGGAACGAAGCTGTGGACACACAGCGTCAGAAACACATTTATCTGCTCGTTATCAAAAACCTGCCTGCGAGCTGGACTCATCACATCCACAGGCATCAACAGACTGACAGCCACACTCTTCGCTGTGCTACAGACCCTCTGTCTGGTCTTCTGCAGGTGGCCTCGCAGGATCTTTCTGATCTCTTCCTCACGACTTTTCGAGATGCTCGGGATCGCCCGTCGTCTGGCCGGCCCTCTCGACTGAATGTTCCTGTGGAGACACACACAACATATATTATTGCTATTTAAAACAACAAACTGTTCTATCAACGAATTCTATTAAAAGGGCCTTAAGAGAATTGAAGGGACAAAATTAGCATTAGATATTTCTGCAGCGGAGGTTTACAACCTGACCGGCATGTGATGCCTTATTTTAATACTTTTTAGAGGCAACAGAGGTAAACTTACTAAGTAATTTACAAGGAAAAGCAAAAAATAGGGTAATGTTTAAAAAAATAAATATAGTTTTGTGTAGCATACATGTTTTTGGCAGGTCCCGACCTCGAGGTGGATGCCAAAAGTAGAATCAGCAGTGAATAAAAAAGCATTGTGGGAGCAGATTCTGCTTTTGGACATTATCTCTCCTGCTTGGTCCAGCTCCGGTTAAAGAGTTTTTTTTTTTTTTTTTTGGGATATGCGTACTTTTATTCTCTATTGTTAACCAGCGATTGATACCAATAACACCGGCTTTACTTCCTCAGGTAAGATTTTCAGACTTTTAAAACTAACTTTGTGCTTTGTTTTGGAACAAAAATCATACTATTCTGGTAGCAAGTAAAATAAAAACACATAAAATGAATGCATATGTTTTGCAGACACATTCTTTTACTGATATCCTTGTTTTTTCTGCTGAAAGTTATGGACAGCGGGTCCTTGATACTTATCAATCATTTTTGAAAAGACACAGAAGGCTACGACCATATTTTTTAATGTCCTGTCCTGAAGGAGATGTTGTTCTCCTGGGCCTTCGATTGATTGGTTTCTCTACTGCTGTTTTATTTCCTTTGTTGCATTTGGGGCAACTTACAACTTCTTACTGCACTCTAACTGTATTTCTGGTCTCTTCTATATGTACTTATTTAATTTATCTAATTGTTTAAATCTCATTTTATTATATCTTAATTGATTTCATTCTGTTTTTTATTGCTTATTGTTTTGAGTTTATTTTTCTTTGCCTGTATTGTAAAGCACTTTGAATTTCCTCTGTGTTTGAAATGTTCTATATAAATAAAGCTGCCTTGCCCTTTTGTCACATAACATTAGTGATATTTAGACATGCAGATAGTTTTATTTTTGAGACTTTATACAGAAACACCGACATATCTTTCTAGATAAAGTTACTCTGGGTAATCCACAAAACTGTCAACACTTTCCATTGGGACTATTTCTTTGGTAAAAAACTCACGACCAGGACGCTCACGACTAAAGACCAACACTTACTGCATGGAGACGGACGACACGATCGAGGGCAGCTTGGCGGCGCTCCCGCTCTCCACCAGCATCATGGCCTGTTTCAACTCCATCTTGTTGTAGAAGGAGATGAGCTGAGGCTCGGTGGAGCGGTCGCCTGCGATCAGCCACCTCTTCAAGTAGGCCTTGTTGAAGCGGTTCAGCCTGAAAAAACAAAAATCACTCATGAGATGAGCTTTTTTTTAAAATGTTGACCTGAACCACCTCCAACCAAACAGAAAGTGTTACAAGCTACTTTTACACCAAGGTGGAAGAACCACTACTTTAATCTGTTTTATCTATTTTTTTAGTCTAGCTTTTATTTAACGCTATTTAATTTAACCTTTAAACTTTTTTTATTATAGCTTTTAAATGTATTTGATTGTATTTCAATATCATTTTTATTTTTGTATTGTCTTTTTAATATATTTTGTTATTTAATACAGCTTTTATTTCCCTCTATTTTACTACTATTACTGTTATTATAGCTTTTAAATCTATTTTATTACATTTTTTATATTTTCATTGATCTCACATTGTTAAAGGATCTACACTTGTTCTGTCTTATTAATGTCTTGTCAGTCAGCTGTGAAGCACTTTACTAACCTGTATGAAAGGTTAATAAAGTTTGATTGATTGATTGTTTTGGCCCTGGATCATCCATGCACCCACTATCACTACTACTAAATTCAAATATTACATCAGATGAGGGAACAGAGAGGGGTCAATGTAAGTCAAGACCACTGGGTCCTTAACCTCAATAACAACAGCAGGATGTTAATTTGACAAAACCACTTCCTGTCACTCCGACACACCAAAACTTTGCAGCAGCAGCAGCAGCAGGATTTGTTCACACTAAAAGAAGTCCTCTTCAGCTTGGAGTCAGTGTTTTTCATCCTTTTAGCCTATTTCGTCCTGTTATAATTAACTTATTTTAGAATATATAATATTAGCAGATATCCTCATAATACCCTCACACATTTTTAAACCCTACTCATCATGTAAAACTTGCAAATGGACACGAGTGGCACCTCTGGGTGTTTAAAACAAATCAAAACACAGTAACAGGGAGGAGATGGAGGACGTGTTAAGAAAAAAAAAAATCATACTTGTCTTTCCAGTGATGATGTCCATAATGACCACAGATGTCTTCAATTCCTGTGAGGAGATTATCCAGGAACTGAAGACACAATGAGTTTCTTCATTATAATCAAGAAACAAAAATGTGATTTAAAAAGTTTGATGTTTTATGTTATTTTATGTTGTTTTACTGTAACTCTGTTCCTCTATTGTTTTGCTGTATAAACTCAAATTATTATTGATCTCACCTGTGTGTGAATCTCCTCATTAATTGATCCTTTGCTCTCTTTCTTCTTCTTCACTGCCAGAAGCTCCACCAGAGGCCTGATTGTCATTCCCTGAGGACAGAAACAGCAGTGAGGAAATTACATGCATTGTATTTTCCAGTGTGGACCGTGTAACTTAATTTACAAATAATGTAGACGTGACTGAATGAATATATATATATATATATATATATATACACAAAATCAAGGGTACTTAAATACTTCGACCCATGTAATGTCTTCGCATGAAAACAATATAAACAAATTACATTTACATATTAATCATGAGTTATTTGTACTGGTTACCAGTATGGAGGACAAAAGATGACTTGTTACAAAAAAAAGAATGACAGAATAAATTTAATTTGTGTTGCTTATTTCTACATTTTCTTTTATATCATTTTGTTTATTATTTTTTAAATTAATTTGGATTAATAATTTTAATATTTCCTAAAAAAGTGAGGTTTCATCATAAGTAACTTTATGCCTTTTTGCAAATAAAACACAGACATGTAAATGTTTGTCGCATGAAATACTCGACTTTTCTCACCTGCACAAACACAGTGAAGAAGATGACTGTGATGATGGCGGTGAGGAATATGTTCTTCATCTCTTTGTCGGGCAGCAGGAAACCCAGGGAGAAGGCTATGGCCCCTCGCAGGCCACCGTAGGCCACGATGAACTGGTCCTTTTTGGTCAACTTCACAATACGGAATTTATTGATGATGTATGTGAGGCCAATGACTCCTGAAACACACAGAAAACAACATAACAGAGTTTATAAAGAGGAGGAAGAGGAAACTACAAACTAATACCAATAACATCTTATTATTCATTACATATCTGTTTTAAATAATTTACATTTTAAAGTGTTCAGATCCAATAATACATCATGTCTCTTGAAAGATGCAATCAGATATATTTTGCTGTCTATTTGCCCAAATTAGGGAGCTCCTCATTAGTGCAGAAATAGGACAAAATGATAACAATGCCATCAGAAGAATGCAGGAATATATTTAAATAAACCCTGTGGTGTTAGTTAGAAAGTTGACCCAGACAAAAGTCACCGTTTGACCACGTTTAGTCGTACTCTTACTGACCGAGCACTCTGGACACCAGGCAGAGGATCACGGTGACAATGACGAAGGTCCAGTTCCAGGCGTGAGGGCCGGCCACCGTGGAAACACCGAGGAAGATGAAGATGAGCGTCTCGCTGACGCTGCTCCACATCTTCAGGAAATATTTGATGGTGGTGTACGACTTGTGGGAGATGTTGGCCTCCACGTACGGCCGCATTATCACACCACATGCTATCAACCTGTTTGGGAAGGAAGAAGGAAACAAGGAGAGAATAATAAACTTACTTATTATGATCGCAGAGTGAGGTTTGGCAGAGCAGACATGACTTTCTGCAGGTTTTAAAGCTGTGGCGTAGCGGAGCCAGGTGGAGATACAGCAAAACATAAAAGAAATAGTTTGACCTTTTTCCCTTACTTGCTGAGGGTTAGATGAGAAGATTGATACCACTCTCACACTAAATATGAAGCTGGAGCCAGCAGGCGGTCAGCTTAGCTTAGCATAAAGACTGTAAACAGGGGGAAACAGCTAGCGTAATCTCATTTTAAAAAAAAACTAAACTTTAAAAACGACAAGTTGTGGGTTTATGGGGGTTGTGTGCCGGACTATTTCTTGACTTCTTAGAGATCAACATTGTGAGGTTGTCAGGCAAGATACAGATATAATGACATATAACATTAATTGGTGAGCTCTAGAGGTGCTGGAATATAGTTTCTTTTTAACCATTTGACAGAGTCAGCTGTTTCCCCTGCTTCCAGTCTTTATGCTAAGCTAAGCTAACTGGCTGTAGCTTTAAATTTAACACGCCAACATAAGCATGGAATCAATTTTCTCATCTCACTCTGTGAATAAGCGTATTTCCCAAAATGTCAACATTCTCTTTAAATTACCAAGAAAAGGCTGATATTTAATCCACAAAGAAAGATCATTTTAAAAGCAGTGAAAACCTTTTCACAGAGTCTCTGGGACATAATGAACTTTATGGACTGTAGTGAATAATTTATGGTGGCCCTTAATATGAAACGGTTCGGGAACAACTGGTTTAAACGTTGTTCTTTGTCCTGTGTAGCTTTGTTCAACAAGCATATTAGAAACAGGCTGAATATTGAGACAAGCAGAAGAACAACAACAATCCCACACATTAGGTCATACATCATATAATATCATTAGTTTTGATCAGTAAGCACAGAGGCTGAGTGACTTACGACATGATGCCTGACAGATGGAAGACCTCAGCAGAGAGGTAAGCCATGTAGCTGTAGAGGAAAACGAACAGGGGCTCGATGACTCGGGTGTGCGAAGTGAAGCGAGAAGTAAAGGCACCCAGGAGGCCGTAGATGGCTCCCACCATGACGCCTCCCAGTGAGACCACGAAGAAACAGACCACACCGAGGAGGGCGTCCACCACCGTCACAGTTCCTTTGTAGGAAAACTCATTGAACAGGTGATACAGCACCTGCACAGAGAGAAACACATTTCCTGAGCCTTTTACTGTCCGTTTTGCGTTTTATTCGAGGTAAACTGTCAGAGCTTCACGGCTCTCAACCTGGAACTTGCTGTCTTTGTGAAGGAGTTTTTGTTCTCCGTTTGTTTATTAACACGATATCTCAGATCTGGATCAAGATGCTGACCCGGGATTTCTTTTTTCCATTTTTTTAACATTCATCTCATGATTGTCACTGTATTTTTATGCTGCTCATGATTCAGATGGAGATTAAAACCTTCCTCCACAATTGTAGAAAGTTTATTAGTTTTTATTCTTCTTTATTTTTATTCTACTTCTACACTGTATAATTTCTGTTCTGTAAACTTGTTTTTGAAGAGTGGTATTTAAATAAAAGATACTATTATTATTATTGTCATTGTGCAGCCTCGGCAGAGGTATTCAGTCTCTGAGTGCTTTCTAGTTATTGACGTATGCAGGTGATAAAGGAAATGAAGCTCATTCTCATTTTGAAAATGTTTATTAGATACATCCAGCTAATTATACAGAGAAGTCTGTTATTTAGCCTTGCCTCATTGATATAAATTGGGTGGACAAAATAATAGAAACACCTCTCAGTATGACACAACACAGCTCAACAGCACCACAAACTGCAGCCTCCAAAATGACCACGACACCTCCTTCATGAAGGGGGATTTATTGCCTTCGTTTTAGCTAGTTGTACCTAATAAACCTTCACCTGAGTGTACATTACAAACTAAAATGCACCATTATTATTATTATTATTATTATTATTATTATTATTACTACCAGTTATACTAGTGGTTGTAGTAGCAGCAGTATGTGCAGCACATTTCATCTTTTTTTTTAGCTTAAAATAGGCCCAACAGGAATGTAAACAGCCCTTTGAATAGAAGCAAAGATCCAAACAAGGACAGATCTGGATTTTCAAACTGTCCTCTTGACTCTTAAGATTAATCTCTGGAGACAACATTCAGTCTAATTCACTGTCTGGAAAAAGGCTCCAAATGGGTCATTTTCCAGTAATGAAACATTTGTCTTTATTTGAGCCAAAGAGCAATAAATTAGCCAGTCGATGTATCAGCTGACGTGATCTTATTGCAGTTATTGGTGTATAAGTAGCGAGAAATCGCAGTGCAGAAAAACCAAACTAGGTTTGAGGTCATTAAGAAACAGTGTCTCCATTAGAGAGAGTTCATTTCTACACTGTAAAATGTCTCACTTAGTGTGAATCTTGGTTACAATTCTTTACAAGAATAAATAAATCTAACGGAGTCGTATCAAGATCGTTTGTTCATATTATGTATTAAAAAAAATGTGTTATCAGGTTTTTTAAATCATTTTATTTTCATGTTTCACACAAAGACAAACTTTCATGTTCACACGTTCAACTAACTTGGATGATGTTTGATCATCTGTACTAATTTATTTACTGTTTTATCCCTCCTGTCTGTCACTCTGTAACTATGATAAGAAAAGTGATTCACAAGTAGTTATTTTTATCGTAGCTGTTATTATTATCTGTGTTATCTGCAGTAATAAAATCACTGAGTCAGAAGCCCATGAACTTATTTATTTTTGCTCTCCTTCTTTCTCTCCAAAACATGTTTCTAATTTTAAATAATCTTTATAAAAGCATGTATCATTTTATGTAGTAAAGACCGCCTGCATTTTCCTTCAGATTAATATGATAATGTGCATTTCCGGGTCAATTTCTGTATTTGAAATATGTCTTTTTAATTGTTTGTAGCTCTGATGCAGACAGTAACGAGTGTTTTGGAGTCATAAATATAAATAATTAATTAAACATTTACTGTATTCTATTTGTAAATCATATGTTTGCATGCCTGCACGCATTTTCACAGCGACCTCTTGCTGCTGAATGCTTCAGAGGATCTTATATATACCATTAGTTACTATTTCTACTAGTTTCATCCATCATTCCCAACCCAGGGGTCGGGCCCCTCCAAAGGGTCACAAGATCAATCTGAGGGGTCGTGAGATGATTAATGGGAGGAAATCACAAAAAACAAAGTATTTTTTTTGGGTGAAATGTTAAAATATTTGACCTCTTTTGTCCCTGAACAGTTATGTAAATGAAACCATCTGAAAAGGTTGGAGGTGACAGACATCTGAAACAAGTACAATATTTCCCTCTGAAATAGTATAGTAAGTACAGGAATATGGAAATACTCAAGTAAAGTACAAGTACTTCAGAATAAAATACAGTACTTGAGTAAAGGTACTTAGTTACTTCACTCACCACAGTGACGGCGTCGTTGAGGAGCGACTCCCCGAACACGAGGATGTGCAGCAGCTCGTTGATGTGGATCTCCTCGAACACGGCCAGGACGGCCACGGGGTCCACGGCCGAGATGATGGAGCCGAACAGCAGGCAGGACAGCAGGTCCACGCCGGCCAGCCTGGCTCCTTCAATCTGACACACGCCGTACATCACCCCGCCGATGAAGAAGGCGTTCCACAGAGTCCCCACCACCGCGAACACCAGGATGGTGCCCATGTTCTCCGAGAAGGCCCGGATGGGCAGGAAGTAGCCGGCATCGAGGATGATGGGAGGCAGCAGGTAGAAGAAGAAGAGCGTGGAGTCGAGGATGAGGACGACGATGTCCCCTCCGATGGCTTTGATGATGCCGCCGACCAGCAGACCAACGATGATCAGCAGACAGCTCTCTGGGACGATGTTCGACACTCTGGGAATAATGTGAAAACCTGCAGAGAGAGAAGGTTCAAAGATTTTTACTTTTTACTCAAATTTATCAAACTGCTAAAAGTTTGGACTTAAAATTGTGGACTTAAGAGATTCACTTTTACTCCTTCTCACAAACCTACGATTAATACCTATTTATCACATTTATTTTAACTTAAAATGCTCTTAAATGTTCGAGATCTCAGGTCTCTGAAGTTGGATAAGAGTCAGAGGAAGGACAAAATATATATAAAATATATCATTAGTCATGATGAGTAATCGGTTTCCTGAAGCATTATGTAATATTATTATTCAGAATTGAGTAGTTGTGGTCAACTATTTGCAAGTGCTGCTTTCTTGTAAATTATGTACACTTCTCTTTTTCAGAGTGAAGCTGGCATTGATGTTGTTTACAATCACTCAATGCATCTTCAGCGTCCACACTTGTTAATGTGGATCTAATGTTTTCTCTGCAGAATTTATTTCCTGCTTCACGTCTGACTTTCTTTTTGTTTCCTTTTCAGCCAATTTCCTATTATTGTTTCCTCCTATTTTATATATAAATATATTAGATTGTTGCTAATTTACAGGCATTAAGTATTTCACACAAGTGAATTAAAGTCATGTAATCATGTGATCAGTTTATTACTCCTAATTTGGCTCTGTAAGTGTAGTTAAGTTTCATTTCAAATGTGCTGAAACATTAATCAAGCACCAAGTGTCAAACGTTATCTGCTTCCAGCTTCACAAACTGCTGCTTTTCTCTGTTTTGTATCATTTTAAAAGGAATATATTTGGATTTTAGACTGCTGGTCGGACAAAACAAGTAGTGTGAAGACGGCGTCTCTCAGTAGTTTTTTGACATTTTATCAATTAAATCATTACTGAACAGGGAATAACTGCAAGATTCATCAATAATAGAGAGTAAAACAAATGGACCAGAACTTGTTTTATAAGTCAAGTTGTGGTTTGAGTAAATACAAATACAACAGGACCTCACATTCACTGCAAAAGGACATTAAAAAAAAGACTTTATGACCGTGCACTCAGTGATGTATCTACATTTAGTGATACATCACTGAGTGCATTAGAGCAGCAGTTTGGTACGAAAATAAAAAATGATCCACTGTACTTTACTGAAACGTCCTTATAAAATATTAAACATGTTGTTGCAGCAGCTGCAGGGGAACAAACAGGCAGTTTATGGGAACAGAACGCCATGTTTCTAATCTGTATTTCTAATAGTATTATACCGGAAACTCTTCACTGTTAGACTTTAGTTACTGAAATGACAAATGCCTTGACGTTCAGTCTGTCGGTCATGTGACATGGGGTCCAGGCTGCCGTAACAAACATCTTCTGCTGTCAGTGGTCGTGTACCCCCCCCCCACCCCCCCACCCCCTCTCTGACTCTGCACACTGAGATCTTTGTTATCGAGCAGTGCATTAGGACAGGAAGTCGGACCGGCCCTCGGAGGCAACAGCTGGACGAAACAGATAAGATGCCAGAGAGCTTCGTTCTGCTCTCTGACTCAGCCAACGACAAACCGCAGGAGAGATTCCTGCAGCCAATCAGCACCATCTCTGCCCGGCGTTGACACATTAAACATGGTGGATAATACGACGTAAACAAAGTCAAAATGCACCATTATTTATACTTAAACTGTCCTGTGGGAGAAACGCACCTCTCTGTAATGAGGGCTGCAGCTGCACTGAGGACACAGAGGTCGTGTCCTCTAATATTTCATGTTTAGAGGAAATATTTCTAAATAACTTTCTAAAACAGTTTATTTGTATGTCAGCAGCTCATACAAATGTTCAAATTGTTTTACAGGCAACAACAGACAAGAAGGAAAACAGAAGTATAACGGTGAATAAGATACAAATAAATTATTAGTGAGAATGTTAATGTAAATATTTTGAAATATAAAGCTGCTATCATGGTTATCATGGACCAACTGCAACCGATTGATACCTCAGCTCTTGGTATCTGCCAATAACGAGTATCAATCCGATACCAGTGCCCCCCCCCCCCCAATTTTAAAATCTGTTGTCCCTCATGTTAAATCATTTTAATGTAAGATAACATGTTGCCAGGGTTTGCTGTGGCACCAGCAGACACACAGAATCTTATAGTGATATTGTTTAATGTCATTAAATGGAGTTTATATTCTACAATCATACACATATTATACATGTTGTGTGTTTTGTGGCTGATTTTTTTTATACTAAATGTCTTAAAATGTTACTGTTTATAGGCAAAAATAAAACAATTAAAAAAAAAGATTTAGTATATTTAGTATCAAGAGCCACAACGAGATACTGATGTCAATATTTAGAGTTTTGAAACAATATATTGGCCATACTTTTTTTTCTCCACAAAAACGCACAACAAAGATTTATAATAAGGATATATTGTATTTGGTTTTTAAAGAACTGTGGCTAAAATATGTACTAAGCTGGACATTTTACATTTAAAAAATACAATTCTTAATGCTCTCTGGAGGATAAACTTTGTAATGGAGATACTATTTTATACTATTTCATCTACACAGACAGCGATACATATCTGTAGCTAAGCTAATGTCAGTCAATATTGATCAGCTTGGCTCTGGTTACTGCAGCATGAAACAGAAATTAGACCATAATGTAAAAATAAAGTCGACACAAAATATACTTGAACAATTAAATGAATGAATAAAATGACTTGTGACTTTCTTAAACGCTCTGAAAATTGTATAGGGTTTGGTTGGTGGCAGATGAAATATTTTTTGGGGTTGGTGGGATCACTGTGAAAACAGAACAACATAAAATAGAACATAACAACAACACTGACAGTATGAATACTCTAAATAATAAAATACAGTGCACAAAATTTAGGAAAAACCACCATAAGGATAAAGACTAAAACTGAGTCTCTCAGAAGAATTGAGCCAACTGCCTGTTGGATAAATGACTTTTTAAACAGGTTATTTGTAGCCGGAGGTATCCTGTGGTGTCCAGAGTTTAGCCTCTCAACATATGAAGAGTGCAGTTGTGTCAAAGCTAAAAGGTCACAGGCATGAAAGAGAGACTCCAGAGAGACACATTAAATCCCTCTAATTAGCCTGAACAACTGCTTTCAAGCCCCGTGCTTCGACAACAGACAGACAGACAGACACCATCAGGTCCTGAAATACGTTTGTGGAACATAACTGAAGCAGTCTGTGGAAACACTATCAGCGCTCTGTTACAGGAATATCCAACATTTCAGCAGCAGTGAGGCTGGAAGATATTGGCCCTGAGCACAGGAAGAGACTCATACTCATAATTTGACTCATCTCTAACTGAAGATTTTGGGCTTTAGGCACTTTGCTGAAAGTGTTTTCATAACTATCCTTCACCCTCTGAGGGAGACAAGTTTGATTTTAGTCCATTAACACAACAAAAACTGCCTTTTACTCATCTTAAAAATACATCCACAGTTAAAAAAAAAGAGGCTTCTAAATTCAAAAAGCTGCAACCGGAGTTCTAACAAGAAACAACAAATGACACCAGTTTGACTTTATGTCTATAAAGCTCTACATAGCATTGATCCAGAGTGTCTCTCTGACCTGTCCATCCAATATAAACCTCTTCTGGCTCTTTGGTTGTTCTATGGATTAAAGCTAAAGTTGGTTTTTATGGTCCCAGCTAGACTAGACTAAAACATTCCTTTATCTCCTGTACATTTGATTCATTTTGATTGTTGAGTTTGCATTTTAACTGCTTCTGACTGCAGCTGCAGCTGACTGTAGCTTTTATTATTGCAATTATCGGCTTTCGGTCAAAAGGCGTGCTCACATCGTTTTACAGCTACGCATTTGGTAATGTAGTTTTTTTTTTTGGTTTTCTAAATATGGATGATGCACAAAGACTGAGTCGGCCGTTCACATGTGGAACATTTAAATTAACCAGTTACTTGAAGAAAGATGAGAGATGAGAAGAAATGTATCAGAATAAAGTTGGGCAGGCTGGTGGCAGTTCTTTTTGGAGTCAGTTAATAAATAAATAAATTTGTTATTTGAAAGTATATAGAAGGACATATAATGTTTTGGTCCTTTTGGTTGTGTGTATGTGTTATATATTATTTCATATTTGATAAATAGCTGTCTTGTAATCCAATGTGGGTCAAATGTTTGGCATGACAGAAATAAAAAGTAACTTCATAACAGTAGCTGTTTGGCTAGTTTTGGTGTATATATATTATATATGCCTATGTGTGCATGGATGTATAAGAAATGTGCTATATAAATAAAGTTGCCTTATTGCACAGAAAAAGCTCAGTTTGTTCATGCTTTTGCAGCTGGTTTCTATATTTAGTTTGACATCCTCAGTCATAATGTGTTTGTATCTTAATGACTGCTGTTAGGGTTAGATATTCATTTCTGCTGCTCTTCTCTGCATGACATTTTTCTATACAAACAAACCATCTGACAAACTTTCAGAACCAAATCTGAACGCAAGAAAACTGTAAACCATCTAGAAAAACACAGAAAATAGTTTTGCAGCCTCCTCCCTTCCTTCCTCCCTTCAGTCTGTATAATCAGCACCCTGCTATTTATAATCACCCAGCACCTCAGTAATGCTGGGGGGTGGGATTATTGATTATTTTGGCCTTCTGTAATTTGAGTTATGTGTCACTCACCAAGTTTCATGAGCAGGGCCAGAAGGATCCACAGAGAGGTCTGAAATGGCTTCTTAACGTGCTCGTAGTTGAAGGAGAGGACGGGGAAAGCCTTTTTGTGGGCAGTGGAGTTAGTTTGGTGATGGGAGTCCTCCTGTGTCGCTCGGGCTGGATTTCTCCACGTCTCGTTGTTTAACGAAGCAACATCACGACTCGCGGAGGCAGCAGAGACAAAAACGAGCAACAAAACGCACATTAACCCCGTCAGAGGCGGACTGGAGCCCCTCCGGGCGGGACGGAGCTCAGCCATTTTCAGACGCTTTGACGGCTGAACTGTTGCTGCTGCTGAGCTCTAGATCCGATGAAGATGAAGATGATGATAGTACGGGAAGCGAGCGTGGTGCGCCACGGAGAAGCGCGCACTTTTACGCACGAACTCCCCACGAATCTTAAAAGTACGCATAGTTGTAGAAAAACAAACACGCTGCTGTCAGCGCTGGGTGGGGATTTTTAAATTCACGCTTCTTACTCGCCTGCTGAGATGATTTAAAGCCGGATGGGTTGTTGCCCAGTTTCATCCCGACCTGCTGTCCTCTCCTCTAAAGAAACTCTGAAGAAGTTGCATCAAGCAGCAACATCCATCAGACAGAAATCTCTCACGTTGAACTCTTTTTCTCTCCACTTTAACACGCAGCTCATCCGAAGTTTAGCCAGAGTGACAGCGACACCTGCTGGAGAGGAGGACCAGCAGGCAGCCGCCACATTAACTACACACCTGTGGTGGAAAGTAAAGCACATTTACTCAAGTACTGTACTTAAATATAACTTTGAGGTACTTTTACTTGAGTATTTCTACTTTATCCTACTTTATATTTCCACTTCACTACATTTCAGAGGGAAATATTGTACTTTTTACTCTTAAATTTACAGCTAAATAAGTTACTAGTTTAACATTTTCCATAAAATGATCAGTTTATAATAATGATGCATTGTTATAGATTAAACCCACCTGTCACAGTTACAACATTAAAGTAGCACGTATATGTTAATACATCATGATAAATATGATAATGATACACAGCGTGGAAGAAGTAAAAGTAGTAATACTACAGTGTAAAAATACTCTGTTACAAGTAAAAGTCCTGCATTCAAAATCTTAAAAGTAAAGCAAAAGTACCTCAAAATATACTTAAAATACCAAAAGTAAAAGTACTCATTATGCAGAATGGCCCATTTCAAAATAAAATAAACAGTATTGTGTTATTGCATTATAATTATTGATGCATTTATGTGTACATCACTTTAATGTTGCAGCTTGTAAAGGTGGATCTGATTTTAATTACTTTACATACGACTGGGTATAATAACATAAAATAATTTATTAGTTGATTTATATTTTGTATTAATAATCTGATAAATAGATCATCTGCAAAGTAACTAGTAATTAAAGCTGTCAGATAAAAGTACAGTGGAAATATAAAGTAGCATAAAATAGAAGGTAAAGTACCTCAAAATTGTACTTAAGTAGTATTTGAGTGAATGTACTTAGCTACTTTCAGCATTGATGATCTATAACACAGGAGCCATTCTTCATAACTAAGTACTTTTACTTTTGATACTGTAAGATTAGATTAGATTAGATTAGATTAGATTAGATTAGATTAGATTAGATTCAACTTTATTGTCATTGCACATGTCACAGGTACAAGGCAACGAAATGCAGATAGCATCTAACCAGAAGTGCATAAGCAGTAGAATAACATAATGAATATAAATATACAGGGTATATGAATATTTACAGTATATACAGAAAGTATACATAAAGTGCAGAATGTGCGGTTTGAATGTACAGTAGTGCAATGGTATTTTGCTAGTAATACGTACATTTTGCTGATAATACGTCTGTACATTTACTAATGTAACATTTTAAATGCAGGACTTTTTCTTGTAATGAAGTATTTTTTTAGTGTGATATTGCTACTTTTACTTAAGTCAATGTTGTTGTAATTTATTTACTTTTACAAAGTGTCACAGCTGACAAAGATAAGGAAGCATCAGCTCACCTGAGCAAGATCGATATTCAGTTACAGCAGCACATAAAAATATGGCCTGTATGAGAAGAGAGACAGGAAAGAAAGGAAGAGGGGAAAAATAATCAAATCCTCTTTCTATTCTCGTTTCATGCCTGCAGTGCTGTGCTTCTAACTGCGCAGTATTGAGGGTTTATCACAGAGGAAATAGAGTTTGATGAATCATGACAAGAGGAGCCCGCTGATTTCATGAATCCAGACACAGTTATTGGATTCTCACTGGAAAGATGATTTATGAGTTTTTAATTCCTTTTTGATGTAACTATACTGACCCTTACTGTCACTCTGATGACCTGACATTTGAGCTTCTTCAATAAAGTAACAATAGAGTATGTTCCCAGTTTTAGATTAGTTCAGAATAAACAAATGATTCACCGCTCACACGTCCTCTCCGTCTCTGTCAGCCCTCCAGCAGAGAAGAATTAGTAAAACCAACAGCCACGTTTGGTTCCCACAGTGTCGGCCCTCCTCCTCCGGCTGCTGTCCGGCCAGCGGAGGCTGATGGGAAACATAAATCTAGACGTTGTTTGCTTTTGGCAGGGATGTGAAGGGTTGTAAAAAAAAAAACATATGTAACAAGATCAACAAAGTGTCAGTTTGTCAAGTATTTAAAAATACCCACCAAATTTGTAAACGTCCTCTCAGCTACACCAGATTTGGGGATTTGTGGACGCTATATATATATATAAAAAACAGTACAGTATGACAAAGTTATAAAATCCAGGATTTTATGTACTTTTTTAGTTGCATTTTTACTAACAATGACACAGCTTCCCAATAGGTATTGTTTAAACCTGCATTAACTGATTTTTAGATGTGGTGAACTTGGGGGCGGCTGTGGTTCAGGAGGTGGAGCGGGTCATCCATTAATCCCAGGGTTGGAGGTTCGATTCCCAGCTCCTCCTGTCCATGTGTCGAAGTGTCCTTGGGCAAGACACTGAACCTAAGTTGCTTCCGATGGCGTGTATGTGTGTGAATGAGACCAATCTGTAAAGTGCTTTGGGAACCGTTAAGCTTGAAAAGTGCAGGTAAAGTCCATCTACTATTTGTTAGCAAACAGTTGCTTGTTTACACATCCAGCAGTTACAGAGCAACATTAGCATTCGTTTGAAGTCATGTTTATGGCCGCCTGATGAATGTAGGTACAATATTCTCTTCTTTTAACTCTGATTTTGGTCTCCACCAACTCCTGAGGGAAATATCTGGCTCTTTAGCTGCTAGATGCTCCACTGTGTTCACCAGCTAGTCGCTAACTGTTTCTGTCTGCTGTTTGGTGCTGAGCAGGTCGTGCACAGAGGGTTTGTTAGAGCTGCTGCTGCTGGAAACGACACTGATGAGAGCGGTGAGAGTGAACCGAAACAGTAAACTTGCCGTAAAACCAAAACAAGGAGCTGAAAGAAGCTAAAACGCTCTGTGGAGCTGAGGGGAGCTGCAGACTTGGGTGATAATTATCTGTTGGTTCATCACTACGAGCAACATGTTTCACATTAAAACATCTATTCCCTTGTTAATATAAAAATATTGATTGGTGCAGCTTTAAGTTTTACTTCTTCATGTTTTTCATAATAAATTGTAGTCAATTGTTACCTTGCACATTTGGGAGGTTATTAAATTCAGCTTAGGGCCCCAAAACAGCTGAACCAGCCCTGCATCATTATAGTTATGGTACCAACGCCGTCAAAGAGCCCATGAGCCCTCAGTCTCATCTGAAAATGAACCGATTTGATGTTAAAGAACATGTTGACTTTCATCTCAGCATCATGCCCCCCCCGTCTGAGTTTTCATCCACATGAGTCGCTCCACACAGATTGTTCAGTCGCCCGACAATTTTTTGTTTCCCACAAAACTTTTCCACACGGATGAAGCCTGAGAACCGCGGAGCTGCTTTAATGTTGCAAAAAAGAAAAACACCACGGAAA
The DNA here is from genome assembly GCA_008360985.2 of Macquaria ambigua. Lineage (NCBI taxonomy): Eukaryota > Metazoa > Chordata > Actinopteri > Centrarchiformes > Percichthyidae > Macquaria > Macquaria ambigua. The sequence continues at coordinate 207,616 of VMKM01000083.1, forward strand.
CATCAGTATATAAAAATCTGCACGCAGATGTCGAAACTATGAACGTATTTATTTGAGAATTACATCAATTTACCAAACTTGTTCCTATACAAAGTAAATCATCTGAATGTCTTTTAGCGGTATTTTACATTTACAGACATTTTCTTTTATTAAATTCTAGTACAAACATGAAATTTAAATTTAGCAAACTGAAAACAGCTTTTCCTATAACAATAAATACTCAAAGGGGCGATGCTGCTTTAGGATTTACAATCTAAAAAACAACAAACTGATGACTGAAGTGAAATATTCTGAAGGAAAAGTGTGTGTTTGTGACTAATATCAATAAATACAACAAGCTTGTATGCAGAGAGAATTTCCTACATCATTATTTTTATTAGTTTTTTGTGGTTATTTTTATTAATTTTCTTTGTGTTTAGTTATATAATAATAATGGCTGCAGGTCAAACTATGATGTTGAGATTCGCTCATAGCATTAAAATACAGTCACTGAAGAAATGGTCGCACTACAGTTATTTAAATGTTGTGATTGCACAGAGAGTGTAAATAGTTTGAATAAATGATAAATCTTCCTGCTGGGGCTGAGCAATTACTCACATTTTCCTCCTGGGACACTTAGATTTTCCTTCAAGCAAACACCACAAACACATTAACCCTCTCAACCTCCTCCATCACAAACCTTCTCCAACGTTCACAAACAAACAATCTGTCTCTTAAAACGCCCACAGAGCCGCTCTGACAGGCGGCGGTCTGCTGCTGAGCGCTTCTCTCTGATCTCAGGCGTGCGGATGCTTCAGATGGACCCTGTCTGCCATCTGCCTGGTGCTGTACAGAGACACGCCCATCCCCACTGTGGCCATCGTCATGGCGATGGGATCGATGAGGCTGCTCTGTGGCTGCATCCGGACCTCACCTGAGACCTGCCTCTGCAGACAGGACGGACAGGAAGATGAAGAAAGACAGACGTGGTTAAACACACACCAGTCTGATTTTTCACATTAAAGCCACAATGTGTATAATGTTTATGTGATTCTGGCAGCTTTCAAAGTATTCTGAGAGTATACACGTTTTTGTTTGTTGAAAAATGTGACAATCCTGGTAAATTCTGGTGCAGTTTATTTTGATTTCAGATTTCATTCTTGGTGTTCCTTGTTCGGATGCATGGAGGGGATGGGGTTGGTGATCTGTGCCAGAGTCCTGATCCTGGAGTTGTCGATGTGGAGGCTTCGTCTTTTGGTCACTTTGGTCCAGACTGAAATATCTCAACAACTGCTGGATGAATTGTGACAAACTTTTGTACAGATATTCATATTCCTCTCAGGATTCATTGAAATAACTTTGGTGACTTTCCATCTAGCGCCATCATCAGGTCAAAATGTTAACTCGTCCAATACTTTGGTTTAAAAATCTGCAAAACTAATGACATGCCCATCAGCCTCAGCTGCACTTTGTGTTGAGTGCTAATTAGCAAATATTAGCATGCTAACATGCTAAACTAAAATGGTGAACATGGTAAACATTATACCTGCTTAACATCAGCATATTAGTGTTGTCATAGTGATGTTAGCATGCTGATGTTAGCATTTAGCTCAAAGCCACCACTGTGTCTAAGCACGGCCTCACAGAGCTGCCAGCGCGGCTGTAGATAGCACCAAAGTTGGAAATGTTAAAATCCTACACTTAGTGGCTTTAAACAAAAGTAAATGACCTATCATGTAGTATCTTTTACATTTGTACTTTTCTGTAACTGTGAATATTCCCACCTAAATGCCTCCTGTTTGTCTGAAAGTGGCTTTTCCCTCAGTGTGATCATGTGAGTGTGGCAAGACAGTCAGCTGAAATTTACTGGTCACAGAGCCAAAAGGTCACTACAAATCACTTTAATTAATGACTAATGACGTTAATGACTAATGACATTAATGACTATGTAGTGCATTACTGTTAAGGTGCTGCTTCTGACTGTCCTCAGTTCTGTCTTGGATGAATATAATCAGTATATACAGCTTTTTAAGAGTAAAATTCAAGCACTTTTCAAACACTTTTAAGGTACCTAAACCAAAAATGTCCAGACTTTCAAAGCCTTTAATTGTTACTATAAATGCCAGGAGACAACAAACAAAATATGACGACGGGATCATTTCATTTCAAATATTAAAAGACTTTTGGTTTACATGAGTGATTGTGTCGATGATGAAACACCAGATTATGTTGAAAATCAAGCATTTTTCAAGGAGTATATTCAAACTCAAGCATATTCCTAACCTTGAAAACATAGCGGTTAACATTAAGCATTTTCCAAACTTTCAAGACTTTGTGCGAACCCTGTATGTTGCTGGTTTGAATTGTTTAATTCAGTTCAGTGTTAAAACTAGGCCCACATGAGCTCTGTTTGTGATGTCAGCAACCACAGAGTTATCACATCATGATGTTTCTGTGGCTTTTCGTGATCTTTCAGCAAGATTTTAAAGCCACTATGAGAATTCAAGATTTCAGACTTTGGCACCCCCCAGTTGAAGTATCAGAGAAGACACTGTGACAGACACCCTCCTCCTCTCTGTATTCATAACATTTCTCTTTCATGCAGCCTGTTACGTGCGACACGAGCTGTGAGTCTGAACAGGTTATATAACGTAACCTCCTGAGATGAGCTGCATCAGCTCTCTGTAAAATATTAATTTACTTGTTGTTCATCGCCATCCTCCCTCAATTTAAAGCATTTCTATTAAAAATGTATGAAAAGAACCTGTCAAGTATTAACACAAAATACTGCAAATGTTTACTTCATCTGAGTGGACTGATTTATTTGTGCTCTCTAGGTTAGAATGAGTTATAATGCGTTTGTCTCCATTGCAGAGATACAACATATTTCTCTGTGTGAAACTATGAATTTGGGTCAAATAAAACATGAAGACAGAAACAATACTTTTGTGCTCCGAGAGGTTGAGACCCACCTGGAGGAGCCGGAAGTATCCTGGTGTCAGTCTTCCCAGTCTGATGATCATTTCAGCTGCTGGAGCTTCTCAGACGAGCCAACAACCTTCCTGCAGGCGAGAAAACACTGTCGTCTCTCCTCCACAAGTTTATGTTTACAATGCAGGAAGTATAAGATATAGAAATATGTTTTTGTTTTTTTTCTACCCCTGAGATTCATCCTGGGACCCCTTGTGAGGAACCTGACCCCTGAAACCACCGGTCTAAAAAATAGCCTGACCCTGTTTATCAGATATATATTATATATTATATATATTTTGGACATTTTGCCTAGTTTACCTGCAGATAATCTGGAGATAATTGAGCCACATTAAAGAGAACGTTGTCTCTGGAATTAAATAGTTTTGTAATTGACTTTTAGAAAAGCAAAAATTACAGAAGTGCTCACAGCCTGCGGAGCATCGCTGAATGCAAAATTGTCCTTTTCACTCAGATTATTTTACAAGTTATATTCTACTTAGTACTTCTCAAATATTCAAGCAGCCTTTCCACACCTGACCTTTGCATGTTGAATCTACTGTCACCAGTAAAATACCATAAATACAGTTTTTATCCCTCTGTGTTTAGGTATATTAATGTTTATCACCAGTTAGTGCAGCCAGAAGCCACATCGTTATTTGTAACACAATTCGTAAACACAACAAAGTTTTTAAACCTCCACTCAAGCAAAAACATGTCATTCTCACTGTTGAAACTTGAAGTTTTCCAGTACTTTAAAATCTTAAAATGATAATTTATTTAAATTTATAAAACCAAGTAAAGTAGAAATTATTTTTAAGCTGTACCAACTAACCACAGAGCTTCTAAAACACCAGCAGTTTTTAGGTAAAACAAAGTCCTTCTCACAGTGTGAAGTTAACGGGTCCTCTGGGAGTTGATGAGCACCCAGCAGGGATCCAGAAGCAGCACCCACGCTCAACCTCACCTTCATCGACGGGTGCAGCAGCTCAGCACAAACAGACAGACAGACAGCATGTGAAGCCCCTCGGCAGCCTGAACAAACAGTGGCAGCCTGTCGTACTGAAGAGGCTCCTGTGTGTCCCCGCTCTTTTGTGCAGTGTGAACATCCCAGTCTGACGGGTTCAACACACACTCACAAAGCTGCATGAAAAGCCCCGTCCTGTCAGAGATGATTTGGTCATCCAGCCAGTTTAATGGGTGAGAGCAGTGAGAGAAGAAGAAGTGGCTCTGTGCAGCATGTTGCACGCTTGAAGGAACATGTGTGTTAATGCGCTGCAGAGACTTATGTAACCCAAAACACTAAAGACAAAATACTTTTTGCCCTAAATGGCGCTTCTTGGAGCCACAGCTGCCTTTGACATGAGCATTAACTTTTACTGGACACGATTAGACTTCAGGTTTTTGTATGTTTAAAGTAATTTAGTGGTTGTTATTTTGCCGTTACATAAGGCCTCAGTTTCCATGATGCCACATTGATTGTTCAGGGTCTCACTCTTCATGTTGCTCCACTGCTTATATAAATGAAGCATGTTGGAGAATGAATGCATAAATAAATATCTAAACATGTAGTTTAATGATCTGAATGGTGTGAACAAAAGGTTTACAAATCAAATTCTTTAATTACTTTTCATGTTAACTACATTTTACATCTGAAAAACACTTTCATGTTATGCACATGTTGTTTTATTTATCTAATATACATGAATTTTAACAGCTGTTCTATGCATCATGCTGACATAAGACATGTGAGGCCACAAAGGCCAGTCAGTTCACTACACTGTGTGTGTTTGTCTATATAAGGGGGTTGGAGGTGGACTAGACTACAAGGTGCTGATTGTGCACATCAAGTGACCTCATGTCCGCATTTTCTGCCAAAGTCAAATAAAACACTTCAATATCTGCAGACACTGGGAATGAATTAGCTATTAGAAATGAACAACTCTTCATGATAAATAAATGTTAATGTGCAGCAAAGTTTGGTCTTTAAAATGTGTATTGTGTTGTATTTGGTCTTTGCAGACATCAGTCTTTTAGAGAGACGGTGCTGAAGTATTCTGGGTCCTGTGTTGTGGGTCCTGCTGCGTCCTGACCTGCAGCCTCGATGGGAGCTCTGGCCAGCGCCAGTTTCACTCCTGCAGGCCCCGGAGCATCTGTGCTCTCCACAGACAGGACCTGCCCGATGAAGTGCTGAAACACAAACACAGCATGTTTAATCATCAGTGAGTAGGTCTCCTTGTTGTTCTGAACAGCTCTAAGTCAAAGCACTTAGTAGATGCATATTAACTGATCTCACTTGCAGCTGTAAGAGGACTTAAGGTGAAAAAGTACAGTTTTTACAGCCTCAGTGCAGTTTTTGGCTCTTTTGTGAACCAGACACAACAAATTTCCCCAAATTACACTGCAAGACATTTTGATAAAGATAAAATCCTAATTTTCAAGCCTTAATATCTAATGACAAAGCTTTACTAGATGCTTCTGTTGTATCTTGGCTTTTATCAGCCAGCGTATTTCTGTTTTGTGCAAAAGATATTGTTGATATTCCTACTGTTTGCCTGTAGAGGCCAGTAAAAATCGGATCCAACCACCTTGCTGAACATACTGCAGGTTTTTATCTGCTATGGCCAAATTACTGACAGTGAGCAGGACAACACTCTTAAAATCTGTGAAGTCATATAAATGTTGTGTGTTAGTGAGAGACCTCTGTAGGATGAACTGTGGCGTCCTCATGCTTTCGTTTGGGTCTGGATGATTCAATGTATTTCTCCCTCTGTGCTTTTACCTCCTGTACAAAAAAAAGTCAGTGTCACTAAGATTAAAAACATAGTTATTCAGATGTATTATTTGTAACAGCAATGATGACTTGAGGTTGTATCAGCGGATGTTAAAGATAAAACCTTCAGGATCTCATAATTTGAAGTCTTGGAAACGTAGCTGTCCCATGACTTGGCTGTGAGCCCCTGTTGCTTCCAGTGAGATTTAATCTGCAATACAAAGACACCAGAAAACAACAGAACAAATGATGAAAACAACATGTCTGCTGTGTCTACATGGATACAAATTACTTTCAGCGACAATATCCATTAATTGAAATTTACTAGAAAGCAGCAGCACTCTGTCAAAGCTCTACAATCCTCTAAAAATTATTATCTTTTAATCAGAAAATGTTTTGGTGTGCATCTGAGTCCGGATCTGCCTCAAAAACACTGCTGGAAGACCATTGTGGGATACATGTGCCTGATTTTTGAGAAAATAAAGAATTCCCGGATCCACACGAACGTATCGATCACGGCCGAGACACTACAAACAAGTTTTGTGTGTTGTTAATCAAAGAAAATATCTTCAGCTGACTTTCGCCTTTGTGGTTGCTGAATTAAACTCTCAGCACCTCTGTGTACATGAGCTCCTCCTCGCTGATGTCCTCCTTCTCCTGCTGCTCCAGGATGCTGTTTTGTTCTGCTGCGACCCTCCTCGCCGTGTCCTCTGCAGTCTTGCTGATAGTACTCAGAGCCTCCTCATCAGGCGTGATCGGCCTCACGCCATCCAAACTCAGCTCCCTGCTGATCTCTTCCCACACCTCACCGACCTACAGCACCACGACAGACACTTCAGTGTTTAGTGTTTGTGTGTCATCTGAAACAGAAGTCTTTGTTTGCTGCATTAAAAGTACATTTTAACATATTTGAATGGATTATGATGATAACTTTGGAATTTAAATACACAACCAGGAACATTTTGGTCCCATATTTGGCTCTGCTGTAGGATGACACTATCTCTATTTGACTCCTGTTACTTCTGTGATAAACCAACTACTTTTCAGCTCCTTGAACAAAATTTAAAGCTCATATATGGAGAATTTTAACGTGATTACAACATCTATTCTAAAAATGACACAATCCTGATGAAAATTACTACTAATTTCATATCCAGCACTGGCACTTTCTTTCCTTAATAAACACTGGTTTTACCTTGAAGTCCAGATATCTCCTGACGATGCTCAAGGTCACATAATGTTTTGTTGACAATCCAGGAAGGTCTTGAAAACCTGCAAACAGTAACAAATAATTATTTTTCACAGCATAGTTTTAAAAGTTCAGCATATAACACTTTTTGCAAATTTACCGTAGTGTTAATTTTAAGTAGTCTCGACCATCATCATTTCCTATATATGCATATCATTACAATATTTGTAGTACTAAATGATTAATCTAGTTCTAAACTGTTATATACATTTTGGCTAAAATAAGGCTGTATATGGTATCTACAACATGTCTTAGACTACAGTTTCTAGGCTACATGATAAAAATAGCATTGTCTACATATTATTGTTTAAATAAGTAACACTGTATTTACTGCAGTTTGAACCTGGTCTAATTCTTTAATAACATCTTTACCAAGTTTGCAGAAGATGGAGTAAATCTTTGACCGCAGGTTCTCTGATAACTCCAGCACTGCTGCGCTCGGTACGTTAGCAGGAAATGACAGCTGGGTGTCCCCCTGCTGGTAAAGGCTGAGGATGGGCCTCTGGGGATCTGAAAATAAGAGGGAAAGATGTATAAATATGAGATATATTGTGCAAAAGAAAGAGTGGCACTGCAGCTTCCGTAAACCTCAATCAAATAGGATTAATCAGTGATGATAAGATGTGTCTGAACTAAGACCTCTTTGGTGTGAACTCTTTCTTTCCTTGTTTTGCCATTGACTCGTTGTTTAAAGTCTAGTTGCAGACTGACCTGCGATCCCTCCGTGTCGGTTTCGGCTGACTTTCAGCTCCTCCTCCTCCTCCCTCCACAGCCGCAGCAGGAGTCTGGGAGCCGTCTGGCCGCCGTCGTCCCTCCAGCTCAGGATGTGAGACCGAGCGTTCGGGTTGTCACATAACTCCAGCAGGGTGGCGAGGACGCCCAGGTGTAAGCATCTGGGGCTCGACTGTTAGAGAGAGATACCCAAACTGTTTCATAGCAGTACTTTACATTCAGGTGCATGTGGACACAGCAAATACAACAGCAACTTCCATTAAGTATCAGCTACTCACTCTGAGTAAGTCCAACAGAAGAAACGCCCCCTCTTTAGCCAAAAAGTAATCTTCTGTGGTGTAGCAGCCCACGATACATGACCTGATGGGACACACACAAACTTTCTCAACTGTGGGAAATCAGTGAGTGCTTTCCTTCCCACTTGTCTCCCAAATTCTCCAAGACCCACAAGTTAATTTTACTATATTTACAGTTAGTCACTTCATGTGTTCATGTGGACTTTTGAGAAAGCTTTATAACAATGGAAAAGCCAAGTATAAAAACATATAAAGGGTATAATGACGACCTAAACAATACTGAAATCAAAAGGTTCTTTAATGTTAGAGTGAGGACATGAGGTGATAGTTTGGTTACATTTGGTTATTTAATTGAGGATGAAGTTAAATACTATACATATTCCTCTAGATTCAATTCAAATTTAAGAAAATAATCAACAACATTCATTCCCCTCTTAAATTATTTGCTTCTTTGAGTGAAAAATGAAAATGAACATAAGAAAAAAACAGCAAAGACACGAGGCTTGTGTCCCAGTTTTGGGGCTAGATCCTGAAAAGAAACGAGACATCAATATTTCTTTGGCCGAAGAGGACACAGTGATGTGGCCGGATGTAAATTGATTCTGGATATGACAAGTGTAAATGTGGCATTTGTTGGTGTTAAAACAGTTGAGCCAGTTAATCTATCCAGGTTGCTGAGGTTTAGCTGAACTGACCACACACAGTCCACCGTGGAGAGGATGAGCTTGTTGTGTCCCAGACCGCTGTAGAACTTGTTGGAGTCTTTCCTCAGGAAGTGAACAGCCATCTCAACTCCCTCTGATCCAAACAGTTCCTGTGGTACCACATAACAGGACTGTCAGTATTAAACTAGCTGTCTCACAGTGACTTGTAATTCAACAGGTTAGTTACAAATTGGGTCATAGTCTCAGCTTTACCTTTCTGTGCATGTCGCTCTCACACAGCGCTGAAAGTATCAGTTGAATATCTGATTTTATCTCCAGGGTGACGACATCCTCCTCATCAGGACTCGCTTCCATCTGCATCAAAATCCCTGAGAAAATACAACACGTGATGTTGTCTGTGAGTAAGTAAAATGTTTCTGCTGATATTGTGCACTTTGTGATGTGTACGTCAAGTTTTAATTTAATTTACCCAAGAGCTGGTTGATGGTTCCTTGATCACAAAGGTCCTGGTTGACTGAGTCTTCGCCTAAAGACGTCACAGATCTCAGCACTCTGATACAATGACGCATCTGAGCCTTCTTACTGCCTCTTCCTCCTGTGCCATGGAAGCTGTGACCCTGACCAAAGTAAGCATCTGGGAGAAAGGAGGAAAGATAATAAATATACTCTTGTTTTGTGGAAAAAAGGCTACAGTACTCAGATTATTGTGACACTGTTGAAAACTAGATAAGAAAATTGCAGGTGCAGTGTCTGTTAATGTTGAAGCACTGAAAGGTTTGAAGTGTCCCTGAAAGTGTTTGTAATTTAAGTTTCAAGTTTAAGTCCTGAAAGCAGTTGAATTGTCTCTTTGTTCCTGAAAATAGTTAAACTGTCAAGAGATGAAAGCAGTTGGACTGTCAGTTGAAGTATAGGAGTTGAAAACACTTGAAATGTCAGTTGACCTGTAAACAATAAATTAAATGGATGAAAGGAAAGAGATTTTTGGCTTATAGCTGATCCACAACATCTTAGAGCGAGTGAGCCGGGACTCAGTGTTTTGCTGTCAGATACAGGACAGGCTCTTTAGTCTCTTGTTTGTCTCTCCTCGTGTTTTGCTGCATCCTCACCTTGCTGGATGCACCAGTCCAGCAGGAGCAGCAGACACGCGTTTCCCTGACAGGACATGTAGTCATCCAACATGAGCGGAGCGATAGTGGTCAGGGTGGCCAGCGCCTGCAGCTGGAGCTCCTCCTGCTGGACGGAGGACCAGTGACGCGAACCTGACCGGCGCTCGGACGAGGCAGCAGGCGGCTTGATGAGTGTCAGCAGAGCCAATATAACTCTTTCCTCTTTATAAAGCTAAGAGAGGAAAACGTGGAGGGAACATGTAAGGTGTTAGAAATGTCAGATTTAGACTTATCACTACCTTTATTTAAACAATAACAGAGATACAAACTGAGTGTGTGACTGACCTGCAGGGCAGCTAAGTCCTTTGACATTAACACCAACAGATTTAACAGCAACTTCTTCATTTTCAAGTCTTCGTTACTGAAGTTGAGCTTGAGGTTGCGGACCAAAGGGTGGTGACTTTTCACTAAAAAAATAATGAAGCAATTTTGTTATTATAATTGGTGCTAATGTACTCACATAATAAATATTTCAAATGTAAAAGTGAAACAAAGATTTATAAGGAAAGCGTGGCCTCACTCTCTGGAAATGTGGCGATAACCATGAGCTGTTTGGCAAATAAACTCTCCTGAAAATTAGAAACATGATGTCAAGCAAGTTGTAGTGGCACATTTTACACGCATTCTGGGCAGCTATGTGACTACAAATATCAGCTGCAATGTGTTTCCAGCCTACAATTACCTATCCTGTACTCACAATAAGCAGAGAGTTGGGATTTTCAGCAATGAGAGTTGTGATCACAAGCAGATCATTTCTGAGTTGGAGGTCAGAATGTCGGAAACCGTTCATCAGCTGGTGAAAAAACGCTTCTTTCAGAGATCTAAGATACAAATGAACAAAAAGTAAAATAATCTAATATCTATGTGAATGACAGCATAAAAGTATTCAAACATCTTAAACCCACAGGAGACACGTACACGACACACTCCATGTTGCTGAGCTGAGCAGTGACCGCCTCCTTGCTGCCTCTCTCCAGCAGGTTCCAGAGGATTTCGGAGGAGCGGAACAGGACCTGACCGGACGGGTCGGGTTCGTTCATGTGGAGACAGATTGTCTCGGCTCCTCGTGCATTCAGTATTAACACACAGTTCATATCTGTGGTTAAATGAAAACGAAATGAAATTAAAGAGATGTGATTGATGATAAAACAACCCATTGACCCGCTGACATTGACACAAGGACACTTAAAATCACTGTTTTGATTGTTTGTCTGATTATTCTTTGGTAATGAGATTATTTAGGCTCTTGAGAGCTGGCTACTTTATCTAATGAAGGAGGTCATCTGTTGGATTGACATGTCTGACAGATCTCCTCCCCCACTACCTCAGTGGATCCAAAATAAAATCAGTTACTGACCAGAGGAGCTGGAGAGGATCTGAAGTGTCTGCAGGAGCTGCAGCTTGATGGCGGGCTGGTTCTCCAGAGCGGCCATGGAGAGGAGCAACGTCTGAGCCAGGTCACTGCGCTCCAGCAGCTGCAGCCTGTAGCCTGGAGAGGTTGGCTGGAGCCCTGCAGAAACAGATTAATCATTATAATAATAATAACTTAAAAAAAGATATTTGTGGATGTAAGGTGTGAACTACTACAGAGAGAAAGTGCCTCTTAATATGACATTGGGGTAACAAGAACAACACCAATAACAAAAGGTCATACAATATTAACAAAACAGTAATAAAAGTTGATAAAAAAAATAAGATACAAGATAGGAAGAAAAGCAGATTTAGAAAACTAGATTCAAAAGAACATAAAAATCAGAGCCTAACTGATAGTGGATTTCTGGAAGCAGTGCAAGTATCTGTATTTTTTTTTGTGTATACAAAACTGTGTCAGTCTATATGGAATAAGTTGTTTTACAGTTGAACAATGAGTTTGACAGTTCTATTCGCCAAGATTGATAAGCCGATACTGGTTCATAATATCATCCTTGTGATGTAACAGTAGGACTCTAAAAAAGGTAAACCATGAAAGAGAGAGAAAGAGAAAGAAAGAAAGAAAAAGAAAGGAAACAAAAGCACAAGCATGCCACCACAGAAGCCATGAGAGAGCCTCACTCAGTGAAAGTCTAGAAAATCGGTTGTCAGAGTGGAAAGTCCGAGGCTTTGGCTTGGTGGGACGGTCCGTACCATCGAGCAGCTGTTTAGGAGCCACACAGCTGTAGAATGATTTCACAGATTCAACTATCTGCTGTCTCACTTCAGCATCTGACACCCTCATCAGACACCCTGCCAACAGAAACACATCTGTCATCGTCACTCGTCATCGTCACTCCTGTCTGAAGAAACTGCTCTCTTCTTTAAAGGACCAAATCAGTCTTTAGCTATGTAAATGTGTCTTTGACTTTGTCACAAAATAAATGGATGATGGTATTTTACATATATTTATTTTTGTCAACAAATCTCTTGTCCTGCTGCAGGAAATACTCACCAAATGTGTATTTATCCGTCCTCTATAAATGCACTGTTTACTCCTGTTTAAGTTATGTTTGCCAAAAAATACAGTGCCCAGCTGTTTTAGGAAACTACTGATATTTGTGACCTGTTTTTAAAGAGTGCCACAGACATGACTAATACATTGTTTCTGTCTCTTCATGAGATTTTTTGACAGTGAGAACAAATATAACAATGCCAGCCTTATCCTTTAAGTTTCAAATCTTCAAATTAATTTTCATAATACATTGTATAATACCTGCTAGAAGGTAAAAGAATAACCTAAACGCCTATTGCTAAATGTGATTTGTAATTAAAGGGCTGTGACATGCAAAACTATGAAAATGGCCCTTTAATAACTGATCTTACTGACCCACGTGAGAGAGGAACTCTACGACGTCCTGAGCATAGTTCAGCTCATCAGATGCTTTCTCCTTCAGGAAGGGAAGCCTGAGAGGAAGCGAAGCAACATGATGATGTTCAGGCGACGTCACAACAAAAAACATCTGTCTTTTCCATGTAGGTTTGAAATATTTGAGTTTCTTACCGACAAATTTTAAGTGCCTCACACAAAATGGGCACATATTCAGGGAGATCCTTCACTTTCTCAGCACAGATGTTGAGTATTTTAGCGATGCCTGTCAGCTCCTTCAAAAGCTTAAAATAGTTAAAGAAGTTTTAACATTTTGGCTTATACAGAGATAAATCCCAGTGAGGGAGGGGAAGTGATAAGGCAAAGAGTCATCATGATAACTGGTATTATTTCTGAACAGGGAAAATGCTGACAGACACAGCAATGCAGCAGTAAATTAGAGCCTTGGGAATAACACTTGGCTCTGTGTTCAGGTTACGTGAGAGCAAATCTATTTCCATCTCTGCACCAGGGGACAGTAATGAGGAAAATTTGACAATCTGCCGCAGCGTGTGGCACATGAGAGAGAATTATTTTGGAAAAGATAGACACTTCTTGGAAAGAGAAGACTGCGTTATCAGAAGTGTATGTCAGAAGACTTAATCCCGAACAAAGGATACAAAGCCAGTTTGGGTTCTCTTCAGCAGTTTCTTCAGTACAAAAAGGTGCCTCTCCTTCAAGTTAGCCTTTGGTAAAAACAGAATGTACAGTTTTATTACATATAACACAACTTAAACCAGAAAAAAAAGTTAGATGACATTCAAGTCTAACTCACCGTCAAAGGATCTTCAAGAAGACGAATCACCTTACTGAGGTCAAGACTTTTAGCGCTGACCTGTTGAGAAATTATAGTCTAGGTCAAACGTTTACACTGTCTGTCTGTGCATTACTGGTATTTTAACGAGTCTTTTTTGGTGACAGAAACACCTGAACACAAATTTCACACACAAAAAGAAATATTTTGTAAATGTATTGTGTGCATTTTGAAGATGTGACAAAATCTTCTGCATCAAAATCTGCATACACCACGTGCAATATTTGGTTGCATGTCTCCGAGCCTTTTTAGAGTCACTGAAAAGCGTCCACAAACTTCTGACCACTCTTCATGGCACTTGGTAGCAGTAAACTAATGATTTTCTGTAAAAAGCTTATTTTATAATATTTAGTTGAGTTCAATGCACTTTATTTCCAGACCTCTAGTTCATTATAAAAGTAAGAGATAAAATATAGTCCATAGGATATGAATACGTAATTCATATCCAACATTGTTTAATGCTTTTTAAGTTTCTGGGATCATAATAACCTGATTCAGAGCTTTTATTTGCTCCTTCTGGCAATTAGGCTAATATTTAAAAATGCTCATTACTCTTCTATATAAATACAACAAGTACATTTTTAAACACTTAAATATGATAATATATCATGAGTCTTGTCTTAAAAATATTAATAACAAGTAGACATTATAATTTGTATGAAATATGGATGACTTTGACCCCCCTTCCTTCCACTCTAACTACCCATCAAGTACAGTGCACACAGCAGACTACTCATGGCATCCTAATTATATCCTGCCTATAACCCCCCCAAACCAACCCGTACTCCTAATAATATGTTTATAAGGGAATATACACTATGTGAGCAGAAACTGAAATAATAAAGGTATTACAATCAGATTTTGACATAGGGCCCCTCAGTGATAACAATAATCCAGGACCCACCTTATATTCTTTTTCAGTGGATATTGAATTTTATTGGTGCATATTCCCAAATAAATTAGCAGTTAACCAAATTATTACAAACCACTGGAGGTCTGAAGCCTTGGAGCCGTTGTCCACTTTTCCCAGTTGGTAATTCAACCTTATGTTAAGTGTTTTAAAAGCATGTTGTGTGTTTCTCAATTGAAAAAGTCACTTTAGTTTGTACTTAGACAGTTACAATGCCAGTAAACATGAATAACTAGTATTGCATTCAGTTGTTGATGATTTAGTTGTTGTCTAGTCTTAGTTTGTGTATCACATTACCTGTAAATCAGAGTATTACATTCCCAGTGACCAGAGATTATTATCATTATGAAATAAATGGGTGGTTTTTAACTGAGAACTAGAGGAGACACTAGCAGCAGTATAATATAAGGAAAGACAGTAACAGTTTACCTCGTGAATATGCTGGTTCTTATCTGATGCTCCTGGTCTGATTATAGGAATGTGCGGTTTTCTTCTGTGCACAACTTTGCTTGAATCCATTTGAAAATTTCAAGGAACTTCTTGCTTCAACTTCTTACTTTAGCTGCAAAGGTAAACATTGTCGGTTCATTTGATTTTTTGCCTCACGAAATGTTTTGGTTCCCGTTGGTTTAACGTTAGCTAACCTCAAAGGAAGTCACTTATAGATTTTGTACAGTTTTAAACATTATAAATAGGTCCAAGTTTGTTTTCTACCCTCGGTGTTTGTTTGCTAATAACAACGAGCTAACCCAAACGGAAACTTAACCTGAACCTTAAGTTGTTTTCTAGCCACAAAACTCCGATAAAAATCATCTCAAAATAACGTTAGTCGTCCAACATCTCTGTCTTCGCTGGCGGCGTACTACAGTTGCTATGGTTACCGTGTAGTACGGAGAGCAGCGGAGTTCAAAACTAATCATAAACGAAACGCCCATTTCCTCTTTAAAACAGGAAGTGGTATTCTGGCAACAACAGCGCATTGATTTCCCCCACAACAATAAAAGGGAGACGAATACAACAATTAAAAACCGTTTCTGAAACTCACATAAACGTCAAAAAATCTCGGAGTTTTGAAAAATTACCGCCGTCAGTCATGCTGTCAGATGCAGGTTAGTATTCACAACGCGCCGCTACTGCTTGCTACATGCTAAATGTGACAGGCGGACATTGTTAGGCTGGTTTAAAGAGCTTACTAATGTGTACATCTGTCACCACCTTTGCTGTGTTTATATACTAATTAATCTCGCGTTTCATTCGCTTTAGTCAATTCGTAATTAGTTCAGTTAATAGGATACATCTGAACATCATGTTATGTGTCATAAAGACCCTTATCAGTCACAACAAAGGCCCCATTTGAAGTGAGCTGCACTGCATTGTCCACTGTTAAAGATATATTGTTGTCGCTAATGTTTTAGACTATTCTGGGAATGCCTCTGGTGCCCGGCGAGCCAAGAAGAGGAGCTCCGGGGAGTCACCGGGGGACGGCCAGACCCTGCGCTCCTCTGGAAGGCAGATCAATGTCCGGGTGAAGCGCACCAACAACCCTCCACCTGGACAGGTAAACTGCAGCATGCATGTTCAACCTCTGTCTGCCGGCTGAGCAAAGTCATGTCTCATATGTGTTTACTCCTCTTTATCCTCAGCCACCATCTCCATGGGTCTAATCTTGGTCACATTTATTTGTCCATTTGTTTATGTCTGGCTGATACTGATATTTGAGAGTTTAGAATATCCAATGACAATTTATCACATAACATACATTTTTGTTGGCATTTTTGGCTTTATTGATTTTATTTAGTCAAGAGAAAGGGTGGTGACATGTAACAAAGGGGCTGTATTCAAACCAGGGATTCTGAGGTTTACATGCTGTGTCTTAGGCCACAGTGATGCTTCGATTTTCCTTTTTTTACACATTAACAAAAACATTTTTGATAAATTCATTTTTTAAATAATTAGAACCAAAATAGTCTTCTTCCAGCATATTGGATCTGTGCGTCCTTAGTTTAAAGTGCTCCATAAATAAAGTCAAGTTGAGCTCGGTGATGACTTTCTCCACACTCTCTTCTAGAGCAAAAGAAAAGCCACAGACACAGAGGAGGAAGACGACCAGTCCGAGAAGAAGTACAGAAAGTGTGAGAAGGCTGGATGCTCTGCCACATACCCAGTTTGTTTTGCAAGTGCATCTGAAAGGTAGCATGTTTCCTGGTATAACAGAAATCCAGTCTTACCTCAATCACTCAATCAAGATACAGATTGTTTTGAATGGTTGTCATTGTCTCTTCTCAGGTGTGCTAAAAATGGATACACGTCTCGGTGGTATCATCTGTCATGTGGTGAGCATTTTTGCAACGAATGTTTTGATCACTACTACAGAAGGTAATGTTGACAGAACAACTACTCGTATAAAATTAATAAAGAACAGTTTTTTTTCCAGTATATTATAAACAAACATGTTTCAGTATTTTTTTTGCTGTTGCATCAAGGCCATGTGATTAACTTTTTTCCTTTTTTCCATCGGCAGTCACAAAGACGGTTATGAGACCTTTGCTTCGTGGAAGAAGGTGTGGACTAGTAACGGGAAAAGTGAGCCCAGTCTCAAAGCTTTCATGGCAGATCAGCAGCTACCATTCTGGGTAAGCGCAGGCAGCTTTCCTGGTTCCTGTTAAACAGCTGAACGTGGTTATTCTAAGTTCTCCAAGTCACAAATACAGTGATGTTCATTGTGATATGTTCCTTTCAGGTTCAATGTACTAAACCGGACTGTAGGAAGTGGCGTCAGCTGACAAAGGAGATCCAACTCACTGCTTCCCTAGCAGCAACATACCGTTGTGGCATGAAGTTCAGCAACATCAAGGTAAACAGGAAATAGAAAAACAATCACGCAGCCATTCACAAGTGACTTTATTTTATTTTTTTTGTGATGATAATTTTGTGTCTTTGCCTGCAGAGTGAGGGACCGGACCAGTGCTCCCAACCAGAGGACTTGGTAAGCTGGTGATGTGTGTTTATATGATCTGTTTTGGAGTCAGTTAAGACAAAATGAAATGAATTAGTCAGGCTTACTTTAGGCAAAGTCTGAAACCAAGACAGTTCATTATAATGAGTAATTTCATCCAGTATGTGTGCCATTTAAAGACACGGTGGTGATTTGTGGCTTCTTTAATCCCATGCCGTTTCATTCTCACAGAGAGTGGCCGAGGTGACTGACAGCTGGTGGCATTCCATGTTGATTTTGCCGCCGTTGTTCAAAGACAGTCCAGCCACCCCTTTCCTCGCTGCCTACTACCCCGACTGTGTGGGGATGAGTCCATCAGGCTCTACCAGCAACATGTCTCTGTCTGAGCTGAGGGCAGATCACTGCAGAGCCGTCCAGCCACAAAGTAAGTATCTGAGCACGAGAGAAATGGAGTATTTCAACAGCCATTGTTTACTGTACTATGATGATGATACAGATAATTACTCTTTGTACAGTGATAACTGGGAATAATGCACCAGGGAGATGCTTGGTCAGCCTCCCATTTAGAGGTATCGGTCTAAACCACATAGTAATGTGGTCTAATCATGATTGTATCCCTCAGTTCCAGGCCTGTGTCCATACTTCCAGCCCTTCTACCAGCCTAATGAGTGTGGCAAGGCTCTGTGTGTGCGGCCGGATATGATGGAGCTGGATGAGCTTTACGAGTTTCCAGAATTTTCCCGTGACCCCACCATGTATTTGGCTTTGCGTAACCTTATTCTGGCCTCCTGGCACAAGAACTGCAAGGTACACTGCAGACATCTGCCATCAGTGACTTACAAACATTACATGTTTTTCATGTTTTCACCTTTTTATGTTTTGGACCTGGAATATAAATTGCTGGTTGTGTTTGTCTTCCTTTTAAATATCACATCTTCTCCTCCTGGGGAAAAAGGGAATATAAGACTCCAAAAAACAGCAAACAATCAAAACAATGAACAGTTTTTCCTGTTTTTCTACAGGAGGTGCTGACCTCCCAGAAATGTGCTCAGCACATCATTGTCCGGGGGTTGGTACGTGTGCGCTGCGTGCAGGAGATGGACCGGGTGCTCCACTTCATGACCAGGAAGGGGCTCATCAACACTGGTGTGCTGGCAGTGAAACGGCCTCTGCTCCCTGAAAGATACTGCTCTGTGAGTGTCCTCGTCTTCACTTCATCATGACACAACACAGCACCTCTCTTGTAACATTTTTATGGCTTACAGTGCCTCTCACATTTTATTATCTTTGCAGAGGAACGTTATCATCATCGGTGCCGGGGCTTCAGGTCTGGCTGCTGCACGGCAGCTGCAAAACTTTGGCACTCAGGTTACTGTCCTTTGTTCAAGTTAGTTCCTGTCACACGTCTTGTCTGACCTCCTGTTTTACCCTGTTCGCTGGTCACAATGCTGTCCCTTTACACTCTTCATTTTCATTGGTTTACAGGTGGTGGTGCTTGAGGCAAGGGAGAGAATTGGAGGTCGTGTGTGGGATGATACTTCTCTGGGCGTCACTGTAGGGCGAGGAGCTCAAATTGTCAATGGCTGCGTAAACAACCCCATCGCCCTGATATGTGAACAGGTAAGAACTTTTAAGACCTCAAAAGAAGCAATGGAAGAATTCTCCATATTTCTGCTGAATATTTTAACCTGATTTTAAACCTGTTTTTTCTTCATTTCATCTGCTAAATGGAAACATACACGGTCTTGTGGCATCTTCGTATGGGACTTGTGTTTCGTCTAATTCGACTCTTCACTCTTCTGTTGCAGATGGGCATCAAGATGCACAAGCTGGGAGAGCGGTGTGACCTCTTTCAGGAGGGGGGACAGGTCACTGACCCGGCCATCGACAAGCGCATGGACTTCCACTTCAACGCCATCCTGGACGTGGTGTCAGAATGGAGGAAGGACAAGTCCCAGAACCAGGACACACCGCTGAGAGGTGCAGAACCGTTATCCCCAAACACAACATGATTGTTTGAATCTAAAGCGTGAGGTTCGCTGAGGTTCAGTAAAGTCACTTTAACAAATGGAAATTGATAACTTTCATTATCAGACAAAGGTAGTGTTTTTTTGATAAGAAAAATTCCATTTTGGTGGAAATTACGACACCAACATTACAACCGTTGTAGATAAGTCAGGCAAGAACATCTGTATTGCTTTAGAAAACTTTTGTTTGTTTTTTGCATGACCCTCTGACAACTTTACCTTCTTCTGCAGCAATGATAGCAGCCATTCTCATGTTTGGCCCTACCTGCAAACTATTACAATGGGCAGTTCACAAGTGTAAATATGTACAGTGCAAGGTTTTAGAAGTAAAACAGAAGTAGCGCTGTGCTACGCAGTAAAACTATTTCCTAAATAAAAAACATCTGTTTATAGAGGTATTTGACCTGTAGTATGTATTTTATCTCTCCAGAAAAAGTCCAGGAGGTGAAGAAGAACTTTCTTCAGGAGTCTGGAATCCAGTTCAGTGAGTTGGAGGAGAAAGTGCTTCAGTTTCATCTCAGCAACCTGGAATACGCCTGTGGAAGCACGTTAGACCAGGTCTGAAAAACTCAAACCACTTGGGGGTTGCTTGAATAGTTTTTCACCAAGTGTTTGTATAATCGTCTGAAGTGTCTGTTGCCACCAGATTTTTAGATGTTTTAATATAGAAACTTCAGGCTGGTTTATTGTTATAAATACATCCTACATTCTGCCTGTCTACTCTGAAATGTGGAGTTAGTGTACTGGAAAATCCCTCAGTCTGTGTCGGACCTGAAAGAAAACATTTAAAGGGAACTCTGGTGACATTTTGTTTGCGTGGGGTTTTGATATTGTGTCCTCGAGGGAATTGTGATAAAATATGTTTGTTTGTTTTTAGGTATCGGCAAGATCCTGGGACCACAATGAGTTTTTTGCCCAGTTCTCAGGAGACCACACTTTACTCACCAAGGGCTACTCAGCGTTACTCCACAAACTGGGCGAGGGCCTCGACATCCGCACAAAGTGCCCGGTTTGTAATTCAATCTTTTAATTCCAGCTGCTGCTTTTACCTTTGTTCCACTACGTTGTATACTACATAGAGAAATCCCATTGTTTAAAAATCATGTGAAGATTTTGTTTTTCAATTCTAGGTTCAGGCCATTGATTACTCAGGTGATGTTGTCAAAGTTACCTCCTCCAGTGGGTCCCAGTGGACCGCACAGAAGGTAAAAACATGTTAATAAATATTATAAAATGTTTAGAATATATAATCTCTTTTATCATTTTAAGGCTTTATCCCAGAAAGTATATAATTTCAGAGAGAGTTGGATGTAAATGCTGATTGTCATGGTGTAATGTTATTGAGTTTTTACACCCCTTCCTCTTTCAGGTTCTTGTTACAGTCCCATTGACTTTACTTCAGAAGAACCAGATTCAGTTCAACCCTCCGCTTCCTGAAAGGAAACTGAAAGCAATCCACAGTCTGGGAGCCGGTATCATAGAAAAGGTAACAACTGTCTGATGTGTATGTGTAATTCATGGTTGTAAATAAGTACCAGGCCACCAGGCAAGTGTTGGCAAATTTGCATCTGTAAGTGCAAGTTTCAGACACTTTTCTAGGTAACTAAATATCGATAAAATATCTGCATTTATTCAGAACATTTAGTTTTAAGGCAAAATAACAACACTGAGTAGAAAGAAAATTATTAGAGAGTTGCTTCCTTGTAGATGCTAAAATATGATTTTGAAACTTCTTACAGATCGCTCTTCAGTTCCCGTACAGATTCTGGGACAACAAAATCCAAGGGGCAGACTACTTTGGTCACATACCACCGGGCCCTGAAAAGAGAGGCATGTTCAGTGTCTTCTATGACATGGAGCCACAGGTTTGTTTTTTTCTCTTCTCATTTTTATCCACATGGCAAGACAAAATCTTGTCAGAATTGTCACTTACGATACCTATTCCTGCGAGGGGAAAATAGGTTTAACTATTGGTGTTAGACTGCAAGCCCAACTACAATAACAATGCGATTTATGTTTTGATAAACAGGACATTTCAACCTTTATTCAGCAACAAACAAGAAAACCTACAAGCCACTGAGGGGCTGCTATACCGGAGTTAGCCTAATTGACTCGTCCTCTTGTGTAGCATTGTTCAATAATTCACATTTCCAAACTGTTTTATAGCCAAACATAATCAAACATAAGTGAATTTATTTCTTTACCATACAGGGTTTTATACCGTGAAGACGGCGATCCATATGCACTTTTATTGACAACTTGGGTGCAAACAAACAAAAGCTCATGCTACATCGGTCAAAAACTGTGCTTCCTCCGTAACCAGCACACCTGCTGTGTGATTACCATGCCATCAAGTTATACCTTCCCTGTACTCCACACACCACCTACTGTGCAACCAGGGAATTACCACAAGTGAACATATTCATACACACACATAATAATACAAACAATATAACAATGGCTCCAACAAAAAAAAATCCAGAAGATCAAGAAATGTAAAGAGATGGAAAATGTCTTGATTTTACATTTTGACCTCATGTCATAATTACAATGTGCATAATGCTGTGTGTGTGTGTGTGTGTGTGTGTGTGTGTGTGTGTGTGTGTGTGTGTGTGTGTGTGTGTGTGTGTGTGTGTGTGTGTGTGTGTGTGTGTGTGTGTGTGTGTGTGTGTGTGTGTGTGTGTGTGTGTGTGTGTGTGTGTAGGGGAAGCAGGCTGTCCTCATGTCTGTTATCACTGGTGACGCTGTACCTGCTGTCCGGGACATGGAGGACAAGGAGGTGGTGGATGAGTGCATGAAGGTCCTGCGTGAACTTTTCAAAGAACAGGTAAGGCTGTCACATTTAATGTTTAACCCTGTCACATTCTGGAACCGACACGTAACAACCAACAATTAAAGTAACTATTACTGAGGCACGAAAAGGCCTTTTTCAACCAAACTTAACAACTAAATTATGGGCTAAAAGTCTCTTTTCACATTCGTTTAGACCCTTGAAACAGGCAAGAGCTTCACGTTGTTGTTTGTAACTTACTACTTTGCTACTCTGATGTTTGAATGGATGTTTGAAAGGAGATGTAAACCTCCACCCTGATAGTTCCTGGGCCATCAGAAAGTACATTGCCCAGAACAGCCACTTTGTATGGGCCAGGAACTAAACTTAGATCCTGACTCCATCAGTCCAAACGCAGCTAAAGTTCCTGAATTCCTAAAAATCTTCTTGCAGTGGAAAAGTGATTAAAAACACATGTGGTCACTGTGCCTGGGATAATAATTCATGATAATTCATATGGAAACGTATTATACAACATTTACATGAAATACACCTATTACATTTGTACACAAATTTTCAGATTTCCTTGTATTTTCGTTTGTGTGTGTTTCTCATTAGTGTTGTTGTTATTTACTGTCTGTCATCCTTGACAGGAGGTCCCAGAACCACTGCATTTCTTTGTCACACATTGGAGCAAAGACGTGTGGTCCCAGATGTCCTATAGCTTTGTGAAGACGGGGGGAAGTGGAGAGGCCTATGACATCCTCGCTGAAGACGTGCAGGGAAAAGTGTTCTTTGCTGGCGAGGTAACACTGCTTTTTAACATTTTTGTCAAATGTATTTATTATAACGTGGTAATGTGAGATTTATTTGCTTTTGACAATATTACTGGTGATAAGCTATTATTGCTTTGGAGTCCCCCCCCCCGCACTTTCCATATGAGTCTGTCTTTTCACAGCAGACATTGGCTTTGTTCTATTTAAGTGTCCCAACATGAACAGCACGAGGACCCTGAAACCAAAGCTGCTAAAAGGAATTCAGACATGATTAATTTTATCATTCACACCTGTGCTTTTCCTACTGTGACATTTCAGAATGCCTTTTATGAAAAAGGCCTGTTAATTACAGTTAATTAATGGTTGGGTTTCTGCAGATGGTGCTTATTGGCAGGAAATGCATTATTTCACCAAAGAATTTTTCCTTTTAAAAAGGCCTCTTGGATCAATTTAACACAAAAACTGTGAACCTGCTGCAGGCTGAGAGTGAAAGTTCAATATTGACCTTAGAGGTAGTAGTTTGACGAAATAATCTTAACTCAAGGTCCACTTACAGTACTAGCATTTTCCGGAGCTTTCAACCACACACTAAGGACTACATTAAGGATGAGATGATGATGAAAAAATAGCAAAAAGGAGAAACATTGAGTTAAGATTACTTTGTCAAACTGAGTTGCTGTTGTTTTATATGAGTTGCTCATAGCAGTCGACTCACTTACAATGTCAGATATTTGGTCGATGTTTCCTTTCTAGCTATCATAAATTAGGCTATCATATTGCAGACTTTTTAAATGTATTTGTTGTTGTTGGTTTTTGTTACCAGGCCACCAACAGACATTTCCCTCAGACTGTGACAGGAGCCTACCTGAGCGGGGTCAGAGAGGCCAGCAAGATGGCTGCTATGTAAACTCTTGTCAGTCCCAGAGCACTCAAAAACACCAGCATGGACACACGGGTTACACTGAGCAACAGACCGCCAAATAACTCGGACTGCGTTACCTGAAATCGCTCCACTTGAAATGATATTTCACTGTACTGGGATGTGTCTGATCAGCAAGATGCCGTTAGTCACTTTCCAATAGTGGCTTCAAGTAGGGCTTTCCGGGCCCTGGCTCTACATATTTAACACAAAAGACGTTGAAGTTCTTTTTATTTATATAAAAAAGTCCAGCTGGCAAGTCGTTTGTTGACGACAAGATGCAAAAAAAAAATTAATAGCAAGGCATGATTAATGAATAATCCCTGTGCAGCTCCGCCTGAGTCCGCTGTGCTCGAAAGCAGGATGATGTTATCTTAAATTTGAGTTTAATGAGTGGTGTAGGCTACGTAGCACTTCTGTGAAAATTTCCTTTTTGAGAGATTAGGGTGCATGAAACATTGGTAAACTCTCAGTCGTCTAATCATGAATTCAACTGAATAAGATGTAATCTCCAAATATCAAGTTTTAAAAGATCTTATTGTCGCTATATCTAAAAATGATTTTCTTTGAGAGTCACCTACCAATGTTTCATACAGCTGTAAATGAATTTGCATTGAATTACATGTGATTCATGTGTTGTACAAATGGTGAAGAGAAATGGATAAAAGGTTAGAAATATAATAGGAGTAATTCTGTGATAGCATATATGATTTAAAAAAGAAAAGAAATGAATAGTTCACGTGTATGACAACTTTAATTCTCTGTAGGACTGAGTGTGATCACCAGATTGTCCCCTTTACTGTCTCAGGGATGTGATCAAGACACCTAGCAGAAAATGATGGAAGAAAACAATGATTGAACAGTTCTGAAGATGATTGGAGGAAAAACAAACAAACAAAACCAACCAACCAAAGGCGGAAACTCTCCATATTTCTCTTGTATCAGTTCCTGAACAATTAAGTTCCTGAGGTTTGGGGTTGGGGAACAGCACAACAATGTCCTCACTTTGTTTGATTAATGTTGACTAATGAAGCTTTACATGTCAGTCCTCATTTCTCTGTCTGGATCAATACATCTAGATGATCATGTCCTGTTTGTCCAACATCACAGTGCTTGAATATTTATCTCGTATGTGTGTGTAATAAACTGAGCTATCAACTGCCACACTGATCGCTTTCACTTGCGGATGAATATTTGACTCCTTTTCTTTCCTCCTCAAGTTATTATATTAATTGATAAAGATTTATGACAAGCTATTCTGTAAAGTAAACCTTAATGGGTTAACTCTCCACTACATTAAAGAGTATATGAACAAAGCTAAAACGAGTAGCCAGTCAATTAGTTGATAGACAGATTAATCAGCAACAATTTGGATAATTAATGAATCTTTTTAGTCCTTTTTTAAGCAGAAATTCCCTGGTTTCAGCATGTTAAATGTGAATACAGATAGTGTTTGCTGATCGATTGATCAAGAAAATAATTGGCAGATTAATCAATAAAGAAAAAAGGTTCAATTTAGTAGCTGTTCTGGAGCTGTTGTTTGTGTCAGTCTTTATAATAATATTTTATTATTTCTAAGCACTTTAATTACTTCTTGTCCGCTCCAGACCAGCGACTAAATGGACCTCCAGGTGAGATTGTTTTGTCAACTGCTGTTTCCAAGTTAAGAATGAACTTTGAGGGAAATGGAGAAACTTGACTCCCATCCCATTTTACATTGAATTTAACTAATCTGAGTTTATCTTGAGTTTAGTTCAGTAGCTCTGATAGTTGCTTTAGTGCAGAGGAGATGTATGTCCTATTCTCATTACCCATCTAAGAATAGGACATACAGGTTTAAATCAAACACTCCGTAGAATAGGCAATTAATATCAATACTAAACGATGGAAACACACTATTACACTGGGGAATTTTCTAGGAAAGACATCATGGAAAGTACACAATCGTCTAATTAATCACTTAAGAGTAACAGAAATAATAGAAGAGGAGAAAGGAGATGATGAAGAAGAAGAAGAAGCTTTAGTGTTAGAATTTTTTCAGTTCTTTTTAACACTATTGTACTGTTAATATTAATACAAATAACAAATAAAAAATCGATTTAAACAAATACACAGTTTTGTTGCTAGGCAATTTCTGAAGTCAGTCCACCACTGACGTCGTGGAGCGTCATCAACCCTCGCCCTTGCTCTTTTCTCCGAAACCGAAACGAGAAGAACACAAACCAAACGTGAACTGGGAGCATATTACACCCATGACTGGAAAAACTGGCTTTTAAAACTTGCTTAATGACACTATTGTGGCACAGCTGTAGGTTGGCGGACAAGCACACTTAACAGCTAGTGACAACAGCATCCAACAACCAGCTAAAAACAAACTGCGAACTTAGCTAACATTAACTCAAAAAGAAGAGGCTAACAACAGTAGACCAACTTGACGTGTTTTGGATGAAGAGCGTAATTAACTTATACTGAGCAACAAAATGGACTGCAGCACAACTGACGTGCCCACTAATGTGGTACACGGCTCTCCAGGTAGTTAGATTAATAATGGCATTGTTAATTTTAGCTGAGGAGGCAGACATCTTACTGGAGTACGTTGTAGCTAGTTAAAAGCTAAGTTAGCTTACAACTTCGAAATAAAGCATTGACATCACTGCTGCTAGCATCTTTTTTTATAAACAGTTAAGATAGGGTAGATAATACCAATCAAATCCAATGACATTTTAAGGTGGATATGATTTTTTAGGAGAGTTTGTTAGCACTGTACCAACATAGGCTTTATAAATAACGTTACAAATAATAGTACTGGTAGTAGTAGTACTAAACTGGTGGAAAGTAGTACTGTACTTACTTTTTATATGATACATGTGGATTAAACTACCCACAGTATATAAAAGTATCTAAAGTTATCTCCACCTCAACCAGCTTGTCATCCTAATTTCTCTTTACCCCCATTTTTTTATATTAGTCTATACTGTCAAATAAAGGCAAATACTATAAAAAAAAATCACCTTATAAACAATAATCCTTAACATTCACAAATATGCTTTGGCCTTTAAAAAGGTCCAGTTTTTAAGTCTGTTTTTTGTATGTTTTAGTCTCCCATTATCTGTACATATACATTAGTATAACATTGAATTGGCTCAAAGTACTGAAAAATACAGTAAAATAAAGAATACCCAGGGCAAGCAGACTAGAAAAAAGGTAGTTTATTGGGTCCAAATGTATTGTTAACTTTTATAGCCATTTTGCTAGACCAAACTTGAGATGTATTTACTGGTATTTATCCCATTGTGTCTGTGACTGATCAGGGAAGGACAGCTCCAGCTCTGATGATGACGTACCTCTCTCGAAGCTCCTGAAGAGGCCACACAATGGCGCGAAACAGTCCCGTGAAAACACACGCAGCTTAACCTTCAGCTCCAGCACTAATTCAAAAAAGGACAAAAGTGGTGAGGACAACAAATTAAACAGGCTGTCAACAATACTTCCAGTTTCGGTAAAATATTTTCAACTTGACGTATTGTGGCCTTTGAAAGCAAAATGTACTAAATTTTGTATGCTTATGTCTTCTCCTGTTGTAGCTGTGTATGACCCCTCAGATGACGAGCCTTTGATAAAAATGAAAACAGCCTCTGCACCAGCTAAGAAACCAGTGAAAAAAGGCAACACGACCCCCAGATCTAATGGCACAAATAACAAGAAAGCAGGTGGGTACATTACATGTCATCAACCATATTTCAGCTGCATTTTTTGATTTTTGTCTGGAATGCTAAGGCTTTAAAACGTTGCTATGTGTAACTGTTTCAGATATGAATACAGATGATAGCTCTGACAATGAGCCTCTCATAAAGATCGCCAAAGTGTCCTCCAAAGTTGCAAAGAAGCCTTTCTCAGTGCCTCCAAAAATGTCAGTTGATACAAAGAAGAAAGGTAAAATAATTTTCTCTCCTTGGACCTGCAGCATCAACAGAAAGTTGCTGTTCTTATTCTTGACTTTCTTTTACTTCTTTTACCCAGAATCACAGGATGACGATGACAGCTTGGATGATGAGCCTTTGAGTGAAATTGCCAAGCAACATCACTCCCAACATCAGAGAAAAGCATCTAGGAAAGCAACCCCAGTTTTGAAATCCAAAAGGAACGTAGCGAGGAAAAAGGGTAGGTGTTAAAATGTGGAAATCTAAATCTAAAATGCTTTTCTCGTAGCACTTGTACAAAAAATAAATATGTTTTGTTTGCTCTAGTTAAATATGCAGAGTCTTCCAGTGACAGCTCAGATGATGAACCACTGGCAACAATAAAGAGGAAGTGGACAAAGGCTCCTAAAGAGCAAAAGACTTTGGCACACAGCAAGAAAACAAGACAAAAACTTAAAGACAAATCACTAAAAGGTAGGCAGCACTTTCATTAGACTGGCCAGAAGGAATTAATTTAATTCAGTTTTTATTCCAAGTAGTTCAAGTACTAACCTCTTGGGTTTTAAAAGACCCTTCATCCTCAGACAACAGCTCGGATGATGATGATGTGCCCCTGGTGAACCTCATTGCCAAGAAGAAGAAACCAGTGAAGAAAAACACAAAGACGACGACTGCGACTGCGTCAGGAAAGAGACGAGGTACTGAAGCAGTAATCATGACATGAACAAAACATGATTTTGCCACCAAAACATTAGAAGAAAACATTTTTAAATCCTCGCTGCTGTTGCTGTTGTTTGGCAGGACTGTCTGATGAGACCTCAGATGATGAACCCTTGATTAATCTTGTGAAAAAGAACCGCACAGACAAACAAACCAAAACGAAGGCTTCACCTCCAAAGAAGAGGGACACAACTCCCAAAAAGCCAAGAAAGATGCCGGTGTCAGGTAAAGACTTGAGCTAATAGAGATGAACAAAATGAAAATGCATTTAATAACACCAACAGTGGAAGACTGTTTCTAGAGGCCAGATAATGTGGTTAAAGTCCCCAGCAAAACCCTTCACTGGATAAACAAATAAACAAGAAAACGTAGTATTGTGAAGGGGTATTCTCTGCTTATATCAGTCATGCATTTATGTTTCATTAATATTTTTTCAGGGTCGTCAAGCAACAGTTCAGATGATGAACCCTTAATCAAGGCAGCTAAACACCCACAAGTGACCAAAATCCTGAGAATAATACTGGAGAGGTGTGATGGTGAAGAAGCTGGGGCAACAGGAAGCCTGAACAAAACCAGCACAGGTGCTGATCACATAACCAAATCATTATTGATGCTAATGTAACAGAACATCAGAATAAACAGTAACATTATTCTTACTCTCCAAAACAGACACACCAGTTACTGAAAAGACCTCGGGCGAGGAGTCAGAGGAATCACCAGGAGAAGAAGAAGCAGATGAAACAAATGCTGAAACAGGTTGAAGAAACTGCTTTTTATTGACACCTTATTGATCTGGACTGGGAAGTTCAAACCACCTAGTAGTTCCAAGTTTGATGGACTTTCTGAAGTGTTGTAAATCCCTCCGAGAGACACGTCCTAAAAATCACAGTTAGCGTTCATGTAAAGTTCAACAGTGTCTTTTATATACATTACATACATGCTAATTTATGGTGTTCATATTTTTACTCCCATGTTTAAGTTTGGGACCAAATTTTGTAGCTTCCTAAAAGGTTTTATCACAGTCTTGGATGTTATTTTAATATTTGTGCCTATATTGTTTGCATTGGCTGGTTCCTCTGGTTTTATTTTTTTTAGGAGAATAATTTAACCCTCATTGATGTAAGTCACATTCCTGCTTTCATATTAACTGTACACTCTGCATGCAGCAGTGAACATCTGTTGTGTTGGATTAAACTGCTTTCGCAATGAAATTCATATCAGATGAGTCTTTTTTTCAGCTGACTTGCCACGCACCCAAAATTCTTCCTCTTTATCCGTGTCTGTCATTTTCATTCCAGTAGGATTGTAAGTCAAGTCAGTTGTATCTAAGCTACCCAAAATCACAAATTTGTCTCAGAGGGCGAAGGTACACAGGGTATTATATATATAACAACATTTTCTGACAGACTCCCTTTTAAAAGTAATTCCACATTTTTACTTTGGACCTATTTGAGGTACTGCAGGGCTGTTTGCATACCATCCAGCTCTTAACTTGAAACAACCTGGCATCACATGTACACTTTCTCCAATTTGTATTTTATCGTAGTTCACAGGTAAATTAGTTGTCTTGTTCAGATTTAATATCTACTAAAAACAAGGGTTGAAACTAACAATTATTTTAATTTTCATTAATCAGTTATCAGTTAAATTAATTTTACGATTTATCAACAAATACTTTGGTCTTAAAAAAAACAAGAAAATGGCCTTCACAACCTCCAGGGGGTCAAATAGGGAATATCTTCAAATTGCTTGTTTTCCCCCAACCCAAATATGTTAAATTTACAATTATTTTAGGACTGCAACTCACCCTATTTTTTTATTATTGATTAAATGAATTTCTCGATTAATCGTTTGGTCACTAAAATGTCACAAAGTATTGAAAAAAGCCTGTCACAATTTACTAAAGCTCAAGGTGACTTTAAATTAAAATTCTGTCTATGGACCAATTGATTATAGTTGTTTTGGCTCTAAAATATATAAAACTGAGAGAGACAAACTTGAGAAGCTGAACCCAGATAATATTTCAGCATTTTTCCTTTGTAAAGAAGTTTGAAGAATAATTAATTGACTCAAAATGAATGAATTAATTTTCTGTGACTAATCGGCTATTTGAGCACATATTCCCAAAACAATTAAAGCCGTGAGCAGGATAAGATAATGCCAGAAAAGAACACCTTCGAAATTAATGCAAACAATTTGTTGTTATATTGGCATAATACCCAAGAGTGAACTGAACATTTGACAGGTTTTTAGTTTTCTTAAATGACATGAATTTGCAGTGAAGTTTGGTCCTCACTCTTCTTCGCTGCTTTCTGTAGCCTGCCGCAACTTCCGCCATGTCACGGTCACAGCCTAGCAGCAGTGCTAACTTCAGTCGTCCACATAGTCAACATCATAAACACTGCAACTGTGCAACCGCTGCTCTGCAACTCCGTGCAAGAAAAGTCGATCTAGAAAAGGGAAGCTTGTAACTCGGCTTGTCACCTGCCTAGTTCACCGCACAGGGAAGTATCTAACTAGCTAGTAGCTAACAGCTCGTTAGCTAGCATGCTGCTGTCTCAACACATCAGGCAACTCCCCTCAGATTAATTTGATCTAACTTAGTCATGACCGAGTTAAGATGTCGTAAAACGGAGACTTTGGAGGGAGATAAAGAAGAGGACGAGCGTCAGAATGAGCCTGAGGTGCACACTACAGGTAAGTTTAGCTAACTTAGCAGTTTGCTAACTGAACACCAGTCAGCTTTCTGTGCAAAAACATCCTGTAACTTCAGGTAACTTTTCCAGGGAAACACCACGTCTGACCGGGATGCTTGTAGTAGTAGTAGTAGCCTGTAGTAGTTAAACCTCTGTCTGTCTGTCTGTCTGTTGTAACACCTGACCAGAAGTTAATGGGCCAGTGAACACAGGGGATGAGGGGAGTGTGTCCATTGGTGGAGCAGATGACAAGCAGCAGAAAGATGATGGTGAGGTTAAAGAAGAGGATGCTGAACACAAGCAGGAAGAATCAAACAGACCCGAAACACCTGTCAAAAGATCCAAGAGCTCTTCTGCATGTAAGTTTATGTCCTATATACTGATGTGTCGCTATACCTTCAGCACTGCTCAATGTCACCATATATATTTATCTATATTATTTATCTTTTTGTGGGGCTGTCCAATAAGCCACTGAATCAAAATGTAACGTGTCATGAAAAAAGGATGGAATGTGCAAATGTTCACAGTATAAAGAATATGTGCAATGTACAGGGATAATAATACAAAAAATGTGCGTTAATGTATCACATTAAGTCATATATACTGTATTTATCAATATCTAAGCATATATATCAACATCAGAAGAAGGTCCTTTGTTTATAGTGGTATCTTATTTACTCATAGAGTGCAGCACTGTATGAGCAGTTTACACCATTATTGGTCAGCAGTAATCCAGAATCCATCTTAAAAATGTGTCTAACACATGTATCAGTATAACTTACAAAGTATTGCTGTGATATGAGATGTTCACTGTCATATTTCGCCTCCTCAGCGGGTTTTTTGCAGCGCCTGGTGAGGGTGTTCTTCGGATGTCTGGCAGCTGTTGCCTGTGGCATCCTTTATGCCGTGTATCTGTCTGCATATCATGACAGGAAGTTCTGGTTTTCCACTAGGCAGGTGGGTGTCCGTTTGTCATGAGTCTGCTTCCATTACATTTCCTATTCACTGCCATAGAGTATCAATTCTAAAATTCACTTTAATGTGTCTCAGGAGCTAGAGCGTGAAATCACCTTCCAAGGAGGCAGCGGGCTCTATTACTACTACTACAAACACATGCTGACGGCACCATCTTTTCAAAGAGGTACATGCATCCTTTCTGCTTCTCAGTAAAGAAAGAAAATTAAAATATCAAACTAAATACAACCCCAAAACGGACACTTAGCCGAATTAAAGGGCTACGAATGTCACTCCTTGTCAGTCAACTCTTCTGCTCTTATGTGGTTTGTGTTTTCCAGGGTTTTATGAGCTGACGCTAGATAACAAGACTATTTCAGGTCAGACCATCAACGTAGTGGAGCGTTTGTCTCTTTATGCAGAGCTCATCACAAGCTTCACATACAGAGTCACAGGCAGCCAGGTGAGTTGTTTTTTATTTTTTTATTTTTGCTGTTAGATCATCCTCTGAATTAAGTTAAATACAGTGCAATAAGGACATTGTCAGTTTTGAACATGCTACAATATATTTGTATCATATTTTTATGGGATGATAATATGCGATGGAAGGTGCATGTGTATTTTACAAAGAACAAAGGTACTAAACCAGTACAATGCTCTGTCTTAAAGCAAACAAACACTGGCAAACAGATTGGAAATAGTTTTTAATATACATAATTCCTGTCTTACACCTGGGGGCCTTTCAGTAAACAATGCAGTTAGTTGAGACCAGTTGAATTTAAGCTGGTCTTCTGACAAGGTATGGTGATAGCCATTGAAATTAGCCTCTCAGTCTACTCAGTGACAACATAAATTGAGCTGCATGGCACGACAAGTAGCATCATTTTACCAGATATCAAATCACACTGTGAAAGCCCCGAATTAACACAATAAATGCAGAAATCAACTCCATGTAGTTAAAATAGTCTCATCTGCTGCCAGTGCAGAGGGCTTGCAACCTAATAACACAATAAATCATTCAGTGCATTGTGCCAGAAAAAGTGGAGAGAAGTCAAGCTTGTGTATTACATTACGTGGCCCAGCAACAAACATGTCCACACCAACACAGACACGTGTGTTATTTTGCCAGGTAGTAAGTCTTATTTAAGTTATGTCAATTAGCACACCACCTCATTTTAGCGCTTTATTATTTGACTTTGGATTTCTGGCATTTAAAGCAAAAAGCATACAGAGTTTTTGTTCGTATAATTTTGGCCTCGCCTGTGATAAAACCCTGATGTTTCCGTCTCTGCTTTCAGGATTTTGTGGAGCCGATCTACTTCTACGTTGGAGCGGTTTTAGGCCTCCAGGCGATCTATGTCACTGCCCTGTTTGTGTGCAGCTGGGTGATGAGCGGCACCTGGGTGGCTGGCATGTTGGCTGTGGCCTGGTACGTGATCAACAGGTGAGAGGAATTCTGCCACCTTGTTCCTCATACTTTAGTGTGAAGTTTCTCTGTATCCCTCATCATGTTTCTTCCTCCTATCAGAGTCGATCAGCACGGTAAAGTTACCTTCCTCTTGTGAACTCTATCATACATCCTTTCTTTTCATTTTCCTCCCTGTTGTTCCTACTTTCTGATAACAAATGCCTTAAAACAGACTTGAAAAATGGGAGACAACTGCTGTTGTTAAGATAAATAACAATCTCAGAGGTGAAGCATAATAATACCCTGTTTCAAATGGTCCAGGTTCACCCGTTTTCTTTCTGTTTTAAAACTCTTCGTTGGGTCATTTCTTCCTCAGATCAGATACAACCAAAGTGGACCATGCTATTCCTCTGCGGGACAACTGGGCACTTCCTTACTTCTCTTGCCAGGTTGCAGCTTTGACTGGATTCCTGAGTAATAACATCAGCTCTGCAACTGAGGTGAGCGACTCATGAAACCAATTTTTAAAAAATAATCCTCTACCATATCCAAGTTAGGTGGGACATTGCATTTTAAACAAACACTAATAAATGTGTGTATTTCTCTGTAGATGTTTTGCTATCTTACCATGAGTGCCACCACCTTCACCTTCCTCCTGCTCTGGGAACACAGCCACTACGTGCTCTTCATCCAAGGCCTCTGTCTTTTCTTGCTCGACTCTTTTGACCTGGTGCCACCACGCAAGGTAATGCAGTCCTGGCATAATAAAGAAGTTACATGCCACTACATGCTTTTTTAAGACAGATAGTGAGGTACAAAATCTGCCTACCAGCACATCTAAAGCTCCAGGAAGTCACCTGACCAAGAAAAATTAGAAAATTGTATATTTTTACACTTTTTGTGCGGATAAACAAACGAGATATAGCGTGTTAATTAGTGAGCTTTAGAGCTGCTGGTAGGCAGATTTTGTTACCTTCAGACAGAGTCAGGCTAGCTGTTTCTCCCCATTTCCAGTTTGTATGTTAAGCTGAGCTACCTGGAAAAAACTGTTGTCTTTTTAGTTATAATGGGCTTAAATATTCTTCAAAAACAAATGTGTGTTCCCAAAATTTTACTGGTAAAAATACCTGTTTGTACAGTATTTTTTTCCGCCCACAAAACATTGTGCTTTTTCCTCTGTTTCTCTTCTCTCTCGCTGTCTCTCTTTCTCTCCATCCTGCGTCCGCCTGGGATGTTAAGATGGCTGACATTCACAAGGTGTACCTCAGCTCCTTGTTCCTGGCCTACTTGTTCCACTTTCAGAACCCGACCCTGCTCAGCTCGCCTCTGCTCAGCCTCCTGATTGGCTCAGTGCTCGCGAGGTACTTCCAGGTAGAGTTAGCTGCTCCCTCGCACCAGAGCTCAGTCACATTACATATTACAGGCATTTGTTTTAACTTGCATTGAATCCCAGATGGGTGCCCATTAGTGCTGACACAGTTTGTTGAATTATTGAATAATCATTTAACTAATTTATCAAGTAAAAAAACTAAACATTTCCTGGTTGGACCTTCTATTTTTTTCTGTATTTTATCATAAAAAATTGATTACCTTCAGTTTAACAGGGTTTGAATGCAGAGTGACACCATGTCAATGCTGTTTTCTGTATTTCTATTACAGCAAAAGATGAAGATGGGACCTCTTGTGGCCAGAGTGATGAAGCTATTTCTACATTTCCACCTAGTCTTTACCACAGCGATCACCTTCAGTTATTTGGTCAAGGTAAAACCACAAGAACACGGGTTTGCTGTCTCCATTGATGCATCTGTTGACAAAGTCAAGAGCATTCATTTGTGGTTGTTACTAAGTTGTTTAATCATCATCACTGTTTTTCATTTACAGAAACTTATACCTGTAAGTGACAGTGACTTCATATTGAAATTCCTTGAAGTAAAATTTGGGCTCAACACAACAACGTGAGTTACAGCTATTGCATTAAAAGTTTGCTGTTACAGTGCAGGCTGGACATTGCTTTAAATCAATTGTGTGTGTTATCCATTATGGTTCTGAACAATATGCATATGAGTCAGTATGCTATTTTCTGTCTGAATAATCTAATCTAATTGCAATGTTTCCTTCTATGTTAGCGACTTTGTCACCAACTTCCTCCTGTGCCAAGAGAGTTTCCAGACACCCAGTCAGGACTTTTTTCTACGATTGACACAAGCCTCAGTCCTTCCCTTCTACTTCCTGGTTCTCACGGTCTGCCTGCTGTCCACCCTGCAGACCATTTACAGAAGACTCAGGTTAGAGACTTGTGCCACACACAATGCATGACATTACTCTTTGGCATCTTTTTAAAATGACATTTGACAGAGCTGGTGGTCAAAACTGGACCTCAACCAGCTGTGCTTCCCAGCTACAGTCTGAAGTCCTTCTGTTTGAGGCTCTCGTAACCGTTTATCACGGTTCCACTTTTGGCTGTAGACTTGACATCTTGGTGCTGAAAGCATTTTTACTTTTATACAGCGGTCAGCCAATGAAAACCAACCTCAGACTTGAAGATGGACGAATAGGAGAGCAGCCAGAGGTCATCTATCACGTTTTTCACACGCTGCTTTTCGGAGGCCTGGCTCTGCTGTTTGATGGGTACGTTCATCAGCGTAAAAGTGTGTTTTAGAACGTGGATTTCTAACATGTTCCTATAGTAAATGAAGCATTGTTAAAGTGTTCACTCTTCTCGTCTTTTTTTCCTGCAGGATGAAATATTTATGGACCCCGTACGTCTGCATGTTTACAGCGTTCGGTGTGTGTTCTCCAGACCTCTGGATGACTGTGTTTAAGTGGCTCAAACTGAAGTCCATCCACCCTGTAGTACTGGTGAGAGCGGCCTCTGATATTCACTTTTAACAGCAATCATTGTGCTCTTTCAGCTATTAAAAAAAGTGCACGACTTACACATATATATTGACAATAAAAATACAAAAAACGTAATTTACTCAAAAAAGGAGGATTTAAATTGGACAAATATCAAACTTGCCGAATAGTATTGTTACCTACAAAGTATTATATTATTATTAATATTATAACATACAGCTTTTTTAACTCTCCAGTCTCTGATCCTGAGCACAGCGGTTCCTACCATCATTGGTTTCAGTTTGTGGAGAGAGGTGAGATTTTCAGCTCTTTATCTTTTGAAGCTCTTGATGTTGGACATTTAAAGGCACATAATATCTTCCTACACTGCTCTCTTCTGTCTTGCAGTACTGCCCTCGTGTCTTAGCAGAGTTGTCAGATCTGCAGGAGTTCTACGACCCAGATACAGTGGAGCTGATCAGCTGGATCAGGTGCGTCCATGACATCTTTCTGTATGTTCAAAGATAGCTATAAAGTCTTTACTGTGGCATCTAACGTCTTCTTCTTGTTGTCTTCCAGGTCGCAGGCTCCAGTGGCGGCTGTCTTTGCAGGCAGCCCTCAGCTGTTAGGGACAGTGAAGTTGTGTTCAGGTTCAGCTGTGACCAGTTTACCACTTTACTCAGACATCGACCTGCTGAGGAGGACTGAAGATGTGAGTCAGATGAAAGATTCTTTCCGAATGGGGAAAAAACAGAGACACTTGGTGCTGAAAATGTAATGGAAAAAGACGACTTAATACAGTCAGTTTTAAACAAAGCTAGATAGCTCAAATCATTGGGTTATAAAGAGGTGATTCTTTGAACAGATTAAATCCATTATAATTTTCCTTCAAAATGTTTTATAGTACTTAATTTATGTTGTAAAAATGACAAAACATTGTTGCATTGCTTATTTTCTATCATCTCTATGCTACCCATTCTCTAATAAAGGCATAAAAAGCCCAAAAAACATAAGAAAAAGACAAAATACATATTTTACCTGTGGTCGAACTAATTTTAGATTTTCCTTATCAGAGATGAGTTGAACTTGCAAACAGTTTTTTAAAATTAATATCACTTTTTTTTCCTCTCCTTGTAGACATACCAGGTGTATGCAATGAGATCTGCAGAGGACATCTATAAGATTCTGACCTCGCAAAAGACAAACTATGTGATCATCGAGGAGTCAATTTGCAACGAGCTTAGTCTTAGTAAAGGCTGCAGGATCAAAGACCTGCTCGACATCGCCAACGGACACGTGAGTTAAGACACCACAAGCTGCAGATTCACATCTGTATGTCTCCTGTTGTGTGTTTTAAAAGGTGCATGTTGTTGCCATGAGGTGAAAATCATGATCCGGGTTTTCCTACACAGAAGCAATGTGCTAATTCTTCAGAGTATTTTGTGGGGATCTTGCTCATTACCTACAGTAAAATTAATACCATGGTGGCTTGCACTGTACAACTAAAATACAGCAGTATGTCTGTGGGTAGATATTGAATAGACAGACATGGTTTAAAGGAATAGTTTGACATTTTGGGGAGTTAGAGTTAGATGACACTGATTGATTCCATTCTGATAGCTGTACAGTAAATAAGAAGCTACCACTGGCAGCCAGTTAGCTTAGCTTAGCACAAAGACTGGAAACGGGGGGAAACAGCTAGCCTGGCTCTGTCCAAAGGTATTAAAATCCGCCTACCAGCACCTCTAAAGCTCACTAATTAACACGTTGTATCCCGTTTGTTTAATCCATACAAAAACCAGTGTTGTGGTTTTATTGGGGGTTGTGTACCAAAGTAGTTCTTGACTGGAAGCAGTGACTTCCTGGAGTCTTGGACAGAGCAATGCTAGCTGTTTCCCCCTGTTTCCAGTCTTTGTGCTAAGCTAAGCTAACCGGCTGCTGGCTGTAGCTTCTTATTTACCGTACAGACATGAGAGTGATATCAATCTTCTCATCTAACTCTCGCAAGAAAGTGAATAAGTGTATTTCCTAACATGTCGAACTCTTCTATCAAGTGTCATATTGTTACATAAAGGTAATTACAATAAGGAACTGATTGTAAATAAAGCCTGTAAATTCTGAGAGTGCTACAAAGAGGCCTCACTGTTGGAAAGTATTGATCATGACATGAGTTTTTAAGAAAGTGTTGTACAATTGTTGTTTTCACTAACATTCCTCTGTTTATCATCTTGTCTCATTCAGGTTGTTTATGACAAAGGAGAGATTTACTCTTTCTCCAAGCACGGGAGATTCTGCCAAGAGATAAAGATGAACTACTCGCCGTACACAAACTACTTCACTCGGGTTTTCTGGAACCGCTCGTACCACGTCTACAAAGTGAACTCTGTCATCTCCTTTCAGTACTGACAGCTGCTTCGGCCTCCCTGCTGAGACTTTACTGAGCCTGGCTCTGCCCTTCATCAGTGTTTCACATCATGTATCCACAATGTAACACAGAGGACTGCAATACGTTTTTGCAGTGTGTGTGCTCAGAGAAATGTCTAATCGCTGTTACCTGGTGTAGATGGTAGAAGCTGCAAATTCAAACCAACTGGGATCAACTGAGCACATTGTAGTCATGTTGGCAACATAAAAGGACTCTGTTGAAACATGCCATCTTAATCACTGTACTGTAGTTTTATAAGCCATGCATTACTGTTACTGTGATGCTTTTAATGAAGGCGGAGGTTAATATGTGAGGTTGGTGTGTTCAGTTTGTACAGAAGCCGAGAGCAGCTGAGATTTTGTTTGTTTTATGCTCATTATTTTGAGACAACGAATAGTGGTCATGTTTTTTAGCCGTGCTACAGCATCATGGCCTTGGTCTCTCTTGTTTCCTCGCTGTGTATGCGTTGCGTACTAAAAGGGTATTGCGTATTAAAAGGTTGCTGCTTCTCGTTTGCTCAGCTTTACTAGGGAAGATGTGTCTTTGTGTGATGTGTTCTGCAAAAGTGAAGTGAGGGTGAGCAGATCTCTACTGTTGAAGACGACGCCCACCTCAGTTAAGAGTTCATAAGTATAATTACCACCAGCCAGTGAATATATCTGAACCTGCGACATTGGAGGACAAAGAACTCGGATATAAAGTTTAGAGTTGCTTCAAATGGCATGAATTGGAAGATCAGTATTTATGGACTGACTGATTGGTTTTAAAATGACATAAGTGCTCTGCTTTTCCCATTTTAACCATGGTTTTCTTATGGAGCAGCTCTGTACATTACACATAACACAGTGGTGCCTGGCATGATGGGAGTGGTTTTATATCCAAATATTGATTGAACAACGCAGGACAATAGAAACAATATCTGTGAACTTTTAAACTCACTTGTGTCTCTTTCAGCCTTAAAGTGTAGTGGAGGTTGGTTCTGAATCTGCTCATTTCTGTTGCTTGTCATCCTCTTCATCTGGATGCCTTATTTTGTGATGTGGGAACTGAATGACTAACATCTCTTTATCGATCACACCTTCAGCTCTGTCTGAGACTGACCATTTCCCATCCCCTTGAAGTATTTGGTGGTTAACTCCTTCTGGTGCTATCATGCAATTCTCACCAATAACTGTCCCTTTGCAAAAATCCATGTGGTGAATATTAGGTTTTATTGAATTACTCAATGAGGTTAAAAAGTGTGTATGAGTTGATAAATAAAAAGCTGATCTCTTCAGTTTGTTGCTCTTTTGTGTCAAGAATTGTTGTCATGCTTATTACGTGCTGCTTTAAATGTCTTTTTAATGTTGTCGCTCCACACCTCATCTTTTACAGACTGCAGGGAAAGGGAAGAGGGAAACAAATAGACAGCTCCATATAATATAATTTATTTTCCCTCTTTTCCATTACAAAGATCAGCTTAAAGCTTTTATTTTGGTCATTTTAAATTTTCATTTTTATTTCCTTCCCCATTTTCCTTTGCCATTTTAAATTTAAAGGCCCTGTACACTCATGCAGAGATGTTTAAACATTTTTTTATCATTATTATACGTAGGCACTAAGAATATGGTAACCTCTTGTAATTCCTACGAGCTCCACACAACCTCAGTCTGAGGAGAGGTGTAATCAGCCAGACTAAGTGAGAACACCTGTGAGGGTCTACAGGGCCTTTTATCTTTCCCATTTCTGCTTTAAATTGGAGCATTTTTATCTTGGTTTTTCCATTTCAAGTGTTTCCATTTTTACTGCCAATATTAAAATAACCATTTTGCAGTATCCATATTAAATTAATATCCACTATCCACTAAATACTCATGCAAAAAATTGTCCTATTTGATCATGTTTTATTTATTATATATGGCTGAGTCTGTGAAAAAACCTTTTGTTGCAGTAAGAATATGTTTGTTTTTAATTAAAATCAACTTGTTTAATGTGTGTAATTTAATATAAATACTAGATTTGTCACTTTTTTCAACAAAATAAGACATGTTAGTAATATAATGCACAATATTTCCCTCTGAAATGTGAAGAATTAAGAAAAATACTCAAGTACAAACACCTCAGTATTGTACAGTACTTGAGTAAATATACTTAGTTACTTTCCACCAATGACAGTATTTAGCGTTAGGTAACACGCACATAAACGGTTTATCCCAAATGAAATCCACGCGCGGAGCATAAATATGCGCAAACATGGCGCACTGTGTGTCTCCCTGGCGACGAAGCGGAACCGGAAATACGGTGGAGGAGAGAGATGGCAAAGCGCCGAATGAATTATGTGAGAATCAAACAGTCCGTGTAGCTGTCCCAGCACTTAATTTTGAGATTTTTATGTATATATAGCTCATATATCCTCTACTTGTTCATTTTGGCCTGTTAAGGTAAGATAATCCGTCCCGCTGTGCCTGGGCCAGGCGGTAGAGTTTAGCCAGTTAGCTAGAATATTAGCTCAAAACAACGCTAGCAACACACACAGAAGAGAATGGGTGGAAGGGGTGCGTTTGATTTAATACACTGGCAGCCCCGGGGTCCAATCATGTTTCCTTCTTCTCGCTGATAAGTTGAAAACTCCGCCCAGTCGGGACGACACTTTAGTAAGATGAAAGCTCCACTGGCCACTACATAAAACCAAACTGTCATTAGTAGCTAACTAGCTGCTTTCACGATCCTAACATTGGTAGCTAACTATCTAGGTAGCATAGCGTTGGTGTACGTTGGAGGTTGTATACTTATTGTGCTTCTCAGCGTGAAAGCAAGACAATAAATATATGTATAGAAAATATACTGAATCTGGCCATCTGGAAATGTGAGCAACAGAAATAATTTTGTCATCAGTGATGGAAGAGTTTTCTTTTTTTACAAATAACATAGCCTTACTTTAATGAAAATATACTCGATTACAAGAATGATGGCATCACTATGACTTTATTTTCTCAGACTTGACAAAGCTCCTCCAGAGCCACAGAAGACATTACTGTTGTCATTGCAGTCAGCTGTTTTTAGAGACTCAGTAGTGCTCCCCCTGATGAGTGTAAATATCAGTGGTGGAAGAAGTACTCTGATCTTTTACTTAAGTAATAGTAGCAATACCACAGTGTAAAAATACTCT
This sequence comes from Macquaria ambigua, assembly GCA_008360985.2. Classification (NCBI taxonomy): domain Eukaryota; kingdom Metazoa; phylum Chordata; class Actinopteri; order Centrarchiformes; family Percichthyidae; genus Macquaria; species Macquaria ambigua. The sequence continues at coordinate 249,563 of VMKM01000083.1, forward strand.
GTTACAAGTCCTGCATTCAAAATGTTACTTCAGTAAAAGTACAGAAGTATTAACATCTAAATGTACTTAAAACGTAAGTAAAAGTACTCATTATGCAGAATGGCCCATTTCAGAATAATATATATTATATTATTGGATTATAAATAGTGATACATATTGTGTAAGCATCACTTTGCTAATTTTATCTACTTTATGTACAGCTGGGTATCTTACAGTAATCTATAAAAATACATTGTACTTTATTAGTTGATTATATTTTGTATTAATAATCCGAATCTGCAAAGTAACCAGTAACTATACCTGTTAATTAAATATAGTGGAGGAAAAAGTACAATACATTTCCCTCTGAAATGTAGTGGAGTAAAAGTGCAAAAAGGCATAAAATGGAAATATTCAAGTAAAGTATATCTTTGTCGCTATCTGTTCGCCAGGGGAGGATGAGTGCGGAGGCGGCAGACCGGGTAGCTGCTGTGACCAGCAGTCGGCCCAGCACTCCTCCTCAGACTTCCTGGTTTGAGTTCCTCCTGGACGGCAGCCTGCTGGAGACACACCTGCAGAAGTCAAACCCAGGTCAGCTCAGTGTTATTTAACATTTATTATACAGTGCCTTGTGGTAGATTTGTAGTGGTCTCTTAATCAAATAAACCAAATTAATAATTCATAGCTCATTTATAGCTTTTAGATAGCTCAGTAATACTGATTTTCCTCCTTCAATAAACATCTGGACTGTTTCAACTGCAATACAACTTATTCCCCTTTATCTCAGTGAGTCGAACACGGCTAAAAATGTATGTACTCATGACACTGACAAGTATTTTAAATCTCTATATGTCAGGCCTTGTGTTAGGTGGTTGTGGCATAAGCATTCTTTGCTGTATCCCATCTCCTTTGCTTATGACTCCCGTTCTTCAGTAAAGTGCATTTATTAGATATATAAATGTTTTCACTCTGCTTTAGTGTCAGGGTCATAGAAATAACAGTTATCCTTGTGTTTTGCATAATAATTGACCATTAAAGAAAAATACACTCCAAAACATTGTTCAAAAACACATTTTGCTGATGTTCATTTTTGTTGTTTTTATGGTGAATTCTTCTCCTGTGTGTAACGAGCCAAACATGAACAACGAGGCACATACTTAAGGTTTTGGTGCCTTTTTTGTCAGGATCACAGAGCAAATCACTCTTCACTCTTCTGTTCCACAAGTATTTCTGGGAAATGTAATAAATTATCTCCTGAAGAGGCAAGTTAATGAAAAGTGGGTCCACCATAAAAATACATTATGGCATGTAATAGATTTATGAAATTGAGCAGCATAAAAGCATTCAAGGTTGGATGTATTTATTGAGTCAGTGTTTTGAGCGGGCATCTCAAATGAATACACCCTGTGCTTATTAATGTGTATATGTGTGTCTGTGTGTGTTTCCACAGACCCGACACCAGTGCAGCTGATCGTCCAGTTCCTGGAGCAGGCGTCCAAACCCTCAGTGAACGAGCAGAATCAAGTGCAGCCTCCAGCAGACAACCGCAGGAACCGCACCCTGAAGCTGCTGGCACTGAAAGTAGCTGCGCACATGAAATGGGATCTTGACGTTCTTGAGAAAGGGTAAGTGCGTGTGTGTATATGTGTGTGTGAAAGGCTCTTTAAAACTTATAATGTGGAGGAAGTCAGTGTAACTTTTCATGTTTTTTTAAGCTTGTCCACCTCTCATTAAGTCAACTCAGCGGTTATGAAAGGGTTTTAGGGTTGCAGAAAGTTGTCATACTGTAGGCGATGCAATCCTTCACTTAAGTTAACATGCGGAATTTGAAGTTGCAGGTTTTCACCCAATCACGCCTGAGGATTTGTGGCTTTCTGTTATTTTGACTTTTAAATTATGCAAACGTAACATTCCAACATTTCAGAAGGGTTACTCCCCAATCACCTTAACAGAAAGACAGAAATATAAAAAGTTGAAAATGTCTCAGCCTTTTTTACAGATCATACAGACGATTGCATCATGTACTGATTTATCCTTCTTCCCTGCCAGCTTGACCATTCCAGTATTAAATATGTTACTGAATGAGCTCCTGTGTGTGAGCAAAGTGCCACCAGGGGTGAAACATGTGGACCTGGACCTGTCCACTCTGCCTCCTACTACGGCCATGGCTGTCGTCATATATAACCGCTGGTGAGTAAGATCCACTAGGAAAACACACAAAACTCTGTGAGGTCAGACGCACCAGCTTGAAGTAGTAAGAGAGCTCGGCAGTTCAAATTGTTTTCTATCTCAGAGTCAACTACTTGAAATTGACTTAGTCACAAAGAATAAATGTAGATGAAAGGAAGAAACTGCTCAAATAAAAAGAATAACAAAGAATTTTTAACTGTCTTAACTTAACTTAACTATCTTCTTGTGTCTTTCAAAGGGCCATCAGAACCATCGTGCTGAGCAGCTTTCCAGAGAAACAGACCAAACCAGGACCTCACCAGATGAACATGTATATTCTGCTACTTCCTTCCTGTTACCACCCTCTGACTTGAAACAAATTTTAAGTTCTTTACAGAACAAATAAACCTATTCATGTGTATTTGAAACTTATAAATGGCAACCTCCAGGCCCAGTTGCACATAAAGTTTAAAAAATAAAACCACATAGCTTTTAAGCGCTCAGTTTGAATTACATCAAGATGATAGTGAGTTCTTCTCTTGTGGCCTCTCCCCCCCAGGTTAAGTATTGTGCAGCAGGAGAAAGAGATGACTGAAAACATACTTACTGTGGTGAGTTAACGTTAATGTTTTTTGAACTCCTCAAACGCTGTCATGAAATATACTTTCTCAAACTATTGCTGATATTAATGAACATACATTTCAGTACGCCAGGTACTTTTGATTTTGTAAAGGTCTGGATGAACGAAATTTCATTACATCACCACTGTTCTAAGAAATTGTCTAGTAGGTTAAAATAAATGTACTTTCTTCTCATGACCTCAGCTGAAAGAGCAGGCGACCGACTCTATCAGCGTCCTGGAAGGAGCTCTGCAGATGAAGAGAGACTTCTACGTTCACACCCTGAGGACTCTGGATCTGCTGGCTGCCGATGCTGCCGCCAACGGAGAGACGGAGTCCTCGACTGCAGGGCTTCGCATCAGTGCCGATGAGCTGCACTGTCAGGTTAGAGGACAAGACAGATAATTTTTTTAAATGAGTACAATTCATCCAGATTACATACAATCAGACGAACTTCATTGATCTCTCCAGGGAGCAACTGGGGAGTGCGTCAGAACAGGGGAAATTTAATTTTAATTGTACATACTTTCATATTGAATCTATAGACAAAAATACGAGGTAATGAATTTTCAAAATGTAGTTTCAGTCAGCATTAATTGAATGTCCATTGCGTTGAATCCAAAACTGGTCTAATTAGTATTTTGTGTTTCAGGTGCATTATGATCTGGGAGGTATTTTCTTCCAGCAAGGCTGCACGGACCAGCCAACCTATCAGAAAGCCCGGGATCACTTCAGACAGACAAAGGAACTGTTAAAGAAGGTACATCAACCTGAAATTGTTTACATGAAGTTGTTATGGAAGAACAACAGTTTGCCTCCAACAAAGTTTGTGGATCTCAGTGATTTCTTTATATTTTTCAGCTGGACTCGCCTGTCCATGTTCACCTGGATGAGAAACGTCTGGCTGGATACTGGAACGCCTGCAAAGCTTTGACTGAAGACTGTGACCCCTCAGACTCCCAGACCACACCCTACAATCAGATCCACAGCCTGATCAGGGCGCACAACTACCAGGTCAGAAGCTAAAGATGTTTTTTTGTTAATATAAACCTGGGACTATGAGTAATGTGGCATGTTGTAAGGCTCCAGCTGTAGACTGAAGGTTCAATGAGAAATACCCAGAAGGACGTATGACTGAATGGAGGTATTCAGCACTGTAAATCATGTGCAGGACTTTATATTATGTGACACTTAATAATTAAGTACTTAATAAATTCCACCTCCTCCCTGACAGGCTGTCATTGAAGCCTTCATCAAAGACAATGTGTCCCGCAGTTTGCCAAACCACTTCAGACGGTCCGTTCTCAGGGAGTTCCTGTACAAAGTCCAACAAGGGTGAGACCACAATTGAATCCAAAATCAATATATAGATAAATGATATGCATTAAAACAAGGTGCTGCTCGCATTGTATTCACAGATCGATATCACAGACTCGTGATTATAGAACATTCTGTTTTACATCTATTCATTCTCTGCAATCAGAATTTAAATTATTGTGCAGACACTCTAGCAAACAACCCATTTCTGACACGCTGCAGGGAATCGAGCCTGGATGAGGTTTGCCACAAGCTGTGTGTTTGCAACGCCGTCCGAGACGCTCTGGAAGGAGAAGTCCTCAGTGTGCGTTTCCAGCAGCTCCTCCTCAAGCCCAGTAAAAGGATGGTGGACTTCATTTTAGAGGTACCCACCTTCTCGTGTCCCAAATAAGTGTGTGTCATTTGAGATTCTTGCACGAGTCATGAATGCTCGGAACATCCTGATGAATGTACAAACCTCGGCACACACAAAGGACGTCTCAGATTTAAGTCTGACTTGTAATTGTATCACTTTCTGATATCCACTATTAAATAAAGCCCAAATTACCTTAAATAATGCAAATAGGCTGTACAATCCCTTATCCCAACTGGTGGCAGTGAAGCATAGAGCCTTCTGATTAAGGAAAGAGGTTTGTGGGAAGTTGTTTTTTCAGGTGGTATAAGCTGTGCTGAAGTTTGAGGAGTTCAGTGTGTAATGGGGACTGACCTGAATTCTTTTCATGATGGGAAAATTGAACGCTTTTGCACATTTGAATCCGGTTCTCTTTGTCCGGCAGGTTTGCACACTTTCGCTGGAAAAGGAGCGTCCGTCTGAGACATCCAGAAAAAACATGGGCAGTTTCATAAAGTGAGTGACAGCAGAGTCAGGGTCAAGTACAACAAATGTAAAAGAGGTTGTCTTGATATTTACTTAGTCTAAAGAAATAGCAGAACCTACAAATGCAGATCACTGTGCAGTATCTTCTTCACAGTCTGCGTTGCACTGATTTTACATAAAACTGTTAACGTAGCCAAGTCATGAAATCATCTTTTAAACGAGACCATTTATATCTCTTAGGACTCTGTGTGAAAGCTTGATGGAGCTGTCTCTGCTGTTCATGGTGTCGTCTCATAAGCTCTTCATGGACCTGCTGAAGGAGGAGGAGAGGAAGGTCCTGGTGGAGCAGATGAGGAAGAAATCGGCCACGATCAACCTCAGCGCCAAGCCTCTGCCTTCTTTCTATGACATTCCAGGTAGAGATTTTCCTCTACATACTATTCATTCACATCCAATTTATCCGTTTGTTGTGTGTCAAACTGATATATGACTGCTCAGTGGTATGTTTCAGTCTCATGTGACTTTGTGCATGTTTGGTTTCATCCCTCCACAGCTTCAGCGAATGTGAACATCGGGCAGCTGGAGCAGCAGCTCATCCTTTCACTGGAGCCGCGCCGGATCAGACAGATCCTCATCGAGCTCCACGGCATGGCCGAACGACCCTACTGGAGGGTCAACAGTAAGGTCAGAGGTCAACAAACTGATATACAATATAAACATGATTGACTTAGATTCACACATTGACAAAATTTGAGATTAATTTAACTTTCATTTTTTAGAAATAACGAAATATACACTGAGATAATTAAAATACCACTTTCTGTTCTGTGTGTGCAGTGGGAAGTTCCTCCAGACTACATTAACGTGATCCTCGGCATTAAAGACAACCTGACAAAGGACCTGGTTTACATCCTTATGGCCAAAGGACTCCACTGCATTTCAATAAAGGTGTGCTTACATGATCAGTGCTCGGAAATGTAACCTTGGAAAAAAAACCTTTTCCTGGTTAGGGATATTTTCAGGCTCATAATTATGCTTCGAAATGGAAAAAGTTAACAATCGGTGAAGAATGTTTGAGCTCTCTGTCTTGAGGCACTGTGGACTACTTAATTCCACAGGATCCAAAACATGGAATAAACTCGTTCAGCAGTTCCAAGTAGTGAGAATCAGTTAAAAGTAGGAATGTTAAATGCCTGCATCATGTTTTCCCATTGTCTCAGGACTTTGCCCATGCACGGCAGCTCTTCTCAGCCTGCCTGGAGCTTGTTACAGAGTTCTCCCCGAAGCTGAGGCAGGTGATGCTGAACGAGATGCTGCTGCTGGAGGTCCGCGCGCACGAGACAATGGCGGCCGCGGGCAGCAAGGAGCGACCGCCACCCGACCTGGTCAGCAGGGTCCGGGGATACCTGGAGATGAGGATTCACGGTGAGTGGATGGAAACACTGTGGAAGTTGTTACCTGGTCTTTATCTACCTGTAGTTTGAGGTTGGGCTGTGTGGTAAACCCTGTCACTCTGGTGCTGCAAGCTTAGAATTATTTGGCACTTTAACATCAAGGTTGTACCCCATATATGTGAGTAGCATCACAACTTGCTCACTATAAATTAATACTGCAGTGGAATAAGGGACGTTTAGAGCCCACAAAATCTAACACACTTGCTCTATCCATAATATCGTTTGTACAGTAGACTGTACAAAAGCCAAAAGCTGCTTATAATATTAATGCCGCTCTCGCCACATCAGCACATACTTTTCAAACACACTAAATTATGGGATGTCCTCATTCTTTGTGTTCAGATCTGCCTCTGCGTCAGGTGGTAGGAGAGGAGTGTGTCGCCTTCATGTTGAACTGGAGGGAGAACGATTACCTGACTCTGCAGGTGCCACAGTCTCTGGTCATGAACAACCCATACATCAAGGTAAAACGTCTGTTTTCAAGCCTCATTGTAGCACATAGACATTCTCATTGTCTCTTACTCTTCTAGGCTATGAAATGGTTAAAAGATGTCTTCTGCTATTTTATTGCTATTAATGTTGACTTGTAATACTGTAATGGTACAGGTGTTATGAGCTCACTGAATTCCTAACATCTTAAGATTTTCAATAAAGTTGATTGTTCAGATGCAATAATATAACAGTATAACAGTAACAGTATCTAAACTACCATACATGCATCCTTGTTTACAGTTAAAATCTTGAACTCTAATTTTCACACTTAATTTCTCTTTAAGTAGCTTTCAATACAGATAAAAACATATTTTTTGGTCTTCTGGCCCACAACTTTACTGTCCTGGTTCGCTCTCACTGCTCTCATCGGTGTTGTTTCCAGCAGCAGGAGTCAGCTGTTGTCAGCAAAAAAAAAGCTCTGATAAACCTGCAGTATGTATGTGACCTGTCCAGCACCAGACGACAGACACCGTTAGCAACTAGCTGGCGAACATAGTGGAGCATTTAGCAGCTAAAAATCCAGATATTTCCCTCAGGAGTTGGTGGAGATCAAAACAGGTTTAAAAGGAGAGTGAATATTGGAGTTACATTTATCAGATGGACAGAAACAAGGCTCAGAAGTAATAGGAGTCTTGCTTGATGTTTAAATGGGCAACTGTTATGACTTTATAAAGTGATAACATGTCAGTGTTTTGTATACAGCTTCTTACACTGCCCCCAAGTGGCCAAAAAAATCAATTGCAGGTTTAAGCCGTATTATTCGTATATTGAAAGACAAACTCAAAGTGCCATTGTTCCTATAATTCAGTTGGACATATTTGGTATCTTTAGAAACATTGGGATCTCCATGAGAGTTCAAAACAAAGGGTTTGTGATGCTGGACCCTCCACTGAGTCTGGGATGGTTGAAACAGTCAAGGCCGCTGTGGTTTTCACTTGTTAACGTCGTCCCCTCTGTTTCCTTCTGATAGCTCGGTCAGCTCCTGGCTTCAACATGCAAAGAGCTCCCAGGTCCTAAAGAGAGTCGGCGCACAGCCAAGGAGCTGTGGGACGTGGTGGTGCAGATCTGCAGCGTGTCCATCCAGCACAAGAGGAACAACGACGGCAGAGTGGGCCTCATTAAACACAGAGAGTCCTCCATGGGCATCCTGCACCGGTACGCTGCAAACACGCCTACTCCCACTAAAGATGTGATGGTGTTTACAATGATATGCTGTATGTAAGCGTACACAGGTGCTCATTCTGGTATATTTTCTTTGTCTTTTTAGGAGCAAATTCATCACTTTCATCAAGAAACTTAGAGTAAGTATCCAATAAGCCAAACTTAAACCCACTGTGGATATGTTAAAGTGAGGTGTTATTGATGCAGAGTTATTTCTCACAGGAGCCGCTGGTGCTGACAACCCTCATCTCACTGTTTGTGAGGCTCCACAGCATAGTGCGGGTATGTCTCTAATCTGAGCTGTTAGATCGGTGAATTTTCTGTTGTAGAGTCTCACGCAGGCTGTGTGGTAGTATAATTATCTAACAGCAGAACAAGGGGAAATAAACTGCTAAAATGGAAAAATGGCTTTAATGTTGCAGTAAGTGTACAATTGTTACACTCAGCTCATCCTCTCATGGGTAACCAACTCTCTTTCTTTAGGATGATATTGTAAATGAAGTGACAGCAGAGCACCTCTCCATCTGGCCATCTACTCTTCCAAAGTAAGAACTTTTTTTTTTTTTCTTAATGAAATGTTAAAGATTTCTCAAACCAAGCCACTAAATGTGACGATTGTGTGTGTGTGTGTGTGTGTGTGTGTGTGTGTGTGTGTGTGTGTGTGTCGGGCAGCATACAGGCGGTAGACGTGGAAGCTGTGGCTGTGACGGTCAAAGAGCTGGTGTCCTATGCTCTCACCCTGAATCCTAATAACCAGTCGTGGCTCGTCACACAGGCCGATATCTACTTTGGTAAGAAAATGTCAGAGAAGACTGGATTTTTTTTTGGCCTTTTAATGATTCAGTACAATTTGTTTTTGCAGTCAGAAAGTATTTCATCAGTGAATTTAGTTGAGGTTCCAGTTTCTAAAGTGCTCACCAATGGATTTACGGCAAACTAGGGTTAAAATTCTTTGTTTTTGCATTAAAGAATCCGAAGTGAGGAGCTTACGCCATCAGGAATGACAGGGAAGGCATGAATCACTGAATTAAACTATATTTTCTAGAGATTGTCAAACATCTGGCTGCTAAATTGGCTACAACAATTCAGGGAAAGTATGAACACAGTGTTACCCAGATGTCTCTCAGTTTGTAACTAAAGCCTTCTTGTTTGTCTCTGCTTTTAGTGACCAATCAATACTCTGCTGCACTGAACCTTTACCTCCAGGCTGGAGCCGTGTGCTCTGACTTCTTCACCAAAGCTGTTCCCCCTGACGTCTACACTGACCAGGTAGATTGCACTGGCTGCTCACTATTGTTTTAATAAAACATTACACCTACGTTCCACAACCAAGAAGTATTAAGTTTTCTCTCAATGACAATTTGATACTACATATTCTATGAGCTAATTACAATAATGTAAAAAAGATAGAAACTTAACATACTTTAGTCACTGTGAGTTGCAGTTTCAGTCCACTGTTGTATTCATTAAAATAACCTGACTGTTGTTTGCAGGTGCTGAAGAGGATGATCAAATGCTGTTCAATGATGAACTGCCACACACAGGTCAGAGGTCAATCCAGTTTCCCCTTTTTTAATTTAAATGAAATGAATTGCACCTGCTAATCACAAGGCTGTCTCCATGTCCTGATAGTAAAATTGTTTAATTAGGAAACAGCGTGAGTGTTTGTGAAATATTAGAGTGATGTCCAGGTGTGATTGAATAAATACCTGTAAGGTTTTATTACACTTTTAATGTCACGTTAAATGTTTTTCAGTAAAATTCAAGCACTTTCAAGGTACCTAAACCGAAAATGTCCAGACTCTCGAAGGCTTTATCATCACATGACTAAGTTGTTACTATAAATGCCAGGAGACGACAAACAAATATGACGGGATCGTTTCATTTCAAATATTAAAAGATGTTTGGTTTACATGAGTGATTGTGTCGATGATGAAACACCAGATTATGTTGAAAATCAAGCATTTTTCAAAGAGTTTATTCAAATTTAAGCATCTTCCTAACCTTGAAATCATTAAGCATTTTCCAAACTGTCAAGACTTTGTACGAACCCTGTTATTTCCACATCCTGCTTGCTTTGATTTTTCCGTGTTATCTCCCGTTCTCGTTAGGTTGCTGTTCTCTGTCAGTTTCTTCGAGAGGTGGACTACATGACGGCATTTAAAGCTCTTCAAGAACAGAACAGGTATGGCACCGCATGACACGCCGAACAGTAAACACTACTCTGAACATCTCTTACATCTTCTTCTTCTGTCCCCACAGTCACGATGCCATGGACTCATTCTACGACTACATCTGGGACGTCACCATCCTGGAATTCCTCACACGTATCCTTTATTATTGATGTTTTGATTCATGAGAGCAAATGCAGACCCTCAGATACCCCGTCAAGTCTGCTTTTGCAAAGAACATTTGTTTAACCGTGGGGCCCTTATACTATAACTCTTTAAAGAAACCTGCTGTTAACTACAATGTCTTGTAGTTTTTTTTCTTCCTTGACTGTGTTCAGATATTCACCACAAACGGGGCGAGACTGAGAAGAGACAAATAGCGGTAAGTAGGTCAAACCCCCACTTTGTCAGCCTGTTTTTGCACCAAGATAAAACAAACAAATCTATCATGTTTAATATGAATTAACAGTTGCTTGTTGTTCCTTTTGATAAGCCACCAAGGTTTTTCATCTTTTCAGCGAAGTGAAAACATTTTTCAGATAGTCCACTGGGTTTATAAATGGTTTGTAATGTTCTCAGCTCTTATAGAAACATTTAATCCTTAAGTTTGGTTTTAGTGTTCATTAGACAAAGACATAGTAGGCGAGTAAGCATTAATTTGGCGATTAGCAGCTTAAAACATGGCTACATCTGGTTGAAAATTAGAATCTGCTTTGAACTGAGTCTTAAAATGCTGTTGAAACAGGGGTTATAGGCATCAGACATCCAAAACTTTTCAACCAGTTTTTAACCTGCATATCTCCTGTTTACTGGCTGCATCAGTTTACCAACTCTTTGCTTTTCCCTCAGATAAAAGCGATCGGACAGTCCGAGCTGAACACCAGTAACCCAGAGGAGGTGCTGCAGCTGGCTGCCCAGAAGAGGAAGAAGAGATTCCTGCAGGCGATGGCCAAACTGTATTTCTAGGAGACATGTGAACCACTCAGACTTTTGGGAGGCAGGGGGTGGGAATGTATATTTTATTTTGTGGTAGAAAATAAACTTCTGAATAAATACAGTTGATCATTTGTACACTTGTAATCATTTGGAATGAATTCTTTAAAAAAATAAATCACTGCCCTGAGTTACACAAACGGCACGGTAAAGATAACTGAGAAACACTCACGAGCTAAAGAGTACGCACTTTATTCAGCCAGGGCTTTCTGATGCATGGCTTCCATTAGGGCTCATGAAAAAGTGCATACTCTTACTCATCAGCGTTTCCAAGTTACCTTTTGCACTTAGTTTAGAGATTAGCTGACAGGTGAAGTAGTGGCTGTACACTCAACTGGTTTTTAATCAGTCGACTGTAAATATTTATGCTACAGAAGTAAGCAATTGCACATCACTTTCAGTAATAGAACATCATTTCCTAGAAACGACACTTACAGCAAACATTGGCACTTTTTTAAAAAACATTTTTCTTTTCTGAATCAAAGCACTCACTTTTTAAAAACAGCTAAAAATCAAGAAAAAAAAAAGCTTTGGCCAAGATTTAAGTCTTTAAAATACAGGCATTTCATCCTGGATAATGCATTCAGTGATAAATTTCACACCAGCAGCCGTGAAATAAACTCCCATCCAGACTCAGTATTCCTGTTAACTGGGACCTTCACCCTGCGTCCTCTGTTCACACTCACTTCAGTCTTCCTCTTGGAGTTCAGTGTGTGCAGGTTTTCTCTGTGCTGCTGGGAGGAGTGGGGAACTGGCTGTTCACCGCCTTTTGACTGGCGACCTCCTAAAATATAAAAAGACAGGTTGAAAGTCAGAAACCAATGATAACGTAGCATCAGTGACTATGTTATTATGGCAGTTTTCTTTGGACTGGAGCTTTGATGTTAAGTGATACAGCTCACCGAAATTGTCCTAAATCTGCAGACTTTTCTTCATCCTTGTGTATGTACTGAATTAATCTATGTTTATACCTTACAGTAGTTACTTCTCAAAAAAGGGAAAGAAATATCAAACAACTTATAACTACTGTATATCCTCCCTATATCTATCACAGTAGTAGTAATACATTTGATTAATTAAGTATTACTAAGTAACAAAATAAATAAATGTAGGTTTAAATTAAAATTAAATTAAGCTTAAAACTGCAGCAGTCAGCAAATGAATGTAGTGCCTCACAGAAATCAAATCTAGTCTTTACTTTTTGACAGGAAGACAAATGTTTGAGCTAACGACTATTTTCATTCATTAATCTGCAAAGTCGTTTCTAGATTAATTGTTTAGTCTACAAAAAGTCAGAAAATAGAGAAAAATATTCGTCCCAGTTTGGGATCTCAGTCCAAGGTCACATCTTCTAATATCTGACCAACAGTCAAAAACACAAAAATATTCATTTTACAATAATATAAAAACAGGAAATCTTCATTGAGTAGCTGAATACAGTAATTCTTTTGGGCAGTGTTGCTTGAAAAATTACTTAAATGATTAATCGATTAACAAAATAGTCACCGGTAGAGCTGAAATGATAAGTCGATTGACATGAAAAAAATAATAATCTGCAACTATTTTGATAATTGATTTCAGTATGAAACCCAGGAGGTGTCATTGATTTAATAATTTGTGTGCACAAAAAAAAGAAAAGAAAAACGAAAAGAAACTACTAACAAGCATGGCCATGTAGTCCGTGTGCGTCTGGATGTTGTGTCTGTCTTCCGCCTTTATTCTGGTAAAATCCTTCAGTGTCGCTGTGCCAAACCAGCCCACCGACTCCACAAAGGGGGCCATCCAGTTAACACACAGCTGGGTGGCGTCCTTCGACAGACCTGAACAGATAAAAAAAAAAAAAAAAAATGCATGTTTACATGCACTGAGTAACCTCTCTGTGGGTCACACTGTGGTTCAAATCATGATGTTTTGATCAGAGCTCAGCAAATATGGTGATGTGGTTCATGCCAACTGCTGTACGTTTCTATGCCACATTGTATGTTTTAATGTTCTGTTATGTGTTTTTATGCTTGCTGCTGCACAAATTGCCCACCTGGGATTATTTTAATTGACAATTGGTTGTATGTGTTTGGTTTTACAGCTGCATGTGTGCCATCAATAAGTGGAACAGACAAATATGACATTTTTACACTTCAAAACACATTCAACACACAAGAGCCTCGGCTTTCTGGTTCAATTCTCATCCCGTTAACAGGCTCAAAATACAGATGCCAAATCCCAAATCTTACCTGAAACTTTTTCAACTGTTTCCTGCTGAATGAAATGGCACAGGACTGAAGCCGCCAACACTCGATACTGGAAGTCCAGAGAGTTTATGTTGAGGATACAGAGGTCTAAAAGCTAGAAGGCAGAAGAGAAACAATAGCATTAGCCATGGGCCAGACTTAAGCTTGTGTGTGTGTGTGTGTGTGTGTGTGTGTGTGTGTGTGTGTGTGTATATATATATATATATATATATACCATATATATATATATATATATATATATATGTATATATATATATATATATATATATATATATTTGATTAATGTCTTTAGTTTAAGTTCCTTTCTGACCCATTTGTCTACAACAGTATGAAATCCAATAAAACGGCCCTGAGAGAAAAGCCCTTTGTGAAATGTTCACTTTTGTGTTGCGACTGTGTCAGAAGGTTTTTAAACTCAGCTTTGAGACCAGAGGGTTGTGTCAGTATGTATGCTTTAAAAAAGGTGACCTACACGTGTCATTTGTACGTAAGCGTCCTGTGGAAACTGCAGCTCCAGCAGGTCAGAGTTTGTGTTCATCGATGCCAGCTGGAAGTAGAGCTTCAGCCAAGACACAGCTGTTTCAGGACAAAGGTTCCAACTCAATGCCTGTAAAAAACATGCAAAAAATGTAAAGCCTTCTTATCGATTATCAATGAAGAATAATGAGTCAAACCGTGGCCATGCTTATGACAGTATTACCTTCAAAATGATTAACTCCATTTGAAGAATCTCGTCTTCATAGTAGGTCCCTGCGGTCACATAGGCCATCTGTGAGAGCTTTGGAGGACAGGCTTCCTATAAGTAAAGAAAACATAACTCAAAAACTTCCATCAAGCAAATAAAATGTGTCACATATGGTCACAGTGCTGCACAGTTTACTTTAGTTGGAATGATTTGGGAAATGAGACCTGATGCCTCTCTGTTGTTCCTTACCTCCATCTTTGATGCTATAAAAAGACAGGTTATCCCAATGAGCTGCAGCATGTTCTTTTCAACGTTGCTCTGGGTCAACATGAACCGGTCAAAGTAGTCCTGTGCCAGGTAGAACGTCTGCCGGTGGAGAGTATAGGCCTCACTCACCTGGTAAAACCAATCACAAGAAATTGTTGGTAAACTTTTTTTTGTTGTTGTTGAGGGATCTAAATTTAAGTGATTAAATGACTTTCCTATTTTCAGTTGAACTTGTGAAAATGCATGAAAGATAGTAGGATAATAAACAAGGCTTCTGCAAAACATCTAAAACACGATGGATGAATATGGGTCAAAGAGGAAATTACTCATTTGGTTGTGGTAGCCACAGGATAATCTACAGTTTTTATGAATTTACAACATTGCCACCATAAAAAAGGATTTTACACTGCTACTATTTTACACACAAAGTTGTAAAATCATCAACAATACCCAGAAATCTGAAAGACATAAATGTTAAACTTAAAAAGCAAGGATGAATGTTTAACTGTAACAAATATTTTATTGAGCATATGTAACCCATTTCCTCCAGCTGAAACAGAGAAACAGTAACTTATTGAAGCATGCGCAACATAAATTCGAGATGTGGTTGAAGACGCACCTCGATTAACCAGTCGAGGAGGACTGATCTCATTCTGGGTTGTATTCTGGGGTGCTTCTGCATGAAGCTCTTGCTGTGTGTGTAATTCTGCTCCCTGCTGACCATCTTCACCCACACGTCTTCAGAAGACCCCCATCTGTAACATGCAGACACACAGAGCTGCAACGATTAGTCAATCGAAAGAACATGAACCTGCAACAATTCTGATAACCGATTAATAGTTATTTTAAAGTAAAATGACAAACATTTGATTGTTCCAGTTTCTTAAATGTGAGAATTTCAGTGTTTTTCTTGGTTGTAGATTATAGCAAATTGAATATCTTTGGGTTTTGGACAAAACAAGACATTTGATGACGTCACCTTGTGCTCTAAGGATATCGTGATGGGCAGTTTTCTGACATTTTGTAGACCAGAATGGTTTGTAATGAGAAACATGTAGGCTATATTAAACTGTCTGGCAGAGGAAATCAGCAAGAGTTCATTGTGAGTAAAGCCATGGCTGAATAAAATGATAATCACCCAAGATGAGGCAGAGGTGATGGCTGAACCAAGGAATCTCCTGAAACGAGAACTGCATAGCCGGGCTCATCACAGTCGACCGTGACTCCTTTGTCAAGAGTCTCGATGAGAATACAAGGCTTGGTGACACCTTCAAGTACCAGCTGGTTCTGAAATGGAAATGAGAAAATTGAATGCAACGTGTGTTTACAAACAAAGAGCACATTACATTATTCTATGACCGTTCTGTTCTTGAAGCTACTCTTTGCTCCTTGTTTTACTTAGAAAAAAGTGCACAGGTGTATTTATTCACATACTTTGTGCACTCAGACTGACTTGGTTATGCCTGTGCAAAACCAATAAAAAGAATATTTTAAAAGAAAAGAAAGGGACATACCTTCTCACACTGCAGCTTGGACAGGGGCTGAACCTTTTTTCTGTTACTTTGCTGAAAAGACAAGTTGCATAGGTTAAATAACGGACCATTTAGAAAATGCTTGTCTATATAATCACTAATTAAAGCTATACAGTATCCTGGTTTGTTAGGACTCTTACCTTAGTTACTTTGCCTTTCTGCCCTGGAGCATTTTCAGATCTTTTCTGCAGGGGACCACTGCAAAGACATCAAATTGAACTCAACATGGAGCTGGAGATTTGACAACCACCACAATAATAATAATAATAATAATAATAATAATAATAATAATAATAATAGATAAAATAACAAAAAAAGCTCATTACCTTCCTCTAGTCATGGCTGCTTCTGTCTATAAAAAAGGGAAGAATTTAGAAGCAAAGTTAATGTTTGTTAACAACAAAACCAGGAAGTTAGCCCCCAGATGTAAATTGTAAACGGTAACAGCCAGCTGTAGCTATCAACACACACTTTCATGCAAAACCAAGCCCGATGAAAACACACAACTCTGCACTGTTTCCGGAATATTTATATTAGACCTCATCATACCCGCCAACATTATTAATGAGCGCGTAAAATGACCACTCTGTGCAGCCACCACCCGCGAAACAAAACGTTGCTGCTAAAACTTCAATCTGAGACGCTTTATATCACCTCTAGAAATATTTCTGGCCTAAAGATCCTGCAGTTGCATGAGACAAAAACGACCACGAACAGCACAAAGGGATGTGCAGTGAAAGCCCCCCAAAAGCTACAACTGCTCCCTTAATGCAGCACCAACACAAAGGCCCAGGGAGGACATTTTGTGGCAAGTAGTACCACTGATAAAATACTTTCAATTCATCAGTGACCGACAACCACACGCTCATCAATTATTAAACAACTCCATCCGTTATGGTTTATTTTATCATTTCCGTGTCATGGTCAATTAGTTTAATCATGATTCAGATCATCCAACCGAAACAGGAACAGACTGCAAATGACTCGAAAACTTTAGTTTACTCATTGAAACTCAGAAGATGCAAACTCTGCTTCGTCACCTTAAGCACAAGTTTCTAAAACACTCTCCACTGCCAGCCAACCAGACAACTTGTATCTGGCTAGTGTTAGCTAACTTTGACGCTAGCTTGCTAAACACAACCACTCGGACAACGACCGAGTTTACAAACGTAGCAGCAAAATAACAAGCAAACTGCTGCTTTAGTTGAAGCATAAGATTACACACCTGCACACAAATTACTTAGACGTGGTTCATAACTGTACAGTTAAAACTACTGAGCTACAGAGACTGCTAACTGTACAGGAACACTAATGTTTGCAACTTACCCTTCTCGGTTCCGAGCCCAAATTAAACCAGTTTCCAGTTGGCGCTGGCGCCAACAGTGCGTTTAAGGCACATTGCGCATGTGTATAAATACTCCCAACCCTAAACCATTTAACCGGAGGTTAAAAGAGGTTACGGAACTTTTAATTTATAACAGCTAGCTAGGTGAGAAGCTGTAATTGTGAGTCCTTTTTTTTATTCATTCCCTTTGTTTCAACCGCCTTAACGCTACGAGTGGAGTTTCTTCTTTAACCGTAACGCTAACTAAACTAGCAACTAAACAGAGAAACCGTCGTTTTGAGAGTGCGGAAGCGATTTACTTAAAGTAGATGTTAGTCTTTAATGCCATAGAAAAGGTATGTAACTAAAATACATCTTACATTAAATTCGTCTCGTCCTTTTATTTGTGTTCCTGTCAGTTGTATTTTCCGGTCGACCAGTAGTGGGCGGAGCCATAGAACGTGACAGCCAATAGGAGAGAGAGTTGAGTCGAGCGCGTGCTCCTGAACCAGGATGTAAACAAAGCAGGGAGCTGTCAGAGCTGTCAGTGAGAGGTCAAAGCAGAGCTGCTCTGCTCAGTTACACAGCTTTTAAAACTGAAACAGACAATACGTCTTACATCTCCTCTGCATAAATACATGTTCATGTGAAACACCGTATTAATGTTAAACTATTCGCGGAGTGCACAGTTTGCAGGATGAATGGTATTTATTGTTTCATTATCACTGATGGCAAAAATCTATCTAATCTCCATTTATAAAAATAATAATGTCTTAAAAGCTGGGCCTTAGCCAGTAATATTGAGGCCACGAGTCCAAGTCCCAATAACACCCCCCACCATTCTGAGACCAAAAGAAGGTCTGACTTTTTTTGCTTTTACTATTTGGATTTTCCATGTTTTCTTTCTTTCTTTCTTTCTCTTTCTTTCATTTTGGCTGAAACATGAAAGTAATGCTGCCCCCCTCTGGTTAAATGTAGTTTTATGTCACCAGGCTAATGTACTGTATATTGTAGCTCAGTCAAACTATTTATTTTCCTTATATCCTATTAATATGATTACATGACTATTGACATGACATCACACATTATGTTAATAATATTATTTCCTTATATGAAAATAACAACAGAAACATACCTTAGAACATTTAGCATCTTTAGATTAAATTTGTTTTATGCAATACGATTAATACCTTACAAAACGTGTGTAAGTGCACTATAAGTTATTTGGTAATTTTGATATAATTATAACTGTAAATGCTGCACTGTGATCTCAATATAACAGCAATTTAACGGAATTGTAATGCTTTGGAGCATACATTATGAAACCACGTGACTTTTTAAAATAATGTATTGTATTACTGGCAAAGATACAGGCTTTACTTCCTGTCACGCTGCACTGTGTAGCAAATAGGAAGTTCTGTCAATCGAATATCAAGGGAACAAGAGAAGAAGCCGCACTTTGAGCAAACAGGCTCAGCAGATGTTGTTCTAAACTGCACAGTCTAAGTTTCAATTTGGAGCAGAGACAATAGAAGCTGTCTCCCCCTTTCTGTCTACAACATGAAGCTGATGAATTGCATTTTAATTGTCCAACTGAGCTGTCTTTGTCAAGGTAATGTATACAGTTTTATACATTTATAAACTTGATATGTAAAAGTTCACAAACTGTCTGTTCTGTTGTGAGTTATGGGCCTTATTATGGCTTTATTGAAACTGTCTGTAACTGAGAAAATAATCGATTTTTTGGATATATGAAGTTGTAACTATATTTAATGCTATTTTTCCAAATGTGTTAACACCATTAGTGGTGACCCAGTTTGGCCTAAACTGTAGCTAAATGGACAGCAGCGCATAAACTACATTATTAAATATTGTCTTCTATTTTACTATGTTTTGTAATAAGTAACAGTAGATAAAGAAACTACGAGCAAGTATTGTGAAGTTGGCTATACGTAATTTAATGTATTTCAGAAGAAATACAGTAGCTTTTTTACTTAAATCTAAAGTGGCCTTTGGTCAAGTTATATTTACTCCTATTTATTTTTTGTAGGTTTGAAATTTACAGGCACATCATTTTCATTTGGAAAAACATTTTCTTTAAAGAAAATGCCTTGAAAGAAATCCAAATGTTATTTACAGAGATGGTGTGGAGGTTAAAATTATTTAAAAAGATGAAAACATAGAGAAATGTAGTTCTGGACGATACATGCATTTATAATTTTTAATCTTGAATTTTATATATATAATTTTTCTAATCCTTATTTTCAAACGCTAATCTTTTAGCATGCCACATTGCATTTCACTACACATATTACTTTTGTGTGTGTGACAAATAAACCTTTGAATCCTTCAAATCATTTTAATCCTTTGGTCTGGGTGCTTAAGACTCAGTCACAGGGAGTGGAAAAGTAGTCAGAGGCAAAACTGAGCTCTACAAAAAGAAGATAAATGTGGCGTTAAGGGTAAAATGTTGGATAATTTATTGGTGGTGTGACCTCTTATCATGTTTCCCCCACACTGCACTCCATCCGCATGCTAAAACACGAAAATAACACACTTGGTCAAGTGGTTATTCTAAAGTCCTGTGGTGGATGTGTTTGATGTGGTGTGTTGGTGAGTAGCCTGTATAGGCTTGACGCTCACATTGTTACTGACAGTGAAAGTAGTGAGTCTTTTTCCCCATCTTCATTTCAGCTTTGCAAAACTCGTCCACTCAAACAGACCCGACTGATGGCCAAGTGAGAGCTGAGGAAGAGGAATTCAACAGTAAGTTAAATTTTTTTCCACAGTGCAGCAATTGTTTTATTCGGGAAAATAATCTTTTACTTCCTCTTTCTTTCTCTCATACACACAAACACACAGTTATACTTTGTACACAACGTTTTGTCCAGGATTAGGATAAACACTTCATGCAGAGAATGCATGAATCCTCTTGCTCTTATTGTCACAGGATGTGGGGTGACCTGCTTGTGAAACACATCTCGGTGAATTTTGCAGGTGCAAATCAAACACTGAGATAGCAAAGCATTCCCCCACACAGACTCTGATATGTTCTGCAAGCGGCCTTGCTGCTGTTTCTTTCTGTGTGGCTTTGTGCTCAACTGCATCCTCAGTAGCACAGTTTTGCCCCAGAAACATCTCATTCCGATAGATTTTCATTCAGAATCGTTGAAATCTTATTTGCTGAAGTAATAATGGCACTGGTAATAATAAAATAAGCTGCATTTCTACTGGAATCTGCAAAGTACAACAAAGCTGAGAAAATGTTCAATAAATACGAGGGTGTTACTGTAAAAAGGAATTTTTTTCACAATTGTTGTATAGTTGACAGTAGAGATACAAACAAGAAATGTGGGTAGAGAGAGAGAGAGAGTTGTATGACATGCAACAAAGGTTCTTGGCCAGAATCAAACCGGACAAACACTCACAAATTGCTGCCATATATCGAAAACTTTGAAATAGCCGGGTTCAGTCACTCATTATAACCCAAAATCTTGAGAATTTCCCCAGCTGGCAATCAGTATAACAGCACCTAAACAAAGTTATTACATTTGAAATTTTTAAAATAGTTATACTGCATTGTAAAGGTATATGTTCAATTTTTGGTGTCAGTAAAAGTAAGTGGTGGAAGTCTCCTATTTTACTATTTAATGCTGTATTTATTTAAGTAAGTAATCAGCATCATAAATTTTACACGGATAAAGAAACACGCTGCTACCTGAAGCACAGGATTAATTTCTATTCAAAACCCTGGCAAGTATCGTAAAGTTGGCAATGCATTTCAAAGGAAATACTTCAGCTTCTTTAAGTAAAGCTAAAGTGGCCGTTGGTCCAGTTATAGTGGCTCTTACATGTATTTATCTCCTCCTTGGTTTGAAGTTAACAAATGCATCATTTAAATTTTTTTCCTTAACAAATAACTTCAAGTGTTATATACACAGATGTTGCCGAGGTTAAAAGAAATTAAAAAGAAGGGAACGCAGAGGATTAAATGGTAGTGGGCTCAGGAAATAAGCACACGCTGCTAAAGATTCAGTAAAAGTGGCGGGAAAAGACTAAGTTGGTTTTAAAGGTGGTCAGAGGCTAATTTTATATATTTTCTGGAAGAAGATAAAAGTAAGTGTTAAATGTGGAAGATAATTAATTGATCCTGTGGTGTCCTTTCATGTTTCACCCACACTGCTCTGATCCACGTGCTCAAACACAAAAATCTGACACTTGGTCAAGCAGTTACTCTTCAGAACGTGTGGTTAGATGTGTTTGATGCGGTGTGATGGGTAACCTGTATAGACTTGACGATCTCAGTGTCATTACCAGTGAAAGTAACAACACAATCACTAGTTTATTTTGTCTCAATCCCTCATACACCATCCTGGTGCTGTAACTACTGAATAGAGCGCCAAATGTGTATTAATCCACAGTTGAAAATAGTCCCCACACAAATGCACTACTTCCTCCTGTCTGAGTAATGTTTCCTAAAAACTAGTGTCTAGATTTTTTGGGAAGTAACTGAGCTTTACTTTAATAAATGAAACTATATATTTATGACCCTTATTTTTAAAGATTTATGTCTGAATGCATTGGCCTTAGGGTTGAGAAAGTAGTGAGAAACTGACTAATACACTGTTGGATTTTGCTCTTCGTTGACAATGAAACATTTATATATTTGTTTATTTATTTAAAATTACCAGCCTTTTCCTTTAATGTTTTGTGTGACAGGGTATAAGCTGTCACACTGTGGTGAGAAGGAGTTGTAGATTGTGTGTAATCTAGACTTGTAGCAGTGTAAAATCAGAATAACTTTAATTGTCAGCTACATGTAAGAAAGTTTTTGATGGAGGTTTAAAGACAAAATGACAACTTAAAGCACAGGACAGTGAACTTGAAATAATTCAATGTATATTCATCATCAGCTGTGTAAACTCAAATTCAAAACACAGTATACACAATAAACAATGATGAGATTCATGCATGTTTCAAGGGCTTCAGTCAGACCAGAATAAGAGAACCAGAACTGATACCTACTTGAGTGTTTCACTGGAATAGTCACCACATAAATCATTTTGAGTTTCTGCCTCTGTGTGTCCTCAGGTGATCCCTACATTCACAAACTCTCTGGTAAATGCAACTGGACGCTCAGGATGCCTGGAAACAGGAGCAGTGATGTGGTGGCATTAACAGCAGACTCTGCAGATTTGTTGGTTGAACAGATCTGTCAGGATCTTGACTGTGGCAGCACCTATCATGTGAATAAAACCAGCTCGCCTCCCAATACCAGCTGCTTTCACGACTGTTTGTACCAAGATGGTCGATTGCAGAACTGTTCACAGAGCGTGGGAAGCAACTGCACTGTGATAGCTGGAGCTGTTTGCGGTAAGGTTTAGCTCTAATATGACTTATAGTTACACAAAGAGCAGTTTGTATTTTCCCTAGTTTGGTTTTGATTTGTTACAATATGTGGGCAGATACATTACAACACAATATCGTATTAGGCAAATAAGATGAACCTACAGGATGTCAAGTGAAGAGAGAGGGTGGTCTATAAGCTACTTTGAATTGCAGCTTTTTATATGGAAGACTAAGAGAGACTTCAAATGCTCAAAACAATAATAAATTGATATTCGATTCGTCTGCTCTTGCTGTGCATGGAGGTGCACAGGTATGCAGTGAGCTAAACACACTTCCAATAAAGGTTGAAGACAGCAGGTTGGCCTTTGATGTTTTTACTGGAAGCAAATGTGAAACAGTACTGGCAAGTGATTAAAAATATGAGATACCATAAACAAGAGTTAGACAAATTATATTGTAAAAATGAATTAGCAGAGTAACAAGAAAACTGGACCTGAATCAGAAGCAGGTTTATTGCCAAGTGGGTTTTCATATACAAGGAATTTGCCTCTTTTATTGTGGTGCATAACAATAAACATAGTAAGAAAATAGAAACATTTACAATAAAGAAATATGAAATATATATTTAAAAAAATTAAATATATATTTTTAAAATGAAAATAGCTGTACTGTATAAGGATTCACTAGCTAGATAGCTGTCAATTTAGCTACACAGCTACACTTCATGGCAGGAAGAAACAAAGTACAACATTAAGTCCCCAAAGGTAGTACAACACAATAATTCATCTAGTAAACATACACATAAAGTCCACAACAGGAAAATAGGCTACATAACCTCAAGTACTTAATATGTTGTATTAGCAACACATTAGCCTCAAACAGCTAATATAACGGTTAGCAGTAAACTGATTGCAGAAAAACTACATTAACAAATCAGAAAACACAAAACAGCTGTAATAAACGAATTCCCACAGATATTGCTGAAACAAGGGAATTTTGGGGAACAGACTGTTCAGCTGAAACCAACTGCTGGTGGCAGGATACCAGCTGACAATAAACGATGAATCACCTAAAACAGTACATACACAATACATCAAATTAAAAAGGGGATTTATGAACAAGTGGGCTACAATAACTACGTGTGCTCTTATTGGCTGATGCTCCAGATGTGACTCATAATCTGACATCTTGAAAGTTTTGAGGTTGTGCACTGCCAAAGCGTTTACATGTCGACCAATAAGAGCTTGTGTTACGTCTTACAATGAGTAGCCTACCATACGGAGTGGGCAGAGTAAGTCATGAAATGTAGAAGAAGTTGGTAAATCAAAATGATTAAATAAATCCTGCTTTTATTTTCCATTTCAAAAACTATTGTTACGTTTACTTGTGATTTCAGCTGTGGATTTAGGCCTATCTTTTAAAAAGTTTTCTAGTCCACAATTTTTCTGTATTAATGTATATTTTACTTATATTCTTTTCTTTTTTGACAACAACAAAAGAAACAGCAAGAAACAGTCAAGGCAATAACCTCACAATGTAGACTGTATAACATGACAGATTCAATGACAATGACTCAGACAGACAGACAGCTGCTCCCCATACAACAAGAGAGTGAAAGAAAAGTGTACTTACATAAAGATAAGACCTGATATACCTAGACATAATAATACAACTTTGAATACAATATTAACTGATATTTATTAATTAATCTTCTGTCTAGTGAATAGTCCAAAATTATGGACAAAATTACTCATTTGCAAGGTTTGAAATGAGTGCTTCTCTTTTATTGTCCAATTTCTGTGAATATTATTGAATAAGCTGCCATAAAACTACTTCCCAGACTATCTCTGCCCTTCATCATCAACAGTGCCATAAGTTGACAGCATGATAATGTCCTCCTCAGCCCACCAGGCTGCGCGGCTGGCAGGAGGATCTGACCGCTGCGCTGGACGGGTGGAGTTGTGGAAAGAAGGGAGATGGGGCACCGTCTGTGATGACGAGTGGGACCTGCGGGATGCTGACGTGGTGTGCGCCCAGCTCGGCTGCGGTTACGCCATGAATGTGACGGGACAGGGGGGCTCCTTCCCCCCGGGCAGAGGACCCATCCACCTGGATGAGCTGAACTGTACGGGCAAAGAGGAGAACCTGTGGGACTGTCCGGCTGCAGAGGACGAGTCAGACTGCGGACACAAAGAAGATGTTGGTGTCATATGCTCAGGTCACAGTCCACTTCAAGAAACATACTCATACATACAGAAAAAAGCTGAAAAATAACTGATTTTAACATGAATAGAAAAAACAAAATGAGAAAGTTAAAGTTCATTCTTAACCTTGGAAAGAAGTTTGACAAA
Organism: Macquaria ambigua; assembly: GCA_008360985.2. Lineage (NCBI taxonomy): Eukaryota > Metazoa > Chordata > Actinopteri > Centrarchiformes > Percichthyidae > Macquaria > Macquaria ambigua. Next base: position 274,493 of record VMKM01000083.1, read on the forward strand.
GACATCTTAAGTCCACTTACTAGCTTTCTGGAGTGGTTGAAAGCCCCAGAAAAAGACAGAAAGTGGACCTTGAGTTGAGAAAAAAAAACCAAAAACGCTTCATTTCTATGGCATATTATTTTGTTTAGAGTAGCAAAAAAGTCCAAAGCTCAACAAAACCAAGAGTGACAGCAGTTCTTTTAGCAAAATGCTAACAGTGTCACTGTGAGTATGTTAGCATGCTGATGTTTTAGCAGGTGTAACGTTTACCATGTTCACCATCTTAGTGCAGCCAGTAAGCATGCTAACATTTACTAATAAGTACAGCTGAGTCTGATGGGAACGTCATTAGTTTTGCAGGTATTTGGTCATAAAATACATGGCAATTCATCCAATAGTTGTTGAGACATTTCGCTCAGAACCACAGATTTCAAGCTCATGGGGGCGCTAGAGGAAAGGTCAGGGGATCACCAAAGTCAGGAGGATTCAGCCCATGGGTACCATGAATGTCTGTACAAAGTTTTATGGTCATCCATCCAATTGTTGTTGAGATATTTCCATCTGGATCAAAGTGGTGGGCTGACAGAGTGACGTTGCCACCCCATTGCCATGTCATTAGCCATCTAGCGTGGCTAAAAGCTGAGGTCATGAGTCCAAGTCCCACCAATGCACACCAATCCAAGTACAAAAATTTGATGGAAAAATACTAAATGCTATATTTATTTATTTTGGTTGGCCAAAATGTAGTTTTAGTGTTTTTATTTGCCCATAAAATACTCAACTTGTGTAGGTTTTAATTGTAAGGCTGATAAAATATCCCAAAGAAAAAATATCAAGCACACGACTTCAATGTCTTCAATGGTGATATAATAAGTCAGAAACTGCCCACTAGGGAATCATTTATGTAACATTAATCTACTGCAGAGAATGTCATATTTATTTTCCTCACAGTTTCACAGTCAGTGTTTCTGTGTGTCTCTGTGCAGAGATGAGAGCAATCAGACTGTCTGGAGGTCTGGACCGCTGCTCTGGTAAAGTGGAGATCCACCGTAATGGCAGCTGGGGAACGGTGTGTGATAACTGCTGGAATGAAGAGTTGGCCTCCATGGTGTGCTCCATGCTGCAGTGTGGTCCCACGGTGAAGAATTTCTCCCAGTTCTCTCCTCCTCTCACCCACAACGACGGGGCGCAGTGGTACTATCATTGCAATGCAAACCTGCAGAATCTGTGGCAGTGCAAGGAGTACGTCAACAGCACACACCTGTGTGCCGACTCAAAAGCATCTGGTGTCATCTGTAATGGTGAGCGACACAGTTTTTGTGTTTGTGGTTGTTAATGAGGGATGTTTTGCCCAAAAACAACCACACTAACATCAGGTTTGGCTGAAATATTAAATACATAATTATTTTACTTTTATACTTACATAAAATGTACAAAACAGGAATCAAAAGCAGCTATGAACAGGTATTTTTCTGCTCTTTGTATAAAATTATATTTTTATTTTATTATTTTACTTTCTTTGTCAATACAGGTGGTTATTTACAGATGCCTTTTAAATCATGTTTTGTTTATTTTTTTGTATCATACTGTAGCTTTATAATGAGATAGATAACTGCTTAAAAAAAGCACAAACTCTTGTAAGACTGGACTTAAACTTAAACTAAGTTTGCACTTTCAGGTGATACTGTTCACTTTCCATTAAGTAATAATGAAGGCCAAAGTTATGATGTAAAATCATCTGTATTTGTGTCCTAAATAATTATTTAATTTTACTATGATGAAAGAGCTTTTCTTAAACACTTTTTCACCCACGTTCTTCTCTTTAAAGTGGTTTAGATTTAAGTCACAATTAGATAATTGTCAGAGAACAGTTTAGAAAGCTTTCTTTAAAAAAAAAAGACATGAAGCTTTAAATGACAACATTTTATTCCCAAACTCAATCTACCTTGCTCAGTCTGCTTAAAGAGATAAACCAGGTGAAAACGTGGTTCTTTAATTTCTTCTCTTTATTTATTACTGCTCTTCAGACTGTGTTGAACTTAAAAAGACAATATTTTTGTTCTGCAGGTTCCCTCGGGTTTTTTACAGCCACCACAGCCGCCACACCTAATGCAACTGTAATGACCATTTGGACGACTGGTAAATATTTTAGTTTTTTATCTTACAAAAAAAAACCCCACATATAACAGAATATGTCTCAGTCTGCTTTAAAAGTCACAGGAAGGTGTTGAAATAAATCCTGAGAATTATAACCATGTGAGTCTTGACTCAACTACCGGAAATTATGAAAATAATGTGTATTTTTTCTTTCTGTCCGACCCAGAAGGCACAGCTGCAGTCGGCCCCGCTGAAGGCTTCTCCTTACCGTCTACAGAGCTCCTCAGCACCATCGCGCTGTCTCTTGTGCTCCTTGTGTTTCTGATCACAAACACGGTGCTCTGCTGCCATTACAGAAGAAGACACGGTTGGTTCTCCTCCCTTCAGTCCGCCCTACAGTCTTTCATCTGGATAGCAGTCCAGAGTCGAGCATTTTTAATTTAATTAAGAGTAGCTTGATTTGCAATCAGTCCTAGAATCTCAAGAGGAGTTGTGAAACAAATCAGTAAAATCTTTTTAATTGCACTTTAGTTTTGACTTTATGTCATTTCCAGATACCTTGTGCTCTTCTTGAGGGCCATGAGATTAAAGTGAATGAAAAACAGGTCATGCAACTCTTCTTTAATATACTTTTGATAATGTTCATTCTACAAACATTTTCTTCATCGGGGTGGTAGAGGAGGAAATTTTAGAATTTCTTAAAATGTTTTGAAATCTTTTTTCTTAAATATTAGTATATATATTCAACATTTTATATTTCACTTTATCAACCCATGAAGGGCCAAACATGATTAGGTACCTTTTTTTAAATAGAGTTTAATAGAGAAACACATTAGACACAAATTATTATTTAAAGCAGAGTATTTTTACGTCTTAAAACATCAACAGTCTCCATCTCATGTGTGCTGAAAATATTCCAACCGTATTCCAGTTTTTCAAAGCACAGCATACAGTATGTTCATAGCTCTAACTCTCACTTTTAAGATTAAAAAAAAAATCCTTTAACCCATCTCTCTATCAGACAGTAGACACGTTTCAAGTTTACAATACTTATATATTTCTTGGTGATTATGTCCACAGCGTTCTTGCTCCAGCAGACGCGCACCAGCCCGCGACCTTCCTCTGAAAATCATCACAACAACTACCAAGATGCTGTCAACCTCATCAAGGTCACTACCAACCCACCGCAGGCGCAGACAGATGGTCAGTGCCTGAACGTTTCCAAAAAAAAAACACTAACAAAACTGTCTTTTCTTTCTTTATACCCTGCATATACAGTATATACATACATGCACAGTGGTGAAAAAGTTGCAGAGTTGTGCAGCATCTAGTCGTCTCATCAAGTCCTTTTTTTCATTTTCTTTGTTTGTCTCAAAAAGCCCCCTCCAATCCCAGGTATCTGTGGACCCAGCTTAGTAGTGTTGACAGCGCGTCAGTAGATACAGACTATGAGCAGTATGAGCCAAGCAATGACCCGTCTGTCCCTTTATCAACCTTTCGGAGTGAGCTACGTTCTTTTATTTCCTTTCCATTTGTATTTATTTCTGTGTTTCTCAATCTTTGCCTCTCAAGACGTTCTCTCTCGCTGTGTTGCTGCAGTTTGCGGTTGAAGCTGCTCTGCCAGTGTGTGTGTGTGCACGCGGTGCAGATCAATGCTACTTGCAGTGAACGTTTTGCAGGATGGTTTGTGATTAAAACGTTGCTTCGTGTGCATTCATTTTGTATCTAGATTCTCAGAGGTACAAAACAGACATGAACCCTTTGATGAAGCCCTCGGGTCTTGGCGGCCTCTTTGAGGAAGGTGAGTCACTGTTAGTTTGCAGAGATGTCACAGAGACAAAGACGTTACACTCCACAGATCTCAGACACACACAGTCATATTTCTGCTGTACAGTACTGCTGTTTGTATACTCATCAGAGGGTAGAGGATGGCACAAACACTGACAGAGTTAGCTGGGACTAGTGTTTGGATACGTACATGTCTTCACCAAATATCATTCATTTTTAGTTGCATTTAAGGTCAACAAGGAAATCTTTTGAGTTATACTTATTTGTTTGTTTTGGTTCTATTCTGTCATGAACAACCTACACATAACGCACATGTCCAAATATTCTCACACACACACACACACACACACACACACTCAGAAAAAACAATACTGTAGTACTCATACAAAATGTCAAAATGTACATTATTACTAAAAAATGTAGTATATTAATCCAATTTTTCTTTAAATAAAAAGTATTTACACCTGTTTTTGAAAAACTGTTCTCATGTTGTCTCACGTTATCTGGTGAGCTGTCCCAAATTGTGTCCCCCACATATTGATTTAGATCCAAGAGACAGAGTTTCGACCATGCCTAGTATTATACCTATTTTACACTTATGGTCTCTAGTACTCTCAAACACCTGTACATATTTCGGAGCCTGGCAATTTAGGCATTTATATACATGACCTGAACCCTGTTGTCAATGTTTAACCATTTTATTATTTACAGTTTACTAGAATTAAATGGGTTCTTTTTATTGTAATAACATTAAGAAACATTTTTCTTTCTGTTATATTAAATGTTAGTCAGGATTTTTTCTTTTTTAACAATAGTATGATAATTCATTTTATTTGTATTTTTGTAATTATTCTTTGCCTTTAATATTATAATTCTGATTTTCATTTTTCAGGCCCTATACCCCAGACTGAAGTGATGGGAGCCTTTAGTAGCTGTAATGGTGGCCCCTCAGACCCTCAATATGCCAGAGTGTCAAAGATCTCAGTGGACTCATTTGAAAGCTCCAGCACCTCGTCTGGGGAGTGCTACGAAAACACAAAGGGCTACGTCATGGTCACCCCCGGTCAGTCGAATTCATTCACCTGCTTTCCTTATCGTAAAGTTACTGTAAAAATGAACTGAGGGACTTTTGCATTAATTGTACAAAAATTAATTAGCAGCTCTTAACTTAAATATAGACAGTGGCTGGAACCAGAAACCTTTAAATTCCACTTTTAATGTGTGTATTGGCTGCTGTTTTGAACCATATTTTTCTGTTATAATATAAATAAGTCAACATATTGGGAAATACGCTTATCCGCTTTCTTATGACAGATGGATGAGTAGATCGACACCACTCTCATGTCTGTACGCTAACATAACAGACATGAGTGTGGTGTCAGTCTTTTCATGTAACTCTCGGCAAGAAAGGGAATAAACGTACGTCCCAAAATGCTAAACTGTTCCTTTAAGATTTAAATTAGGACCCACCATCATAAAGTCCTTCTTCTTTAAGTTAATAGTTGTAATATTATATTGGTATAAATAAATATATATATTATTTTAGTAATATTAGTTGGTGAAACAAGTTGTACCAGTACTGCCATATCATTTTGAGATAGTGGGCGACAGTGTTGCAGCTTTTTGAATGTAAGATTCATCCCATCTCCTCACCCCAATAACTTCTGTACAGTCCCTAAACTAAATCTGTGGGTGTTTGTAGATGTGTTTCACTTCTTCAGGCAGGATGTGAAAGATGAAAGACCAATCTCAAAAATGTCAGTCTCAAAAATCCCACGCAAGATAGAAAAAGTTCATAAAAACTGAACTCATGACCTGTGCTCTCACAAACTACAGAGCTCGGACTGGACCCGTCACCTGCTGTCAATTCTACTTTTGACCCTTCATGTGTCTACAGCAATAATCAACTTTACCCCGGAAAAACAACAAACCTGCAATGTTCAGGTAAATGTCCCTGAACACAGAAACAAATGTTACACTCCAAAACATTTGCTGATCTTTCGTATTGTCTGATCATTAGGTGATGAAGATGACGGCCCCATCTACTCCCCCGTGAGCCCCGACCAAGACTCTTCAACTGAGGATGACTACGATGACGTCGGCACCTAATAGTGAACAGAGGGGGTGACTTTGGGACTGAAGAGTGAAATCTCCAGCTGCAAAAACTGCACTGAAAGGAAAAATGTACTTTAAGACCAAACACCTGTTTAGACTGAGAAAACCCAATGAGCGTTAATTTGGTGATTTGCAGGCTAAAAGTTAAAACTGGGCTCAATTTGGTTGAAAAGTGTAAGTCCAGGTAACATATAACCATTGTTTCAACAGCATTTGAATGACTACATTTCATTGTGTACAGTAGTTTGAACCTGCTTAACAGAGCAGAGTTATATGTGGCCTAGGCATCTAAAAATGTTCTTTTCAACCAACTTTAGACCAATCTTGACCTAGACGTCATGACCTGCAGCTTACCAAACTGCTGTTTTCTGTGAACCGCAATAATATAAGTTCAATGTACAGTTGTTGAGACTCGAAATGTGATCGACATAATGCATTTCAATGAGCAACTTGTTGCCTTTTTTCCAGTTGTGAGCACAAACTGCTTTGAAAACACTTTGATGGTGCATTTAATGATGCTCAGACATCTGATGCTCAGATGGCATTGAGACTTGAGCTATGAAAAACATCCTATTCATGCATTTTTGTCCAAAAAAAAAAAAAAAAAATCAAACTCTGGGGACAAATGACAAGCATGTTTGGATGTTGTGAAAAGGATAATGTGTTTTTTTGCACGTTTTGTGTTGAAAAGTTACACCAAATATAATTTTACTTGCAAAAAAAAAAAAAAAAAAGACGAAATGTTCACTGTGATGATCAGCTATGTAAAGCACATTTAAAGTCTCTACAAGTATTTTGCCCTGAGATTAAATGAACGTAACGACGTTAAGGTATGTTTAGGTGTCCTGTGAATGTAGTAGAAGCAACTGTAACATGTTTATGTTTTAGATTTTTAATATTTAACTAATGTGTTTGCATGGCAGTTTTATAGTGTATATTCAAATAATGCGCTGATGTTTGCCATGAATCCTCCTGTGGATGTAGGTACAATCAAACTATTGACTTCCAACATAATCTCTATAACTGTGATGTGCACTACATGGCCAAAAGTATGTGGACACCCAAACATTACACCCATATATGATTGTTGAACATGTCATTCTAAAACCACGGGCATTCATCTGCTACTTTAACAGCTTCCACTCTTTAAGGAAGGTTTTTCCACCTGGGTGCAGGAATCTGCTGAGAAAACTTGGAAAACTTTATCTCTATGGACCTCACTTTGTGCACAGGGGCACTGTCATGATGAAACAGGAAAAACTCTTCTTCAAACTGCCACAAAGTTGGAAGCACACTACTGTCTAAAATATTATTTTTTGCAGTTGTATTAACATTTCCTTTAATTGGAACTAAGGTGTTCGGTCCAAACCACAATAAACAACCCCAGACCAAAGATACACAAAAGTATGTGTCCTTATACTTCTGGCCATGTAGTTAAATAATGTGCTAATGTTTGCAACACATCATCCGGAGGGCATTTGTAAAAGTGTAATCAAACTATTGAGTTCTACCACAAGGTGGTACTACAAGCTTGTAAGTAACTAAAGGTTGAAGTGCCTGACTTGAGTGAACCCCCTTACATGTAAACTACAAAATAAATAAATAAATAAAACCTTGTAATACCATAACATTTTTGCCAAAGCAATGTTTTCCAGGCTGTAACATTTTGTGACAATATCCATTCGTGCTGAGCGAGGGAGAAGTCAAAATAATGCACTGAGAAAAAAGTTTGAGAGGGGAACTCTGGGTCCTGATCGGGGGCCAACATAAACCATCAGTGCAGTCTGAAACCAGACCTGGCACGGCTCGTCTTGGTCCATTACATCTGCAGCAGCTGCAGAGCATCAACGCTTCCTCCTGATCCAAAGTGATGCCTTGAATCAAAGTGATGTCTTGTTTTGTAGAGGTAAATATGACAAACTGCTTTAAAGCACCTGTAAAACTTTTAACAGGGGGCAGCAGTGGTGAATGCACGGATAAACACGGATTAGCTTCAGCTCAGCTAACGTGAGAAGTGGGAGTGATGATGCATTAGGCTGATAACCAGCAGAATTGGGTGTTTTTTGACTGGAAGGTATTTGGCAAGGAAGAGGAGGAGGATGTGTGTGTGTTGGGGTGTGTGGAGGCGAGAGGAGGGGGAGGATGGAGGGGGTGAAGCTGAGGAGAAAAGGAGGAGGTGGACGGAGAAGTCGGGGAAGATAAAACGTGTCTGAGAGAATCATATATTACACTCAAATTTAGTCCAGAGCTCTGCATCAAGATAAACCGGCGAATTAACGACCAGATCTCCTTATGAAACTCAATCTCTTTCACATGCCAGAGAATCCGGCACGCTCACACACACACACACACACCAACCCACACACCACTTAACAGAGATTCCATCTAAAAGTATGCAGTTTGATATATTACAGATCCTCCTCAAACAGTTTGCTTTTGTTTTATTCCGCTCTGAAAGATTGATAAGTCAGAATCTCACAATCTGTGGATTTACAGTCCTGATTAACATCAAGGGAAAGAAATGTAGCACACCAGTATTTCAAGTAGCTTGTAGTATTTGAGGGATTAGAAGATCAACCCTCTGTTTTTACTTTGCTCATTAAATCAGTTACACATAAAGGATTACGGCTCCATAAGTCCGTAAGTTGCCTAAAGTGTCCCAACAACTGATCTCGCCCGAGTTTAAACTTTTGAACTCTGTTTGTTGCAGGAGGCCTGGAGACGACAGTACCTGCCCGCAAACAATGTGTAGCACAGAACCTGATATTAAAGCTGCTGCACTCTTCTGAGGTTCATCATCCTCCAGTAAAATTGAATTTCAACATTTTACAACAACAACAAGAGTTTGGCCAACTAGTTTTTTTTTGCCCTTTTAGCCCTTTGGGAAATGTGTTAAAAATATGTGTTACACTCAGAACTGTTAAAGTTCCTATCAGTAATTTTTTTTCTGTGATAAAATATTCTTAAGTGTTATATGTTCACTGTCTAGATTTTCCCCAAAGGTTTTGACCGTATCTAGTGTTCTTTGGTGAATGCATCTTGTTCAGTGTGACTTTTGGTCACGTGATAACAGGTGGTTACTTATGGGCAATGATATATGGTTGAAAGCTCCAGAAATAGCAAGTAAGTGAACCTGTGAGTCAACAATGAACCTCCATGCTCAAATATTATCATACAGTGAAACCAATGACTGTAATGTAAAAAGGGTCGTGAACCCACAGAGAACTCTGCTGCTCAGCCTTTTAGCTTCTTTTAGCTCGTTTCGTTTCACGAAAAAACGCGTTGTTGGTCTGTCAACTTGTTTTGTCTCCTAGTGGCCAAAAAAACATCAAAAAAAGAGGAAGACTCCTGCAGCTTTTGAAGAATTTCTGGGAATATCAAGTGGTGCTTTTTGGTTTTATTGTTATTTGAAACAAAGTCTACATTTCATCTTGTTATTATGAGTTTGCTGTTAATTTTGAGAAGAAGAACGTATAAAGCAACTGTGATCCTGTTAATAAACTTTCTTCCTAATGTAACAGCGTTCAGTTTGTATCTATGTCTCATTTGTGTATCGCTGGGAATAAAAAAAAGCATCACATTATTGACTTTTTACTGAAATATTAATACTCACAACCTCTCTGGATCATTACAAATGCTTCAGAACAGGTACCGTACAGTACCATTACAACAATAAGAAGAAAATGCAAAAACACAGACTCTAACATGTCTAATTAGTGTCTTACTTCACTGTGACATTGTAGGTTTTGCTCTTGACTCGGCCTTTGTATTGGCACTGCTGTTTGATTGCCAGGGACATGTTGCAGGATGGACTGCAGCCAGTGAAATACAGTGAGGTCATCAGTTTAGGTAGAGCCCCAGATGGTTACAGACTCGGGCAAAATTATCCACTTCACCATATTTATCAAAGCTTTTTTTTTTCCTTCGGCCTAGCAATGGCAAAGATTTATACTAAAGCCATTAAGTTCACTAATATCCCCCTCTCCTGATTAGTCACTCTCACAGTGAATCAGCCTGTAATTTGGCTGTAAACGACATTACAGCCTGCTGGGCTGAAGCTTGGGTGCGCTTGCGAAGCCCGGTAATAGTGTTGATTACTCCTCACTCATTAGGTTGCTTTCACTGCCGCCGCTAAGCCCTCATCAGGAGGTTTTTGGCTGAGCGGCCGGGCAGGGGCCCTGATCCAATTCACCTTTAAAGTTCAGTGGACCTGTCTGGGTTGCTACAGGTCAGTGCATCGCTCTCCATGCTGTGCACTCCCAGAGAGGCCCTCATTACCTCATTTCCTGTTACTACTGTACCAGACAAGCATTTGAATCTCATGGTTTGGTTGTGTAAAGTTTGCAGTGTTTGTCACAGATGGTAGATTAAAACTCTGGAATAAAACACTTGTTGAATTTATGTCCTTGGAGAAGAACAAACGTGACAATCGGTCATAATTAGCAGTTTCCTACGGTGGCCCTGAGGTGCAAAATACAACAACATTGGATGATACACATTAACAAAATAAAAAACACAACAACATCATTTTAGAAAACACATTAATAAATCAGAACATTTCGTTAAACATAACAACTTTTCTGAAAACACAATATTTTAGAAAACATGAACAAATAAGAAAACGAAACAACATTTTAGAAAACAAAACTGAAAACACAACACAACAACGGAAAAGGTTGTTCTTCTTTGTTATAGACAGAATCAAAGTCAAATCAGAATCCTTTCGTATAGTTTTGCTGAGCAAACCTTGATACTAAAGATCACTCGGTTAAAAATTAACCCAGTTTGGGTTAATATAGCACTGACCTGTTACTGGATTAACTTTACCAAGTACCAATGGGTTGTTTTGACCCTGTTAGTGTTTTTAAAAAAAATACTGTTGGGTTATTTATGAAGTTTGGTTACATGGTTATGTTATTTTGACACGCTGTTAGACACAACATGCCCAAGTTTTACCTTAAAACTGTCACAAACGAGTTAGTTGTACAAAACAATGTGTATATGACATTCAAAACTGCAATTGATGCACATGTTAATAATTAAAGCACAAATAGTGACATGTAAGTTTAAAAAGAGCTAGTTTAGATTATTCACAACCACCCAAGTAACCCAACAGTAATATTAAAAACACAGAGAGGTGGGTGGTTTTCTAACCATGGGTACTGGGTGAAGTTAACCCATTATTGACGCAGTGATTTTTAGTGTTGAAGAAAATTTAAGAAAACCTTTTTTGTGATTTGTGTTTTCTGAAATGTTGTGTTATTTTTATTTTGCTAATGTTTTTAATCCAATGTTGTTGTGTTTTGCCCCTCGGGGCCACCGTACCTTTCTCATAAGACACATTTATTAGTCTGAATAAAGAAATGAATCCCAACTTGAAAGCCGGCCTGGCAGTGCAGCGTTTAACTCATTAACCTTTTTTTCTTCTTAGCACCTCGCTGCAGTTAACAGTCTGTGGCCTCTTCCCCACCAAGACACGTTCATGTAGCTGCCAATCAGGTCAACGCTGCAATTAAGCTGCTTTAAACTTGTTCAGTGGTGCTTGGAGCCCGTAAAAATACTTCCGTTTGAGTGTCAATGGGAGCCTGTGGTGGTTAACGCTGCATTCATGGCAGAATACATTGTGTCTAGTTAATGTAAGTAGTCTGGTCAGCGGGTCAAAAGGGCAACATGACTGAAGGATACGAGGATGTGCAGCAGTTTCCAGCTGTTTGAGATAAACACCGCCAGTTCGATCATTAAGGTTCAGAGTGCTACGTTCTTTTTCTTCTTCTTCTTCACTTGTCCAACATTCAAATTTCTCAAGCAAGGAAGAATTTATGGACACATTTCCTTGTTTGTCTCCGACCAGATGGACTGAGGTTTATGAGTGTGCGGTGCATGTCGGGCAGCGGCATCTTGCTCTGAATGCCAGTCAGTCAGGACAGGCGTCATCAATCTTGGTCTCCAGTGAATGGCAGATTGGCTGCCATAAACCCGGCCTGATTGCAGTGTGCTGTTCCCTGCGGAAGAGTTTTCAGGCCAAGGGAGGCATGGAAACAAAACCCTGCAGATGCAAACAATGTGTGTGGGACACTGTGACCTGGGCCACATTGTAGGATGGTATACTGTACATGTTTGCACCAGTATTGCACAGGAATCATTCATTTATTTATTATTCTTGCCACTTAAAGTCAGACAGGCAGCAGTGTGGTGCTGTATCTGCACCAACCTACTGTGGTTCCGGTTCAGAAATGTAAGATCTCGGTTTGTGTCAGACAGCAACTTACAACACTGAGCATCAGCACAACCCTTAATTCCTCATATGGCTGGTTGCAACAGGTCTGTCAAGTGCTGTGTGGACTCAAATGGAGGTTAAATTAAAAACAAGATGCACTTGGCTAATGTTGGCAACCAAGGTCAGCAACAGGCTATGAAAACCAAATAGCAGTTGAACCACTACAGCTACAGCAGCACAATAGTTAACCTGGCAGAGGACGAGTGTTAGTAGGCAGGTATATATAAACACAGAGTGGCTGATTAAGGTGAATGAGAAGCAGGTGTGCTGGCAGGTGACTGGGGGATGGTGGGATTTGGTAATCATGAGTTGTATATTGTGTGTTTGATTTCTTTCTTTAATGAAGAACGAAAACAGACTTTTTGCAAGTTGCAGTAAAAAGTTGTCTTAGTTGTGTTTTAGCCATGCGAGCTGCTTTAGTCCACAGTGAATGATTTTGACAGATATTGGAAAACTAAGATGGTGACCATGGTAAAAAATTATACCTGATAAATATTAGCGTGTGCGAAGCCATTGATATTTTGACTTGATGTTTTATCACCATGTACTTCTATTAAAAGATGAAAAAGTCTAATTTCTACTCAGATTTTTATGCCTTCTATGCTAACTATGGCTCATTCACAGTTTATTGTTGATCAATGGGCACTGTCTTCCATGATTAAATACAATAATAATAATAATTGAATGTATTTATAATATTGAATTAACTCCCGGCTAGAGTTCTCCAGCTGTTTGCTCCCACTGTATGAAAACCAAACAAAAACATTATGAACACATCACTCTGTGTCAGTCTGAGTTACTGGCACCGTAACTTTAACATATGCACAGGGAAAAGCTACGTTTGGCACTGACAGCACATCAGGCCAGGTGAGGGCTCGCTGTGGGTATGAGTCACCTCTGTTGTCATGGTTACACAGCATCGTCATTTGTTTGTGCGCCCCAGGCGAGGTCATTAATTACAGAGTCAATCTGGGGCGGCCTTAACAAATCATGTACGTAAATGCCGCAGACGTTTGTGCCAACAGAGTTCTCACTCCTGCAGGAGAAGGAGAGGAGGAGGAGCAGGATGCAGTCTCAATCTAGACTTAGGGCTCTAAAAGCAATCAACACCTAAAGGTGAAAGAGGGGAGCCGGGGTCACTGCCACCAGATTGCTCTGATCCAGTCTGGGGGCGATGATGATCATTATGTTCAGACTCACCGAGCCGCACAAACACACTTTATCAGAAAAACAACTCAGGGCTTCACTTCCATAACGCTCCATGTCCTTTATTTGGATTAAAATATCGTAGTCGTTACCTGTTGTTGTTAATCAATAGACAACCAAGGATTACAGTTGCGCACTTTCAGTTTAAAAGCACCATCATTTACTCATATTTTTAAGAAATCTATATTAAAAATGTGTCATTGTGTCAATGTGTCACTTATTTTGTATCTTGCACTTAGAAACAATAAGTTAAATCACTTGCCATTTATAAGTTGTAACAACTTAAATGAATACAACTAAATTTAAACCTAACAAGTAGATATAAAGTAAACAAAACTTGAAACTAATAGTTACATTTATTTACCTTTTTCAAGGCATTTTTTAGACTGAGATGAACCGATTTTACAATTAATAGAATAAAAAAAGAAAAAATCTAAACACAAGTCCCTCTATTGATCACTAATTCAGGTATTTGAATACACAAACTAACATTATACAACAACTAAATCTAAGTTAGTCACATTTTCTGATGCTGTTGAACATTTGTTTAACAGAGTTTTGTTGCAAACTAGCCCCAGTTTGTGCCGCTTGTGTGTTGGCATTAAATTCAAGTCACAGAGCGAAACAGCTGTTCTTCAAAATATAAATAACTGTCCATCTTTGAAAAAAAAAAAAAAAACGAAAAGATGTTCAACAAAACTTCCTGCTGTTCTGAAGGTTTTAACCACATGGATGAAAAAACATTATGTAATATAAAAAGTTACATATTGGGCCTTTAATCTAATTTCATAATCCCCCACAAAAAAAAAACGACAACTCTTGTTTGTAAAAGGGTGAAGTTTCATTCTTTGTGGTGGCACAGTAACAAGAATATTTCACAACACCTCCACACGTTGCATTTTTGGCTGCAGAGCCTCAGCGTGTGACTCCAGGCCACTTCTAAAATCCACTTTGGTTAAATTTTTTTCGAGCGGATGTGATCCAATCTGACAGTTTGGGGGGATTAACGGAGGTTTGACAACAAGACATTGTGTCCAATGATATTGATCAAAGTTCACTTTAATCCTGTTAATTAAAGCAAAGAATAACACTGAGCAAATCCACGACTTAAAAGAGAGGCTGGATAAAAGACTTTTGATCTTGTAATTCTCTGTTAACACTTTACATTTCTGATTTGGCCTCAGAAATGTTGCTGCTGCCGTTGCTTCCAGCAGACCTCCAGAAATGTGCAGCTGATTGACAACTTTATCAAGGCCTGTAGAGTGAAGGGCCTCGACTGAAACCTGCTTTATTAGATGAATGCACACGTGCTGGGAGGTCTGTCTGACTTGTTGTTAATGCCCGCAGACGCTGACCTCTCCCATGCCATGTGCCTCCCAAATCCAGATATGAAAAGTGGCTTACAGATCAAAACACGCTTTCATCACCGTGCTCACACAGATAAAGGCTGAGAGAGAGAAAAGGACCAAAAATCATTTCACCACCGTCTGTTCAGGAAGATCGACTGCAGTTCCTCACGTAGAGCAGCCGGACGGTAAACCCTCATTCATTTTGATCAGGAGGAGAGATCGTTATTCATCACACATGGAGGAAATACATGGCTGCAACGTGCATATAAAAAGAAATAAATCAATAAACTGTAGTAGGATCTAACTGATAAGAATTGGAAGAAGTATTGATTACAGGAACATAATGAATGCAACAGATGAAAAATATCCTCTTGGCTCTGCAGTGTTTATTAATGTACTCTGCCCCTGTTAAATCAATCAATCAATAAGTTTACCATATGATAAATCACATATTCAGATGGAAATGGTTGGAAATGTCTCCTCACACAGTTATACAGGATGTCATGTCAATCACAAATGTTCAGCAGTGTTCAAAAAGTTTATTCTAGGGCTGCAACTAACAATTATTTTCTGGCGATTATTTTCCTGAGTAATTGATTAATCGTTTTATGTATTAGTGATGTCACTCTGACGTCTTCAGACTTCTTGTTTTGTCAGACCAACAGATAACAGAAACCCACAGATATTTAGTTTACAATAATATAAAACAGATAAAATCCTCAGAGAATCCTCACATTTGAAAAACTGGAACCAGAGAATAATTGGTGTTTTTGCTCGATAAATTACTTAAATGATGATTTGTCTTGAATGAAAAAGTAAACAAAAGCCCAAAACGATAGATGGCATTTTATAAAAAACAATAAGGACACTTTGAGGTGCAGAGACCAGCTAAACCATTAAAGCGTCAAAATTTAAAAAGCAAGAATTTCAGATTGTTTTTATTACACCAACGTTTCATCAGAAAAACTGGCTTAATCAGCGTCTCTGATGCCATTTTAAGACACAAAATGTTGACAGAAAAAGTGGTAGTGATATTGATCGCATTTACTTTATTGTCTTTTCTCACTTACACTCTGCAGGATCTAAAAAATTAATGATTAAAAGGTTCCACAGTGTTATAAAAATGCAGGTTACAGGGACGGACGGGGTCTGTGGATATTTTAAAGTTTTAAAGTTTAAAAAAACAATTTAATACTGAAAACAGAATTCATGAATGTCATCTTAAAGTTTGATTTCTCATACTTTCAAAAACTATTTCACAAGCTCCTTTCCACATTGATCCCCAAATTTAAGGCTCATGGTTGTTTTGTGTGTCGGTGTATTCATGACATTACTTTTTATTCATCAAAGATACAGCTGTTACATAGAGATATAATGTTTATATATAAGTTGATCATATCATAAATCTGAAAAGATGATTTCTCAGTCATTTGCAGCCTGATTCATATTTTGAAGAAAAGCTTTGACCTTTGACCCTTTGCACTCCTCAGTGCTGCTTCTGATGATTTGAAAGCTCTTACTGTTGCACCTATTCCACGCCACATCGAGACATTTTCTTTAAACACAACAAATGAGTAAAAATGCACCAAAAACCCAGAACTTTTAAAGGTGTAAATCGTCATTGTGCTTCTGTTCTCTGCAGCATCTGCTTGTTTTCCCTCCACATTTACTTCTTCTTCGTTTTCACTGCCGCATTTTTCTGCGTGCAGATAAAACCCAGATCCAGCAGTTTATACAAAGTACAATGCTCCTCTATTACATCCATGACATGTAAAATATTTCCTCTTGAAGTTACCACACATTTCCTCACAAACTGCTTAAAAGCCATAATTGGAAACAGACAGCTTGTGTACCTCTGAGTCACAGTAGCCCAAAATATGTTTAAATCTTTATTATTTTCTTTCAGTCCCGGCGAATGATGGTCATTTTTAGTCTCTAATCAAACCGCTGTGGGAAGCTTTGTAACAGAGCAATTTGGTAAATGTTGATTGGATGGATCGTTCAGCCTTCAGTCAGACTTCAAACTTCAGTTTAAACCAAATGTTTGTGTATGTTTTTCTTGAAGTATATTCATGGGAAAGTGCCCCCGCTGCCGGCTCCTGGTGAACGCTCCCTGTGAATAAATGCATGAATTTATGACTCTGTGTGTGTGTGTGTGGCATAGCAGCGGGGCTTTTCCGTCTTGTCAATGGAAAACATTAGTGTCCATGCCCCCACTCCCTCAGCCCCTTCTCCCCCCCACCTCCCTTGTTTAATTCAGTCCATCAACACTTCCTCCTTCAGCCTGTTAGTGTCACACTGCATTTCCTCTCCGGCCTCAACCAGAGCAACTCGCCACAATCGGCCCGGTTTTGGGTTTCCCTCAAACGGCAAAGGGCTTCAAAGTCAATAACTGCTTTTTTGATTTTTATTGACCCAAAGACTCGGCTCCCCTCCACCACCCCCGCCCACACCCATCTCTGCCCAAACGCCACTCGCCCCCACATTTCTGTAAGGGGGAATAAATTACAGTAAGGAGGGCGATTGTGCTGAGGTCTGAAAGTGGTGATGTCTTGCTGATTGCACCTGCCACTCATTTAACAAGGTGTTCAAAAATGTCCAGCCTTCAGCACCTCAGAGCTTCCTCGAACGTCTGCTTTACAGACTGAAGACGAGCTAAACTGAGAGAAGTTAAACTGATTAAAACTGACTTTAATTTAAGATATTTCTTTTCATTAATACACCTACTGACAGAGCGAGGAAGTAACTACGGACATTTACTCAAGTTTCTGGCACTTTAGGATTCCTCTACACAACATTTTGCAGTTAAATGTTCATTCTTGACCTTGAAAATACCAGTTTAACAAAAAATAAAAAAATAAAAAAATCTTATCACAACATTTATTTATCTGACGGCTGCTAGTTATTTTTCAGGTCAAGGTTTTACATGTAAAACATTTGATATGTTTAAAAAAGATGATGCATTCTTATAAATTAGACTACATAACAGTATATTAAGTATGTATTAGTATTAAGTATCTACCATGACAACATTAAAATGCTGCTTATATAAATGCATCAATGATAATATTCCAATAAAATATATAGAATATGTGTATAACACTCTGAGTGGGTAGCGGTAGGAGTACTTTTACTTTTGTGTTTTTACTTGTGTTAGATTTTGAATGCAGGACTTTTACTTGTGATGGAGTATTTTTATACGGTGGTATTACTACTTCCTCCACCACTGCTCAGTTGTCATGGAGATGGTTTAGTTGCTATCACTTGACCTAGGTATGGACATTTATGAAATATCTTTACTTTTTACTCCGCTACATTTATCTGATGGCTGCACTCACGCCGCACATTCATGACTCATAAAATATTAGTTTTCTCTTGTAAAAATCTTTCATCTCATAAAGGTTGACTTGTCAGGAACTCTGTAAAACAGCCTTGTTTTAGTTTGATGACTCACTGACTTTCAGACTTTATCTAAAAGGTTTTAGAAAATCTAGTAAATCTGTACAAACCTCTCTCTTTCTTTCATTCCTTCTTCACTTCTCTCCTTTCTTCTCTTCTTCAGCTGATCGGAAAAGATGAAAATGATCAAAACTGATGATACGAAGTTTTGATCTGACATGGAAACTTCACTTTTCTTCACTATAAGTACTTTTACTTTTGATACTTGAGTGTGTTTTAGTGCTAATGCTAATACACAAGCAATAATAGACTCTAAGAGACTCTCTGTTGTATTTCTACTTTCATGGGATTTTAAGGATCAGAGTACTTGTTTTGAGACTATTTGTACTGAGGACTGTGTAGAAGTCCTGGTTTGGACTGGGGGAATTTGTCAGTAAGTGTTTGAGGGCTCTCTGCTCTGGAGGTAAGAGTGAGTACTACAATAAGCTGATGACAATACAAGCTAAGCTAACCGGCTGTAGCTTCATATTTACTGCACAGACATTAGAGTGGTATCAAACCTCTCATCTAACTCTCCTCCAGAAAGCGAATGAGTGTCTTTCCCAGAACGTCAATCTTTAGCTTTGAGAGAATCTTGGGAAATGAAGTAAAATTCATTGTCCCTTTATCCTGTAATTACCACTTGTGGCCACAGTGGCCGCTGTTTGGCAAAAAGTTATGAAGTCTAGTCTCTTTAATTGACTCAAAACAGAAACCTAAACATGGGCCGAATGTGAGATTTGGCGAGGCATCAAATCAAATAATTGTGGCATTAAATAGTTCGCCTCTATGGAGTTTTACCGCAGGAGGAGGTTTTTAAAAAATAAGAGTGTGTTTCGGTTTGTCTCCCTGCGGGTGGAAAGGTGGAGAAAGAACAGACAATCTGTAGGTAATCAACCGCCCAATGACTGCCTGTGATCTTTTTGGGGAAATCGACTCACTAATGGCTCGCCTTGTGTCCTGTGTCATTTCCTTTTGATGTGATCGGCCGGTGATGATCAGTGATCTGGCTGCGTGTAGTAAAGAGCTCTCAGCAGGCACTTTTAATTACCGGGGGGACTGATTTTGGCCGCGGAGCCCACCTCGTCTGGTTTTTATTTCCAACTGCAGACTGACTGTAAAACAACACTACCAGCGCTGTCACCCAAAACCAAAGCTGCTCATGTACAAAAGCAGCCCGGGCCCTGATTATCATTCTGTGTCGGGCATGTGAGCGACAGTTGCTCTGTTTTTACTTACAACCCCCCACCCTCCCTCTTCCTCCCTCCCTCCTCCTCTTCTCTCTTTCCTTTAAGTATCTTTCTGCACACATAAAAACTGATGTCAAGTGCACACGCTACATGCTCTATCTCAGACAAATCAGAGCCAGGTGCGTCCGCATGAGAGAGCTCATATTAGAGAGATATTGCAAACATCTGCATGTTCTGCGTGTCCTCATCATTTAGATCCCTGTGTGACAGTAAAAGGTTGCGGAGAGGAGAAGAGGGGAACACCCGCTAAAAAGTAACTCTGCCCGGTTTGTTCTGCTGCCAAAAGGCCTGACGGATGGGGCTCCGCTGCAGCAACAGGGAGCTGACACACACACACACACACACACACACACACACACACACACTTCACTGCCCCTTTGTGTTTCTCCCATTCCTCCCACATTCTTTCTCCCCCCTCTGTCTCAAATTCATTTTCAAATTTTCACCATTGGCATCAGCCTCATTAAAGGGGCGCTCTGCTGTTTTTTACATATAAAGGTCAGTTTATTCCTCAGGGTTAGCAGCACTGCTCAGCCTGTGAAAGCAGTCGTACTACGTCTTCTTGGTCTTAAGACTTTGCCGTTTCCCCAGGTGGTGAGGGACGCTGTTGGTGGCATTGTGGGATATGTAGGATCCAGTATTGTTAGAGCTTTAGACCTTGCAGCTTCGAGTTTGAATACTGTTTTTTGCTCGCAGAACTTTGGTCTAAACTGAAATATCTCAACATTTTGTAAAAGACATTCATGGTCTCCAGAGGATAAATCCTACTGACTTTTCCTCTATAGCGCCACGATGAGGTTGTCATTTCTGGCTTTTAGTGAAATGCCTCAACAATTATTGGATGGATTGTCATTAAACTTGGTTCAGACATTCATGCTGCCCTCAAGATAAACTGTAATAACTTTGATGATCCCTTTACTTTTCCTCTAGCGCCATCATCCTGTCAGAATTTCAACTTGCCCAGTACTTTGGTTTATGACCAAATACCTGCAAAACTAATAATGTTCCCATCAGCCTCAGCTGCACTTTGTGTTGAGTACTAATTAGCAAATGTTAGCATGCTAACACGCTAAACTAAGATGGTGATCATGGTAAACATTATACCTGTTTAACATCAGTATGTCAGCATATCATTGTGAGTGTGTTAGCATGCTGATGTTAGCATTTAGCATCACTGTGTCTATGAACAGTCTCACAGAGCTGCTAGCAAGGCTGTACATTTAATCATGTACATTTAATCTGCCTGTTTGTGTCAGAGAAATTGCTCTCTTTCTCCCTGGCCTTTTTTGATACTGTGCTGTCTCTTTCTCCTCCAAAACTCACTTTCTAGCTTTCTGTTTTTTCTTTTTTTCTTCTTCTGGCTGTCACTTACTCGTCTGTCTGTATCCTTCACGTCATCTCAGTTCACTTCCCCTCAAGCGCATCAGAGAAGGAGCGGTATCAGGACTTTTCCAATATCTATAAAACTTTACCATTATGATGTGTTGTGGATAACGTGAGTCTCTAAGATGTTGAAAAAATGTGGACCTGCCCCCGCTGCCCTCTCATGAAACCTCCACCCGAGGCCACAATCTGTAAGAGACCAGAAGGATCAAGTATGGGAACGAAACCGGGGAGGATCTTGTTCAAAGTGCGGAAACATAACATGTGTATCCAAAGTACATGTGCTCAGACAGAGATAGGGAGAGAGAGAGGTTACAGCGAGGGGAAATAAGAGACAGAAAAGGACAGATATGAGACAGATTCAGATGGGGAAGAGTGGAATTATTGCACAGTGAGTCTGTGTTGTTTTAACAAGTGAAACCTAATTCCTTTCTTTGAAGTGCAGCTATTACCGGCCAAACACTTAATACACACAAATACCTTTAACATGATGGCGAGCCTGATAGATTTGCTGATCAATTTTTATTGAAACAACTCCCCACAGCAGGTGGACCAAATGATGCAAACAAAAAGATGTGAAGTAACACTAAAGACACTGCAGAACATTAGAATTTGTCATCCTAAAACTGGAAAGTATTGGAGCCTTGAGTTCCTTTGCCATATTTGTCCCACAGGGTTTTTAATTTATGCAAATGAGCCTATCTAGCCTATCCTATCTCTGCATTTATATTCAAGTGCTCAACGTGTTCCAGCAACAAAAGACAAAAAAAAAAAAACTTGCACAAGACAAAGAATGAAAAGCAGACTTCTTAGTTTCTGGTGTTATGAGGATTTTAACTGAAAATTAATTTAACAAAATGGAGAAATTAACAAAACGTGAATCAGTAACATTATTGATGTGCAATACAGAGATGAGACTCTAAAACTAAACAATCAGCCAAACACGAAGGAAGAGACTGCGTGACTCCACCTGCTTATAAAGCTGAGGAGCAGCCAGCACAGGTGTCAGTCATCCTGCTGATGGAGGTGGGGGTTGTAGTTTCTACTGATTGAGTGTCACCATTCTGCACACTATAAACTAACCGTGTTTTCAGTTCGTAGTGAGTTCACTCTGGAAAAATGACAAAAAAAAAAAATACACTTAATGACACATGCCAGCGTGCAGACTAAAATCACTGTTTTAATGTGGTGTTGATGGACCACATTGTCCCCAAAGTGCTGCAATACAAAACCAGATATGGGGAAAATCCTCACAGCTGATACACATTATAATAAATGATGGGCAGTGGTGCAACAGCTGCAGGGACGTCTTGGAAAACAAGTAAATCAAGCAAGTGTAACATGTTGAAAATGGCAGGGGCTTTCCAACTGGAACAACATATTTTTTATTTCCCGTTGCAGTGTCAGAATTAGTACAAAGTGTATAAATAAAGTATTAGTACACAATGTGAGGGACACAGTGACAGATTACTTAAACCAGGATCTGCATGTGTGTCACTTACCCCACAACAAAGTCATGAATCCAGACCCGCAGAGGACACACCTGTCCTCCTCCTCCTCCTCCTCCTCCTCCTCCATCACTTTGCTTTCTCACTCAGCTGTGTAATCCCTCTGAGCCTGAGTCAGTTAGCACACAGGCAGAAAGATCACCCAGCTCCTCTTAGATTTTCAATCACGTCTGAGCGAAAGGTCCAGAAAATGTATCTAGAAGAGTAAAAAGTATCTCAGTAACAATAACAAAAAAAACAAAAAATAGTTATTTATTGTGCATGTTTCAAAATCTTCACCACTGAAATCAACAAATGACCTGTTATGGTCTTTACAGATATCTGGTGGATCACTGTCAGTGTTGAGTTTCAGCCCAAGTTTTTATGTTTAATTGTTAATTTCTAAATAATTTTTTTTTAAAAAAGCAGGTGACATACAACCTTTCAAGTGTACATTAGGCTTTTGGCTTTTTGCATCAAACTTTTTATCCAATTTGGTACTAAGTGTGATTGAATTTAGACTTCTCGTCTTCTAAATTTCAGGCTACTTTTACATTTAAACAGGTGTTTCTATTATTTTGTCCACCCCAATTGTAAACTACAGTTGAATCAACACCTCTCTAAAACACTTTAAACAAAATCTAAACATTATAACCTTCATGCAGGGAGGATTTATTGCAGAACCTTTGTATTAGCCTGCATTATTTTAGCTAGGTGTACCTAATAAACTGACAACTGAGTGTATTATTTACTTTTATTGTCCTGAGTTCAAATCTTAAAAGGATCCCCACAAAGACGGTAAAGTAGTTAATAAGTTCCACCTAAACCAGCTACAACATTAAAATGCTGCTTAGATGTTTAATGCATCCCTTTGCACTGATTTAGTGATTTGTGGCTACATTTTGTTGAATAGTCAAAATATTATATACTTGGAGTCAAAGACTATATAACTGTTGTTTCAACAGTGTTTCAATGACCTGCTTCACACTGAGATATAGTGATTTTAATGCTGTTGAAACATTGATTAGATATAATACATGTCTAAAAAGCTTTAAGCCCAGTTTTAACTTAAATATCTAGACGTCTTTCGACCTGAAAAATCAAACAAATCAAAGCCAGCCGGGAATCAGAGGAAGGCAGCAAGACTTGAAAAGAGCAAAAACCCCGCAGCAAAGACTACAAATAAAACGTCACTCGAGTTTACTCAACAAACAGACGGAGCAACAAGTCACTTCCCTCGTATGTCAGTCGGAGGGCTTTGAGCCTGCTGCCATCTGACTCCACAGAGAGGATTTCCACTCTAAAGCCTCTAACAGGCTGCGTTTACCAGAGCAAACACAGAGGTCAAGATGACAAGACATCACTTTTGCCCTCGACTAAAAGCAAACAAGGGAGACAAGTGTTGGAATTATATCGGGTAAACACTTCAAGGGAAAGTTGTTTTTTTTTCTTTTTGCTGAGACATTTCTTGGACACCACATGTTGTAAACTTCTCTTCTGCTCTTCTAGATATCTTATTCCAGATCTCGGTCACTGTGCTCATTCCTTATCCCTTCTTAGCTTCACCCCCCCTCCTCGTCTGCACTGTGGACATGTGTGAAACATTTAACATCACAGAAAAACTCAGCAAGAAAACAGAAAAAAACACATGAGCTCCCAGTCATCCTCCCCCCCCTCCCCTCTGATAACAACTGCTGAATCCTGCACTCGATTTACACCCGGCTTTGTTTCCCCTGCAAATATTTTTCTCCATCTCACAGCAAATCTGCCACAGCGAGACACAGCGCAGAAACGCCTCCGTACGCCACTATAGAGACGGTACATTCCAGCCTTTTGTCCTCCGCTGGCTGTTCAGAGCAGCTGCCTCAAACCGCCCCTTTTTTATATCTCACCTTGTTGTTTGGGGAGTGACGGCGAGGCCCTCGGAGAGCATCACACACATTCCTTCCCCTTCGCCCTGCTCCCGCCCCTCTTGATTGCCGCCCTTTTCTAAGGCGAAGTGTACGTTGTTTAATGTCCACAGCCCCCAGAGACAATGGCCCACTTGACCTTTGACCCCTCTGAGGAAAAAAGGCAGGTTTAATCTGATGTTGAGATCCTCCACTGCAATTGTCTGAGGGGCATGGGACCCAATGTGGCTCTAGACGAAAGGGAGGGGGGGGGGTCATTCACTACATCTGCCCACCAATTTGTTTTTCACATACTGCCCCCCCCGCCCGTCCTCCAACACACACAGAAACACAGCCCACCCAGAGGAGATGCCGCTCTCTCCACTTGTCTGCTGACCCTGTTTTCACCCTGCAAACTGTCACTCACCCCGCTTGCCCCTTCAACGCCAGAGAGGAAAACTAACGAGTCCATAAGTTCCAGACCGCTTGTTTATATCGATCAATAGCAGGTACAGTTCTGCTTTCTGTGCTGGGACAGTTTGGGTGCCCTGTACCTCTAACAACAAAAGGTCAACAACACAAACCAAATAACCAAACTGATAGCAGTAGCCAGCAGGGTTGTTGTGAGCAGCAGTCCACACTGTCAGACATTTTTAGATGTTTGGCATAATGATACTCACCACTCTCATGTCTGTACGATAAATATGAAGCTATAGGCAGCAGCTGGTTAGCTTAGCTTAGCATAAAGACTGGAAACAGGGGGAAACAGCTAGCCCGGCTCTGTCCAAAGGTAAAAATATCAACCTACCATCACCTCTAAAGCTTACTAGTTAATTATATCTTGTTTGTTTAATCAAAAACCAAAAAAGTATAAAAACAACAAGATGTGATTTTATTGGTAAATACGTGCTGGACTATTTTTTTAATTAGTGTTAATTAGTGAACTTTAGAGCTGCTGGTATGTGTTTTTTGTTTCTGTTGGACAGAGCCAGGCTAGTTGTTTCCCCCTGTTTCCAGTCTTTGTGCTAAGCTAAGCTGACTGGCTGTAGCTTCATATTTCATGTACAGATATGAGAGTGGTATCGATCTTCTCATCTAACTCTCAGCAAGATCAAGCGAATAAGCCAATCAATTTCAATTTCTTTAAAAAAAACAGTGTGAGCTGTGAGGCAGACGTGTAGACTCTAGTGATTAATTTGAACCCTCAGTTGTGAGCAGCAACACAGCCCGTGTTACTGTTTTCTTTTTTAAGCTAGTTGGTTTAACTGTTTTCATTTATTTTTGCTTATGTTTAACATTTACTGTTTTTTACGGCTATTGTGTGTTATTTTTACTAACCATTCTGTTTTAATGTGTCTTTTTTTACTATGCTGCAAGCCACTTTTCACACAGGACAATAAAGATTGAACTGAGGTCTTGATTGATCATTTAAAGGTACAGTTCACCAAATACTGGGACTAAATTAACCTTACAGAAGCTGTTAATGCCTGAATTGATTGACAGATAACTGGTCTGCAATTAAGATGAGTGAAATAAAGAGTATGACATATTACTAGCAAAAAAGCACCATAACTAATAGTAGTATTAGCAGTAATAAATGAGTAGTATTAGTAAATTCCACACTTCAACAAGAAAACATTTTAAGTTCAAGCCATTTTAATTTGCCTGTTACATATCTTACAGTTCACACAGTTTATAAGAATAGATTAATTTGGTTAAACACTTTTACTGATTATTTTACTGTGTAAAAATACATTATCAATTCATTTTCTGCTGTAATAACGTGTCACATGGTTTGACGCAGGAGAGCAAAGAGAGGGTCCAATAAAATATAAACATTGTGGCACGACACTGAATCATCCATCCATTCAGTCAGTATCAATCAGTATAATATATTATTTTCAGATTCCAGTAAATAATACAATATACAAAATATAAGAGGCTAAAAATGTGCTACTAATGTTTTAAACAACAGTTTAGCCTAAAAAAAGAGTTCACCAAACAAAAACAATGTTTCTCCTTTGGTGAATAATTATTTCCTATTTATATATACAACAAAAACACTGATAATACTCCAGTATTTCACAGTCTGTGAGCAGAACATAACTGTCACGTTTCGTTACCAAAACATTACCCATATGTGTTTATTTGAACCTGAACATCCAGATGTGTGACTCATGCCGTCTGGAAGTTGTAACGGAACAAAGCGGACAATAAAAAAAATGAAATAACTTATTCGTAGAACATAAATTATTATTTCCGTATCAAATATTTACACATGGTACTTTTGAACATCAGTGCATTACAGACAACATTATGTATCTCCTCAACAAAACAAACTGGTAAAAGTAAACTGGTGAGAAACCCTGCGTTGGTTTTGGTGGAAATGGACTGATGGTGGTTCAATCTAAAAAAAGGACTTCACATTCTCTCCAGCACTCGAGGACGTTCCCTGAGTCATAGGCCATGTCAAGTGCTGGAAATCTGCTTTTTAATCCTGGCAGGGAGGTCGCTCAAGACGTCCATTATGGTAAAAAAACAAACAAAAAACGTTTACCTGAAGTTTATCACTCAGTTTCTTTTCTAAAGTAGTAGAAGAAACTGTCCCAAATTGTCAAATGTCCTAAATTAAAACAGAGATCATTAAAACCTTGTAATAAATTTGGAAAGTTATAAAGTTATTAGGAATAATTACATTGTTGGACTGCCAGCTTTTACGGTAAGGAGACTTCATATTTTACAGGTTTCAGTTGTACACTGTGCTTTGCATTGTACTTGAATTGTTTTTACTAAAAGGGCGTTCTTTTGAAAATGAGCTCAATGACCAGAAAAGAGTCTAATCTAACATCTCATATATTAAATGTTCATATTAATGTAACTTTTCATAGTACTAGCAGTTAAGTCTAACATAGTGCTAGTGTCCGACGGTACAAACAGTGGGTGGTAAAAGGTTAAAAAAGTGGCGCCAATTGTTTTATTTTCGCACTGCCAATAATTTCATAAGAGCTGATTCATTTTCTTTAAGTGGGCAATAGCAAATGTGTCTCTTTTAAAGGAATAGTTCAACATTTTTGGAAATTATTCGCTCTCTTGCTGAGAGTTAGATGAGTAGATTGATACCACTCTTATGTCTGTATGGTAAATATGAAGCTACAGTCAAGAGGCAGTTAGCTTAGCTTAACTTAGCGTAAAGACTGGAAGCAGGAGGAAACAGCTAGCCTGGCTCTGTCTGACGGTAACAAAATCCTCCTACCAGCACCTCTAAAGCTCACTAATTAATACATTATATCTCGTTTGTTTAACGCTCAGGAAAAACAAGTGTAAAAAGGACTTTTTGTTTTATGCAGGACTTTGTTACCTTCAGACAGAGCCAGGCTAGCTGTTTCCCCCTGTTTCCAGTCTTTACGCTAAGCTAAGCTAACCAGCTGCTGACTGTAGCTTCATATTTAGCGTACACACATGAGAGTGGTATCAATCTTCTCATCTAACTCTCCGCAAGAAAGTTAATAAGCGTTTTTGCCAAAATGTTGAACTTTTTGTTGATTTGGTGAACATAGAAGAGTTTTCAACAAATTTATCTTATCTTATCACACATGAATATGCAGTCACTGTAGTGCTGAAGTGGCCAGACAGGAACATACAGAAAGAAAACAAATGTTTGAGGTATTAAACGTGACCTTGTTGGGTGCATGGTTAGGAAAGGAAGTCTCCATCTTGCCAAACAAATCAAGCAAGTTTTCCTTATTTCAGGTGCAGCCTTCCCACCACAGACTGTAATGCTGTTCAGTTCCCACTAACCAGAAAGCCTGACGAACAAGGAGGAGGTCAAAGTAAAGCACTACACCTGCCAGATCGACTACCTACAGCCACAAGACTCAACTACCATGTCCTCGTACTGTTTGTAGACCACATTGTTTCCTGAGTCGATGTAGAGGATGCTGATGGGGCTGAGTTTGGACGGTGCACAGCAGCTGGGCGGCATGTTGCTGGGGTTCATTGAATTCATCAGAGTCTGGATGATGGCGTGGTTGGTGGGCTCCAGGTGGGAGCGCAGGGGGAAGTCACAAACCCCCTCGCAGTGGTACGCTTCATAATCCAGTGGGGCGATGATCCAGTCGTCCCAGCCCAGATCTCTGAAGTTGACGTGCAGCGCCTTCTTGCTGCACCTGGATTTGGACTTCTTGCCGTGTCTCTTCCCGTGGCGGGTTTTGGACGCTGCCGTCCTCCTTCTCCTGCTGGCTTTGATGCCAGGGCCCCTCTCTTTGGCCTTCCTCTCCAGACCCAGCAACGCTCTCCCCTCTCTCCTCTCACTGAAGAGGGTCTGCCTCTTCTTAGACCTGGTGAAGACCACTAAGATGGCTTTCTTCTGTTGAGGCCTGCCGTGCCTGTGGAAACCCAGAAGGTGCAGGTCCAGCTCCCTCTCTGGGTTGTCCAGCATGGCCCTGAGCTCCAGGCAGAAGTGCTTCCCCTGGCTCAGGTGCTGCTGCTCTTTGAATATTTCCCACACGTCCAACACCTCCCACTTCGACCTTTGGGAATCCTGCAAGTCCAGCGTTTTGGAGTCGAGCAGCTGCCGGTCGTGACAGGAGAGGAGCTGGATGTCGACGGGCTCTGTTTCCGATATCCTGAAATTCCCAGACACTTTGGTGTATATCCTGAGCTCGGCTCCCAGCACCTCCGCTTTTTTGGAGAGGGTTGAGACGTCGAACAGATATTGCTGTCTCCTCAGAGGGGAGAGTGGGAGGTCATCTGTGGAAAGCATTAAAGCAGCAGGGTCAGATGCATTCTCACGGAGATGATGTGCATACCACAGAGATGTGGAATCTGACAGGAAAAATATTGTCTGCACTGAATTAATTTGGGAGACAAAGTATGAGTCACAGGTGTTCAATCAATCCTACCTGCATGCACACACACTCACACACACACACATATACAGTAAAGCTCCACATACCTTGTCCACTATCCACAAAACTTGCAATAGTGTTTGCAGCTTTTGAAGACCGAAAGAAACTGGCGTTGAGTCCCAGTCTCTCCGCCGTGGAGAAGGTCTTGTAAATAGACAGCATGTAGTCATGAGGCTCAATTACGTCTTTAGAAGTTGCTTTAATGTCCTTGAAATATTTAGAAGCTTCTTGTCCATCAAAATTCCTCGCCACCTTGCTGCTCTTCGGGGCAGCTGGGGGGAAAATAGCAAGCGTCTGAAAACAGGGGATTCCGCAAACAAACACAAGAGCCCCGCAGAGAAAAGTGAAGTGATAGAAATCCATCCTCTGGTCTCGTCCTGATATCAGAGCCGGAGCCTGAGCTGTGGCCGGGGGACCACGGGCAAAGCCGGAGCTGAACTCTGCATCCAACTCTGCAGCAAGTGGCTGCTCCGCAAAGTGCGCACAGCTCAGGAGGACAGGCGGTGCAAAGTTAAAAAGGGGGCGAGAACACGCCCACATTGTACTGTTACCGTTAGGGCTAAATGGAGGGCGCAAATTAAGGCTGTAAAACTAATTGTTCCTCTGTCGGCCGTCACCTCCCTCCTGGGAAGGCAGATGTGCGCTGAAAAGATGCTCGTCAACTTCTGGTGCATTTGAGGATGCTCACTTTTTGGTTTCTAACACAAAAACCTGCTTCTAGAAAACCAAAATGGATCTCAATTTTGATTTTTTTTTGTCTCCATTTTAGAAGTTTCTCTCTGTTCAAGCAGCACTTTAAATATCACTGCAACTGCGCCTCAGTGCACCATGAATTCAGGATTTACCACGGAGTCTCCCGCCCTCTAGTGAAGCGCAAACATATCGCGCTGGTGCAAAAAGAGGAAACACTCAGCCAATCAGCTTCCTTCAGCACCATGGACAGAGTCCTCACTCAGCATTAGACAAATGTTGGATTAATGAAGAAAAACACTGACGCAATAAACATGTGTTTAACAATGAAAAATAGAATTTATTGAAAAGAGAATATAGTTTCAAACAACCATCAACACAATGCAAACTTCATATTTTCCTTCATCTTGTTACAGATTCAAGTAAAGCCCTATTGCACCTGTTTTAAAATAGAAAGTCTGTAAGTATCTGACACCTGGTGTGTAATCATATCAAAGACATATTTACACATAATAAAACAAAAGAACTCAAAAGAAACAGAAATAACTTTACAGAGGGAGCGGTGGGTGCTTTCATTTTGAGTTTTGAGATATCACTCATTGATGTCCTGTGAGGCCAAACAAACTTGTAACCCCATTCCAATAACTTTGTTATAATATAAATAAAAACTGATCCCACCCCAAAAAAGAAAAAACATCCATGTGCATAATAAATTCAAGGATTACATTTGTTTTATTTAGCCGACTTGTTCGTGTTAAGGTGAATATAAGTTGAAGTATCCTTCATAAAACCCTCTTAGCTTCACAGAACTATCTAACATATGGGGATGTCGTCTGAGCAGCAGGCCACAGCG
Organism: Macquaria ambigua; assembly: GCA_008360985.2. Taxonomy (NCBI): domain Eukaryota; kingdom Metazoa; phylum Chordata; class Actinopteri; order Centrarchiformes; family Percichthyidae; genus Macquaria; species Macquaria ambigua. The sequence continues at coordinate 305,201 of VMKM01000083.1, forward strand.
TAGATAACGCTGAACAGACACAGACTGCCGGCAGACACGGCGGTGCTGGAGCTGAAGATGCTCCCGTACGTGATGGACTGTGGTGTGGTTGTGGCTGAGGTGGACGCTGGCTGAGTGACGTTGCCGTTGGTCGACGGGTTCTGGGTGGTCGCAGTGGTTTTGATGGTGAAGGAGCGTGACTCAGCGCCCCACTGCTTCAGAGTGAAGACCATGGTCAGGTTGTCACCTGCAGGGAGAGGAGGAGTAATTATAGTGGTGTGAAATGTCAAATGAAATGAAAATGAGGAACAAAAACCTGCAAGAATCCCAGAGTTTGGCACCTCGGCGGTAAACTCACTTTATCTGAAATACGTTTCTAGCGGTTTTGAAGGATTGATTTTAAAAAGCATGATGCAGACGTACCGCTGTTGAGAATGGACAGGTCGGTGAAGTTTGCCCAGCAGGTGCTGAACAGGATGGTGGTGTTTCCTTCCAGTCCGCCTACGCTGTTTCCACTGGAGTCCTTCAGGCTGGCTGTTACAGTGAGAGTCGTCACTCCCACAGAGACACAGTTACCCTGCGGACAACAACACAGGCCAGCGTTTACAGACAGCAGCTACTTCAACATAATGCAAAATCTTCTGGTGTGTGTGTGTCTGCTTTACTTTTCCATAGTCCAGTCAGACAACTCACGTTATAATGTTTATTACAGCAGCAGAACATAGCTAGAGTTTGGCGTCTAGGCTCCGACCTCATCACTCCATGCAGATATGTTTACACAGAGATATTGGGGAGTGATGAGCTAAATATCTTAAACCCCCCAGCCGGAGTCTGCAGGTGGATGCTGGGGCTGAAAGAACAAGCAGCAATACTGATGCAGGGCAGCAGTGGCACTGACAGGCAGAGCGGTTTAAATAGATCGCCAATTTGTGAGGGTGTGTTCGGTAGATGGTTGTGGAGAGTGAGGTGTCACGTGTAGCAACGCAGCTCGAGTTGACTGCCTGAACTAGCTCGCAGGCGTCGCTCCATTTTATTCTATAACATCCTGTAACACCTGATCCCATTCCAACATGTAAACTGAGTTTAATGTTGGTGTTCAAGTTAGTTTGATCCAGAATAAGATATTTAGTAGTGTACTCAGTAATCAAGATGGGGAGGATGGACTGGTTGAAGATAGGAAAGACCTTCATTTTCTGTAAAGTTTCTCTCCAAGCAACCCAACTCTGTTATCAGTCCAATAATCCAAAAACTCCCTCAGAAGAGTGGACAAACAACATCTGAACCAAATTATTTTTAATACTTAATATTTTTGGGGTTTATTTTATGCCTTTATTAGATGAGAGGAAATCAGGGAGACAGGTGCAACAAAGGTCCCCGGCTGGATTCAAACCGAGACGTAACATCCAGTCCTGAGCTGCTATAAATGACTGTTTGTCTCCTTTCTCTGCCTTCAAAACATCCGATTTAAAGAACGATCTGCTTGGAGGTGTATCGTTGCCTCACCTGCTTGTCCACAGCCATGAGATTGGGCTGCTGGTACAGAGGACCCACAAACTCCCCGGCTATCGGCTCCACCATCAGCAGCAGGTCGGACACGCTGGACACGTAGCTCACTTTAGGCTCCTCCCTCGTCACTTCTGCTGTGGCCTCCTGAGATTTAACGGCAGAAAAACATCGAACCAGTGAGCACTCATGTGGAACTGTATTTTTTTTACTAAGCAGATTAAGTTAAGTCATGATTAAGTCTTGACGTTCACCTTGTTCCAGCTGGGGTCAGATGATGGAGGAGGAGGCGGGATGACGCCCATCGAAGACACGTTGAAGCCGATGGACTGACTGAGGTTTCCGGAAACTGCTGCCTGACCCAGATTATCAGCAATGCTCTTCAACAACACAAAGTCCTCCTCATCTGAGACGACACGGGGAACAGAGAGACATGTGTGGCTGTTAGAGGGCTGGATCTGAATTTATAGGCCAATGTTCACATATTAGACATTAAAACAGTCTGTAAATACAATATAAGAGCAAACATTAGCACAGAAACTCGACTTCTTCTCCCACTAACCGTTGGTGCTGTTGGTGGTTTGCTGGACTGGAGGTTTCTTGATCTCCACCTCCACCTTCAGGCCCGTGGATCTCTTCCTGCGTCGCGTGCCTCCGTTCTCCCGGATGATGTTGGTGATTCGGATCATATTCGGGGGAACTTTGAGGAACATAGCGAGGTTCTGGATCAGGCTTTCTCCGAAGAACTCGGCCTCAGTCATGGCGGGCAGCTCGAAGGAGATGAAGAGAACTGGGGAGGTTCGGATCTGCACCGGCGTGGAGCCTCTCAGCACGACCTTCATCATCTTGTAGTCCTGGTCGAAGTAGTTGGTGCCCACAGTGGCATTCAGTTGGGGGATGTATTGACCTTGAGGGATACAAGGAAGAAAAACAGAACATATGATGCTGAATCAAACTTCAATTTTGCTACTTTGACCCTCAGTTTTTACCTTCTCCATCACACACGATTCATCCAAGACAAAAGAGCCATAGTTCCAACATCTAAGATTGTACTAACAACTAAGAACTTTGACCCTTATTTTTTATTGATTATTGGTTGCTTTAAATGTGAAAAATTAGGCAGCACTTGAATATTTGTCAGAGAGCTCGCAGTCAAATTGTCTTTCAGTCGAACGATGAAACAAAAAAATCCTGCATCATCATGTTATGCTTTGAAAATAGTCGACAGAAAATGTATGTATAAATAATTTGCAGCAAATGGCCTTAAGCTTGTACCTTTAAAATATCCTTTTTTAGATTGTAAAAACAAAAAACAAAAAGCCTAAAAAAAAAAAAAAAGCCTCCAGTCTGGTTTCAAAACAGAAACAATGTCAGAACAAATGTCAAAAAGGTCAAATTTTCTTAATGCAGCTGAAAGAAAGTACTGCAGCAAGAACTTGTTGGTGCATTTGTGTCAATCTAGATTTGGATAAAAAAAAGTTTGGCAGGTTGAACTGCCAAATCAGATTAAACAATAAAAAAACTTTGTAGAGTACAGCCATGTTGGAAATCCAGGGATTACAGCTCATTTTACAGTTTCTGCTCACTTTAAGTAGCTCAGTAGTGCCTAAATGGCTAAAACAAATGATACATTTACAAAGAGTTGATATGCTGGCATGTAATGTATGTGTAGGTGAGATCATGGCTGCTTTTACATGCAAACAGTAGCAGAGCTATTATTCACATATTTTTTATTAAACTGTCAGAATATAAATTATATTCCCTTATCACACATACAGACACCAGCCTACATCTGTCCCATACATAAACCCAGAGTATGAAGGGAAAGTCAAAAAGAAGACAGAAAAAGTAAAAATTAATGGGTATTTGTCCAATTTTGAAAACAGAGCAGAAAAGGTGGTCAGATCTTAAAAACAGCAAGAGGAGCTGAATGCTGTAGCTGTTTGAGTTTGAGACAAACACGAGCTCCATCTCCTAAAACAAACTACCTGCCACTTAATCAAATGCAAAGAAACATGACCAAAATGTGCACATGTTCTGGCCTACTCCACATATGTGATTACACAAAACAAAGCCGACATAAGATCGTAGTGTTTAATAGATACTGTAGGCCCCGCCCTGCTGGTTTTACTGCCTTTATTTATCTGCATGTGTGTAAAGTTAGTACCTGCATAGATGGGCTTCTTCAGGGTGTAGTCTGTGTTGTCAGCGTTCCAGTTGGCGTTAGTCGGAGCAACCAGCTTGTTGGCAACGTACACATCCAACCGCTGCGGCTTGGAGTAGAAGACTGACACCATGATGCTCTGCACGAATGAAAATGAAGTTGTTAGTGTTGTTGGCTCTAATCTTTAGAGCAGAGTAGCGTTCTCCAGGTTGTGCACTGACCTCAGATGGATCAGCGTTGAGCATCATGAGGCGAAGTTTCTGAGGGCTGACGCTGGTGAAGAAGACGTCGAAGGAGTGTCCAGTGGCCACGATGCTGTGGAAGAGAGACACTCTCCTCTGGCAGGTGTAGCCCGAGCACCAACCGTGATCCTGAGGACCTGGACGCACAGACGCACAACTGAATTAAAGACACATTCTTACTGGGGTTTTTTGTAAACTGATTTCAGACAGATCATTTAGATTTTTCTGGGTTTTAATCATGTCAGAGCTACAGAACCCGTCCCACCGTTGATCAGATCCAAAAAGCCGTCTCCGAGCACAGCGACGGGGGACAGACGTCTGGTCTCTGTGTCCGAGTCAAGACTCTCAATCACCAGCATCCTGTAGTTCAGCCCGAAACACTTGTAGCTCTGCCAGGAACTCATGTACACGCAGTTGTTCCTGATCACACCTAAAGACAAATGAAGCAACACGGCATTTTGGAAATGTGTTTATTTCCTCATAAACCCGTCAGCACAAGTAAATAATACCTTTACTTACTTATTTCTTTATTATTTTCTTGAATAACTATAAAAAATATATATTTGTCACAATTTGAAACAGAATGCAGTGACGATTTTCTTTTCCTATAATTACAGTTCAGTTTTACTTCAAAAAGTAGCAATTAGAGAAGCTAGTTTTACCAGCTACTGTTTAATTAGGAGATTATAATGTGATTTGCATTGGTATTGACTCCCTCTGTAAGAGCCAAAACCAGTGAAAATATGAATATTTGAATAATATTAGTATTTTTTACACAGTTCAAGTTTTTGATCTGTAAGAATTAAGATTCAATTTTAATATGGTGCTAGTTTATTTGTTAATTTGGACTGTAATGCGCATGTGTATGTAGTAATTAGACAGGTGGTTAGTTTGTAGATAATGTGCAAGCAGCTTTTGACCGTATCTAAGAAAAGGAAATATCGTTGAACTGCCCGCTGGATTCGGTTGGAATGAATTATGAACGCTGAAATAAAATGACAGCATCAATATTAAAGTCTGTGTGAGTTATATGCACCATAGCACACCTGTGGCTATGGAGAAGTGGCTTAATTAAGAATATGAGAACAAAGAGCTGACATTTTGCTGCTACTCCCTCAGTTGGTCTGGTTACCTTTGTTTGGAGCGATCTGGTTAACAGGGATGCGGCCGCCGCTGGGTAAAGTGAGCATGACTTTCGGGATGCGGTAGTCGCCCAGCCCCCTCCTGGGATCGCCCCCCCACTCGTACTCAGACTGGGGCACCACAGCTCCCACTGCGCCCAGGAACGAACCGTCCAAGTCCTTCAACAAGCTCTTCTTCTTCGCGTCGCAGTCCATGTCCACACAGTCAGCCGGGTTCGCTTTACTGAAGCACAACAACGTGAAGTTATCGATTTTATTTCATCAAACACAATTCAGCAGGAGGGTGTCATCTAAATCTTTTACTGACTCTTTCAAGTTCAAAAATGTTTAATGTAAAAATACAGTTATTTTTGTCAGTTTAAATCCTAAATTTAAGCAGCAACATTTAATGAATTGGCTTTAGTTAACTTACAGAAAACAGGACAACTTTGAAGACATTTTTAGGTCACTCTTCAACACTAAAATTAAATATTATTTTCCACATGCAATCCTGGTGTCTGTTGATGTGCAGTGACTTACCTCACATCAGGCCTGTGGATGAAGACTCTGGCCTCCTCTCTGCTGTCAATCATCGTTATGCCTGACACCTGCACAGGGTGCTGCAGGTCCTCGTTGAGCGGGTTGGTGATGAACATGAAGTTTGTCTCGGTGGAGCAGACGTTTCGGAAGCCGACGAATGTCGTGTCTAGAAAGGGAGCAAGAGAAATGAGAAATAAGGAATACGTTCTTCTTCAAATCATTGTGAAGATTGTTTCCAGCATCAAAATGTATCAGAGCCTGAACTCACCCTTGACTGTCATCAGTCCTTTGATGGCATTGTAGTTGTTGTTCAGATGATGAACCTTTACTGGAGCGTTGTTGTGACTGGATCCAAAAGTCGGCCAACAGATTCCAGATCTGCCACCTGTACAGAGTGAAAACAGTCACAGAGTAAGGAATTTATCAGTTTAACCAGTCTACATTTATACGGGAAAAAAATGATCAAATTCCAGCACTTTTCAATGACCTTTAAGTTCTTGGTTGCTTAAATTAAATGGTCGAAATTACACAATTAGGAGCTCCTTTTTAATTTATTCAAGATCTTTGTTAAGTCAAGATGTCCAGGTTTTAATTTCTCACTCAATCAATCAGCAGGATGTGAGCTGAGACAATTAACTTTGGGGGGATTTAAAAATGATCCTATTAAGGCAAATCCAAAATCATTCAAGGCCTTTTAAAGCCTGTTGCAACCCTGCAGCAGTGATAAGTGGTGTTTCAGCAGCGTCAGGCAGTTTGCGCTGTACCTTTGAGAGGTCTTGGGGCTCGATGGCCGTCGCTGTTTTCGATGTTAAAGTCATTGGAGGGCAAAGTGTCCGAACAGTTGAAGCTCGGGCTGCTGCCAACAATCAAGGCATTCTGGGAAAAGATGAGCATGAGGAGTATGAAATCTGTCAACTACTGTGTAACTAAATGACATGTGATGACTATGAGAAATAAGGAGAGAGAAAACTTTCAAAATAAGCCCGCTCACCTGAACTTGTACAGTTTTATCGGCGTATGCGTGGGCGAGAGAAGGAGGAGCGAAGATGAGCGGCATGATGCCCATCCCGTTGTCCACCAGGGTCACGTTGGAAACAACAACATTCGTGATGGTCTGTGAGGGGGAGAGGAAGAGGACGAAGGTGATCTTTTGTCATTTCTTGTGAATAATCTAGGTGATCTTAATCCTGCGGCTCCTGGTCTTTAGTTCCTAAGGAATCCTAAACCTTTGCCTGTGATGTGAACAAAACCTCACCAAAGACAAATGATCTCGTGTAGCAAATTTGGTGAAAAGAATCCCAGATTTATTAAATAGTCTTTAATCCCTAAAATGTTCATGTTCGGTATAAAAGTGCTAAATTAAAGGCTTAAAGTCCATTGCAGTACAGTTGTTTGCTCTGTATATCTGGTCTCTGTTGTTAAATTTGAGTAAATGCCCAGTTTTTTACTTTTCCTGACACTTTACACCACCTGACCTCAGGTTAAGACGCACCTTAACTCCACACTGTTGCTTTGTGGATGAATTAAGCACGTAAATCAATTTTAGTGTCAGAAATAGAAGAAGTTCAGTATTGAAACCTGGAAGTAGATGCCGTGGTCAAAGCTCCTCCAGACGAAGAAGTTCTGGATGAGGCTGCAGCCGGGCAAACTGTCTTTGTTCAGATAGACTCCAAACAGACCGCCGTGAGCCTCGTTGTGAATCCACCTCTCGTTCTCGTTCAAATAACCTGCACAGGCAGAAGTCAGGGAGGAAAAAAATCTTCTGTTCTGCACCTTTTTTTTTTATGTACAAACTAGTGAAAAATAACCTGACATGATTAGTTTTACTGTCCTGAAAGAAAGAACATTTCAGGCCAGCTTTGGAAATTTAGCTGAAATCATTTCCGTTACCTGGACACGGTTCACCATCGATGCGATAAGCGACTCTTTCGTAACCTGCCACGATGTTATGCTGCAGCACAGCATTTGTCCCCTCATTGACCTGAAGAAAAAAACAGCACGGATCATAAATGCAGCGATAGATTTTTATGCGAGAGGTGGTTCATCTTGTATTGTGAGAGGACGGACCTCGATGGCAGCGTTCCAGGCGTAGTTGAAGGGCTCCTCTCGGTCCTGATAGGATCCAGGCCACAGCGTCATCATCACCAGGTTCCTCCTCAGTGTTATATTGTTGCCCCAAATTCTGATACCTGCAAACAGGGACGCATTTTAATACTTTTAAGAGTTCCTGTTCAGTGGTGGGGGAAATTACGTCACTTTTTCAAACTGGCTAAAAACCAGAAACTGAAAAGTAACAGTACAGTGTTTACCTTCTCCCACTGTGTGGTGGACGATGTTATCGTCAACGTTCAGTCCCTCCGTCCCAAAGACACCGATGGCCGGAGAGAAGCCGTCGTGGAAAGCACAGCCCTGAATGTATGAAGCTTCTCCTGAAACCTTTCAACACAGAAGAAAAAAACAATATTCATTTTACATTTTACACATTTAACAGATACTTTCTCCTTTGTAGTAAACTACAACAAGTCCAAACAGCACCTGGTGGTCATGTGAACTCCTGCTGAATGTTACAGGAGATCAAACATAAAGATTTCTCTCAGCTCTGTGATCCAGTTACATGACGTAGAAGAAAGATTTAGAACCTGGTCCTTATTTGACCAGTTATTTCTGCACGATTTCTTTACTTTGATTTCTTTTTATTATTCTGATATAAAACTCAATACTTGCTTTTGCATTTTGCTGTATTTAAATTGTATTAAAACTAACTACTCTCCATCTTCATCTATTTCTCCAATATGCTGGATATGTCTACCATCACACTTTTACATTTATTAATTAGTCAATTTTCAGGTGAATTTATTTTCATATTGTAACATACATACAATTAATAATAATAATAAAAGATTCTTTTATGCAAAACACCTTGAGTAAATACATTTTCAGCCTCCACATTCAAGTTTGATTTAATATGCATGTAGTCCTTAGGTTTTACTGTGCACGTGTGTGTGTGTGTGTGTGTGTATGTGTATGTTTATGTGTGTGTGTGTGTGTGTGTGTGTTGCTGTACCTCTCCCAGGTTGAGGAAGGCCACAGAGTAACGAGGGTCGGTGTAGTCGGTCCAGCCTTCCTGACCAGAGTGGAAGAACTCCACGTTCCTGATCTGGGCCGTGCCTTTAAAAATGTATTTAAATATAAATATAATGTGCAAATTACATAAGCGAATAACTGTGAAGACAAAGCCATACCAGGGCTAAATATACAGTTTATATAATATACATTGATGCACTTTGTACTGTTCAAACAAGCAGGGGTGGAAAGTAACTAAGTACAGTCCTGAGAGACACATAGGTCTGAAACTCCAGTTTAGTAATTATGTTAAAGCTAATTAATCCAATACATACAGTAAACACAGTACTGTGTAAGAACAGAAGTCACATTTTATAGATTTAATAAAAAAAAACGTACCTTTATAGTCGATTCCGGCCCAGGAGTAGGTGCCCACCAAAAGTCTGGCTCCGAACGACTCCTGCATCATCTCCGGATACTCCTGGCCGACGATCTTAATGTTTCTGCTCAGGAGAGCAACATCAGCCGCCAGAGTGTAGGAGAACGACGTACCTGAGACAGAGTGAGTCTCACCTGAGGAGAGAGGGAGAGACAGAGAGGTCAGTATATAAAGATGCACACCACGACATCCTACACATCTATAAGAGCTGACAAATTAAAGTCGTGGGCTGAATTTCAGTGCAGTCCTTGATTGGTTAATGGATGTTGTGACACTGCTATTTTATTTCCGAACAATATCTGGAAATAGCAGCTCAAATTAGATCAATCACATAAACAAGTCCTTTTGATCTGTTAATCTGTTCTAATAGCAAATGTAAAAACCTTGAAAACGTGACAATAAGCTGAATGTCTAGAGAGACATATTAGTTAGCAAAAAGCAACGCGGATGCTTATTCAAATGTAAATGTCACAAATTATATTGCTGTTCTGGAGAAAGTGACCGATGTGAGTGTGGGTCAAAGGCTGGTTCAGGGTCAGGACGTGGCCGTCTGCTGACACGGCGGTGATCTGACGTTTTTCTGTCTCCCATGTGTTGTAGCTGGTGGTGGAGACGCCGACCTCGTCTCCAACCTGCACACACAAGCAGACATGTAAAGAAATGACTGAACAGTAGCTTTCACAGTAGTTGTATTAGTACTAAACACTGAGATAGATCGGTGTAGTGTTTGATTTTATGTAAAGGCAAGATTTTACTCTAAATTTAGTACAGACTTTATCACATAAACAGTTATTGTTTGATTACTTCTGCTTTAAAAATCTTTACATTTCTATACACAAACACTGAGTTAAAGGTAAACAAGAAACCACGCTGACCTGCCAGTCGACAGACTGCGTCAGGGTCAGAGTGTTGGATCCAGCGTTGGCGGTGGCGGCGAGTTTGGTGTGATAAACGTTGTGAGGTTGTCCATAGAGCTCCAGCGTACCAAACACACCTGTGGTGCGACAAAACACACACACCGAGTCAGCTCTGAAACATGACACCACACAGTGCATCACTCTGGGCTGGGATTATTTATTTTCATTTCATCATTTTATAATATCACTTCTTTGTCGGTGACAAATTGTACAGTCACAGCTGAAATTCAACAGTTCAATCATCGTTTGCATGGAACCCAGTTTTATTTTATTACATTATCGCACAAGGAAAAGGATGTCATTAAAATGTACATTTCTTCAAGCATTCATCTCTAAAACAAAAATCTGCTGACTTGACAAAATAATATAATGTACATAAGACGTACATACATAAATACGCTCATTCCATCGTACAGGAAGCTGTTACAACTGTTCCTACAACTGTTCCTACAACTGTGCCTGATACTGAGCATCAGTTAAAGTTGTGTCTATCTCTCTAACCTGGAGACCCACTGTAGATGAGGAGGTGGCACACAGATGTTATAACATTCATCACTTCAGTCCTTCTGAGCTCCTCTCTTACCCAGGACTTTGGATCCCTGGTTGGGTCCGTTGGGCAGAGGCCAGTCCGGAGTGCGGTGGTTCCCTCTCAGTTTGATGTGCAGCTGTCCTCTGAACGGCTCGTCATCCCATCCTGCGATCAGCCGGCCGCCCTGAAGCAGACGTAAACATCACCTCACTCAACGTACTGTACCAGGCATCAACTATCAATCACAGTGTGAAGTACTGTGATCTCCTTTTACCCAGATTATCTATTGATTTAGTTTGATATTATGTAGGTGACACTTTTTCTCTGTTCAGTCGTGGTTAACTGTTACTGCTGCTGTTACTCAGACCTGTATCTAATAACTCTAATAACTTTATCTAATCTAATTAAACTGACATTTATCAACACAAAAAAGCTGTTTTTGTCACTTTTTAAAAAGTTGACAACATCCTCTTGAAATCCATTATAAAGATAAATAAGATAAATATAAGGTTGCCACTTCATCCCACCTTTCTTCTTCACTTGAATGCAGCATTAAGAGTGAGATTAAGTTCTCAAAAGATTATAATATATAATATATAATCTGAATAATAATGGAGGTGAGAGAGACTCTCACAAACACACAAATATGTGTATATGTTATCTGCTATTTTCTTGATTTTATTAATTGTACCATTTTCTTGTTCTTTTTAATATTGTCTTGTATATAGCATATTGAATTGCTGATCACACTGACCTGGATGGAGATGTAGACCGCGTCTACCACCACAGTGCTGTATTCAGGTGCAGCTCGAGCCTGTCTGCTGGACGAGCTGTTCATGGTGTCGGGGATCTCAAGAACTCCGATGACCGTCAGCTTGTTGAGGGGGGGAGTGTCGCTGTCCAAGACGACCCACTTCCCTGTGGAGTGACGGGGACACAAAGTTGTTATAACAACAGTATACCACTATAAGATCCGGTTCAAACTGAATCTTTGGTTGTTATCGTGAATTTCAAAATAAAATAAAGAAAACACAATATTTCTTCATAATCAAATCACCAGACAAGGCTGAGACGTGAGAGGCTGTCTTAGTTAGTTACTGTATCCTGAAGGAAACCATGATATCAAACATAAAGTGGCAAAATAAAGCTTCTGACATGCAACAACCCATGAAAAAACATAATGAAAGGTTCCCCACTTAGTTGTCCTTCCCTTTGGTTTAGTCAGAGAGGTTTTAGACTTTACCTGATGGGATGACCACATTAGCGCCCGTTGTTGGTGCAGTGAAGTTATTTTCAGCTGAAGTTTTCCAGAAAGAGGCATTAGACCACCGACTAGAGAGAAACACACAAACAACATAATAACTATTTTCAGTTTTGGAAATGTCTTGTCACTCTTCTCCTTTTGTAGTAGTTTTGTAGTAGCACTTTAAATCAACAGCGCTTGCCTATGATGCAGCAATTACTCGATGATCTCTCTGTCACATCGCAAAATATTTTGTCTGTCACTACTTTACTGGGTAGGAGCCTTGTTATCTGAAGTGGAAACAGGTTTAACCCTTTAAATTCAGAGGTTGGATACAGGATCCATCACAGTATATGCTGTATATTTATATGCATACCTGTCAACAACCTGTTCTCATTTACTACATTCTGCACAACCTGTTTACACTGCAGTTTACACATTTTACTGTTTTATATTATATTATATTCCTATATTTTAGCTGCTGCACTATCTTATGTCTTAGATTCTAATTAGATTGTATTCCACTTATGTGATTTTTCTTTATACATATCTTTTTATACATATCTGTTCTCCACTGTTGGAGGGAGCCTGACATCTAAGCATGTCTGCTTCACTGTAACTGTTGTGCATATGACAATAAAGAAACTTGAACTTGAACTTGAAGGAAGTACTGAACATTATCAAGCTGAAGAAAAAAAGATACTCCACTAAAGGGCTCACTAAAACGTCTTACACAGTTTGGAAACCTCCTCTGAATTACACATAAAATCCAATTATTCGTGGTGCTGAGGATGGCTGATCGCTGTGTTTTTATTGATGTCTTATGGTCCAAGAAGTTGGGTTAGTAGATGGTTTTATATGTATGTTTATTGTCAAATAAAGTTTGTAAAAAATAAAAAATCAACAGCAGTGGTGATATGTAACTAAGTACATTTACTTATTTATTCTGCTCTTAAATACAGTTTTGAAGTACTTTTGAGGAATTTTCATTTATTTCTACTATATATACTTGTTCAGAGAGAAGTTTTCTTTTTGCTCCACTGCATTTTTTCCTGACAGCTGTAGATGAGGTTACTTTGCATATGATATACTCTATATATCCGCTGTTTAGTGAAATAAAATCTCCCTCTTATCAAGTCATTTTAATCTGGAATTTAAGTTTTATTTTCTTATAAAAAGTGAAAAACATCTAGTAGGAACATTTCAACTAATTTCAAAATGTTTTAATAGTGCAGTGGGGTTTTAAACGTACATGAAGTTGTCAGGCCGGCGGGTGGGTAAGGGGGCGAGCGTGGCTGGAGGTGGTGGTGTTGGTGGGATGCAGTTGGGGTGGAGGCAGCGGTAGACCATCAAGTTCACCTTGGAGTCAACCACGGAGCGGTCGACGCTGTTACGACGCCTGCGCTGGCTGATCTTCCCGGACACTGCAGACACAGAACGAACAAATTACTCACTCGCTGAACCGTTTGCTGAATGTGATTTAGGGGTGAATGATCTGGAGGACAAACTATGAACTCCAGTTTGAGGTCACTTTTTAAACAGTCACCAAAGCACACAAAAAACTGTTGTGTTTTTAAAAAATCAAATGGCTTACTGTGATGTGCATTTAGACCAATAACAGTAACACTGATAATACCAATAATGGCGATAATTAGGCAGGTTTAACTAGCATTATGCTAATTTATAAAAAGCATTATACTGTATATAATGTATGAGCTATTTTTATCAAGGACAACAGACAAAAAATGCTGAAAAGGTCAACAGATTAAACAGTTTCTGCTCTTTAAAGAGAAACTTCCTTATTATGTTATAGCAGCCAACAGTCATGCTGTCAAATCTATTAAGCACTATAACAAAGACATAATCTATCTATCGATTTTTTTTGTCTATAAAATGTCAAAACAATAGTGAAACATGCCCATCACAAGTTCTTGTTCTTGTTTTGTCTGACCAACAATCCCAAACCCAAAGATATTCAGTTTACAATGATATAAAAACAGAAAATCGTCACATTTGAGGTCAGAGGTCAGTCAGTGTTTGTTTTTTTTTTTGCTCTTTAAAAAACGTAAATGATTAATCATCCATAAAGATTAGCATCACAATCAATAGATCCACGTTAAAGTGTGTCTAACCGATGTAGTAGAGGTTGTTGGAGCTGTCGTCGAAGTACCAGTCTCCGTTCTTGTTACTGCTGAAGCTCAGCGGCGCCGATGAGCCGTTCCTGTCGTCGATGATACGGAATCTGTCTGGACTCTGGGTGAAGTTGTGGTTGATGATCACATATTGATCCGACTGTGTGAGGAAGAAAAAGTACAAGCAAAAAAACAAACAAAAAAAAAACAAAACATCAGTGTAAACAGGCATAAAAAGCTGCTTTGAGATTTGATGTACATTCATAGTATTGTCCCGTTATTTGCTTGTGTTACTCTCATGTGAAGGATCTCTTGCGCACCTTGAAGCCGTAGAATTTAGCAGCATAAGAGATGTTGGTGATGTGATCCATGTCGTTAAAGTACCAGTTGTACGTTTGTCCAGAGGGCAGCATGGCCATCCAGCCAAACATATGAGTCATTCTCTTCTTCAAATAGGGAACCACACTGGTGCCTGTAATAGTGAATAGTTTAAAAACAGCACTTTAAACAGTAAAAACAACAGACAGTCTTATATTACAGCAGACACATTTATAAATCCTTATTCATCACACGTTAATATACTTGTATAATATACTTGTATGTATTAAGTGTTTAAACACTTCTGGTTGCCCACAGGAGACGTTATAGTTGTTGACAAATATACGCTTCAGTCTGCTTACAACTACATTAAAGTGTGTTACAAACCATATATTAAATACTGCTTATAAATGCTAAATAGGGGGGTTAAAGTAAAATGTACATATTTTCAATAAAGTGACTGAAAACTGAAAAAAAATCAGCTACATTTTTGGCTGAATGTTACTTATTAAATTCCATCAAACTTGCAAGCTTGATAAACAGGTTGCACCTTCACTGTGTGCTTTCTTAGAATTACATATTACACATTTTATAAAATAACTATAAAGTATCTGTGACCCTTTCAATATGTGGGGGCCAAAAATTGGAACAGCTTACCAGATGACGTGAGATACGTTAAATCTATTACAGTTTTTTAAAAAATGGTGTAAAATCTTTTTATCAGAGGGAAATTAAAAAAGGAGAGATGCATGAATGTACTACTTATTTTAGTAAAAGTTTACTATTTGTAAAATTTGTGATATCTTTTATATTCAAATCTGCACGCCACAACTTTCATTTAGGCCTGTAATGTAATGGAGGCCCAGCACTCTTTATTGTTAACATGATTCAGAGCCATGACCAATATGGAAATTTGTTATTTCTAGTTTGTTTTATTTTTTTAATACTTTTTGTTCCTGCGTGGTCTCATGTTGGATTGAATTTGTATCTTTTGTTTTATTTTTTCTTCTTTTTCTGTTTGGTAAATTCTAAAAAATACAACCTTTCAGCATTTCATGACAGATATCTACTGCAGTTCCCCGTAATCACCAGTAGAGGTCAGTAAAGGTTACAGACAAGTTACTGCTTCTTCAACAACAAACTGACATTTAAAAAAGGAGGAAGACTGTGTGTTTTAATACCATGAGAGTTGGTTAAGATGACATCCTTGCCCATCAGAGAGGTCGGTGATGGATTGTTGAACGCCAAACGATGGAAGTTGACGGTGTGGTCGCACACAGCGCCGGGGAAACCCACGCTCCACTCGGCGCTCTGGGAACAGTGAGCAGGGTCCAGCAAGGGGCTCATAGGCACCACTTTGTGGTTGATGGTTCCTGAAAACAAGGAAACAAGGGTAACACAGAGATACATAATCCCTTTTGATAACATATCTTATTTTCTGTCTTACTGATTTTTACACTCTGGCCTTTAATATCCTTGTAAATATTGTCTGGCGATATTCTGTATTTCAAGACCAAATCCAACCAATAATTGATCCTACTAACAAGTTGTACCCAAAGCCTGTCCAAAAACTTAAAAACACATAAATGTAGTTTATTTTGACTCAATCTCACATACGCCGTCCTGCTGCCGGATATACTCACTAGAATACCAAATGGGTATTAATCCGCCGCTGAAAATAGTCCCCAACAAATGCACTATTCACACCTGTTTGAGCAATGTTTGCTAAAAACAACAGTTTTAGGACATGAAACTATGTATTTTTGAACCGTTTTTACAGATTCACATCTTCAGTAGGAACCAATAGGCTCAGTGCTACAGACATGGTAGGGTACGTATTGTTGGTTTTGGCCTCTTCATAGGATTTGTTGACAATATAAGAAAAATACAGAACAACAACAGATGTATCCTTTAATAACAATAATTTTCTGAAAAGCCTGATGGATTGAGAGCCTGATTAAAGATGTAGTTTGGAAAGATTATACAACTGTTAAATGACAGACTGAACATTAATATGACTAAGTGAGAAATATGTGCAATACATTATAAGAGGGAATAGTAAGAGACTTAGTACCTGTGAGGGAGCCATCACTGTCCACCAGCTGCACCTCATGCTCCCACCTGAAGCCGGCCTTGTTGGGTGAGTTGAAGTACTGGACACCACTAAACCTGGCAGACCAGCCACCACACCGGTCCACACACGTCCCATCGATTGAGGCTACCCCAATTGCTGTGCAAGAGCTGCGGTCGAAGTTGATGAACTTGGTGTTAAGGACGCTCAGGCCATCGTCCAATGGTGCGATGACACCTCGGTGCGTGCAGTACTTATCTCCCAGTCCGAGCTCGTCCACGTGGCCCACGATGGTGCTGTTGGACATCGTCGCCCCTCCGTCCACTCCGAAGCCGCTCACTGCCCACTGCAAGATGCGCTTGGCTTCAATGCCGGCTTTTTCATTGTTGACCATGATGAAGCTGTTGAACTGCACGGCGCCCACGTTGACCCACTCAGCACCTTTCTCACAGTTCCAGGTGGTGAGGGAGCGGAAGACAGCAGGCTTGGGGGTGTTGGAGTAGCAGCCTCCGTCCTTCATGGGGAAAAAGTCTGCGAAGATCCAAAGGCCGAACCAGCCCTGAGAGTGCACAGTGTTGTTGTAAAACTCACCGAGGGGAACCCTCTTCTGGCAGATATTTGGGTCGTAGGACGGGCCATCGGGGTTATCGTGCATGCGGTACCAGAAGCCAAAATGGGTGCCCCCTGCGGCGGCGTTGTGGCGGATGATGTTGTTGGGATTGGTGACCCAGTAGGCGGCGGGAGTGACGTCGTCGTTCAGCAGGCTGGTGCTTTGTTTGACAAACACAGCCAGGTTGTACTGCAGGATGTTCTGCGTCTCAATGCCGTCCTCGATGAAGAAGGCCCCGCCCATGATGTCGTAGATGACGTTGCGCTCCACCAGCAGCCGGTGGGTGTTGTGGATGGTTACGGCCCTGTTGAAGGTCTGATGGATAGCACAACCCCTCACGTATGACTTGTAGTTGATGTCTCCCATCAGATGCCAGTGGATGGGATAACGTCCCAGCCTAAAGGCCTGTCCTGCATGGAAGACCTAAAAGCATAAAGACTTTAAACTTTATTATTTCAATTTGTGTAAATACATACGTTTATACAAAAGGAACAACGATGCAGATTGTGAGGACGAGGAGATTTAGAAAAACAGGAGTAATCTGATCAGCTGTAAAAAAAAAAGTTAGAACAAGAATTTTTTCACCTCAACATATTCCAGTCTGCCGATTGCAAGATTCTCATTTGGCCTGGGTGCGTGGAACATGATGCAGCCTCCGAACTGATCGCTGCCGGCCTCCTCTCCAAACCTTCCTTGGAAACAGGTCTGAGTGGCGAATTCACCTACAACACAGGGACAGAAAGATGTTAATACTCCACACCCCTATGCTAATTTACATGATATTGTTTTTATCTCAAAAGAAGCATGTAGTTTTTATCAATATTTTTATAATAATATTTCATATCTTATTGTCAATTTTCCATTTTTATGTTTATGCTTATTTACTTATAGTACTTGTCTTATCTTTCTTTATATTATCTACTTGTTGTTGTTGTTGTTGTTGTTATGCACCAATATACCAAAGCAAATTCCATGTATGTGAAAACCTACTTGGCAATAAACCTGGTTCTGATTCTGTCAAGCCTACAACATACATCATATTTTCTGATACACTGTTTTATGTATTTGTTAAATTGCACACTGTTAATTTCATTAGATATATTTATATTTAATAAAAAGCTCTTATTTTTCTCCAATTGGAAAGGCGTACAGTACTATTCAATGCAAATTCCTGCTTGTTAACCTAAAGTAGAGCTGAAACAATTAGTGGATGAATCAATTTATCAACAATCACATTTTGTTCTATTCTGGTTCCAGCGTTTAAAATGAGTTTATTTGCTGATTTTCTTGGTTTTAGCCACCTCGGGCTCTGGGGAAAAAAGCAGGTTAATTGATAATGATAACAATGTTTAGTTGCAGCATTAACATAAAGACATGGCAGTAACACCACTTGAGGTTTTGTGTGGAAAGGATCACAGGTTTTCATGTTTTAAGTTCACCTTACATGAAGAAAAATGCATCTAGTAAACCCTTTATAAACCAACTGGAAAATATCTAGACTGCATGTTGTTGAATCTGAAGTCAGTTTGAATATAAAGCAACGTTAAGTCTCCTATTCTTTTACTTTTACACAGAATTTAATGTAAAATTAAATCAGAAAAAAACTCAGATATCATCCACTAAAAAACAGCACCTGTGTTGAAGCCATCGGGGCAGGCTTCGATCTTGTCGTTCCATTCTTCGTTTTGGGAGCCTCGTACCACGATGTTCCTGGTGAGGAGACCCACCTCAGCTCGGCCCTCAAACACCGTGCCATCAGGCAGCGTGACCGTCACCCCGAGGTGAGTGTACATGAGCGGTTCGGTCAGGGTTAGAGTCTTTCCGTCAGCCGACACGGCGGCGATCCTCCTCACCTCGTTCTCTCTCTGACTGTGCCTGGAAATAAAAATAAATAATTTCTACCTGCAGCTCTGTAACTGTGTTTTATCAGTGTCAGTCAATAGAATATACAGTTGTACAGTAAATACGATTGGCCTGCCCAAAGCTTTGAAAAGGGGGGAAATCATTAACATTATATTATTATACATGAATTCGAGACCTTGCTGTACCTGTGGCCGGTGGAGGCGATGACAATTTCATCTCCAACTTTCCATGTCACCGCCTTCATCAGGGTCAGCGTGACGGAGCCGTTGGTCGCCGTCTGGGCCAGGTGGGTCCAGGGGACAGGAATGGGAATACCTGGAGGAACAGGTTGTCAACAATGATTTGCACCTGAGGAGGGCAGGTGAGGTGTCACTAATAATAACATACCTGCAGGACAAACTATTCAAATTACTCTGTCAGCTTACCATTATGTGACATAATGACATGTAATCAGGGGTTATTGAAATATTTGGGTCACGACTATTTCAGTTTTTCTGTTTCTTAACGGAGATGACTGTAATTCAGAGGTGGAAGAAGTATTCTGATCCTTTACTTAAATAAAAGTATTACTAGAACAAAGCAAAAATACTTCATTACAAATCAAAATCTTATTTAAGTAAAAGTACAGAAGTATTATCAGCAACATATACTTAAAGTAACAAAAGTAAAAGTATTCATTATGCCGAATGGCCTGTTTCACAGGATTATATATATTATACGATTATTAATCTGCATTAATGTGTAAAAGGCATTATTGTTGTAGCTGGTTGATTGTGAAGATATTTCTGTCTATAACTGAGTCCTAAAAACCTTATTTTGCGGTGAAATAAGAATATTTCGAGCTGTTTTTAATTGATATCAAATGTTATAGAAATGAGTGTCTGTATCCTGAAACAAGAGCAAAATAAGGCAGGTTGCAGCAGTAGAATTATAAAAAAGTTGATTTGCATTGAAAACAGAGTGAAATATTCCAACAATGCCGGCAGATTTTGTTTCACATTTTATAAGAAAACAGACTATTATGGACTTAATTCGACAATAAAAAGACTTGATGAGAGGGAGATTTTTTTTCACTGAACAATGCATCATGTTTTAGAAGCTGCTCGTATGTTTTACACAAAATAACTAGTAAATATAACTGTCTCTTAAATGTAGTGGAGTAAAGTTTGTACATTATCAGAGGTTTTTACTTTATAAAATGTTTTATCCTTAAAAAGTGTACCTGATGCAAATTGTTCGATTTCAAAACCACATTTATGTCCTATAAGATGGTACAATTAGATAAATAGATAAGAGGATCGATACTACTTTCATATCATAATATCATCTTGTGTTGGTAGGCAGATTTTCTTCAGAGCCAGGCTAGCTGTCTCCCTCTGTTTCCACTCTTTATGCTAAGCTAAGCTAACCAGCTGTAGCTTCATATTTAGCGTACAGACATGAGGGTGGTATTGATCTTCTCATCTGTTTGAATATGTCTGCGTGTGTTCATACCATGCAGGTCCAGCACTCCCTCTCTGACAGCCAGCGTCTTGGTTCCATAAACAGGAAGTTCAGGTGAGCGCAGGTTTCCGTGAAGTGTGATGATGGCTTTGTGCTGGAACGGCGCCCCCTCCTGGCCGATCTGGAGCCGCCCGCCGTCTGTGATCAGGATGTTTTCTGCCTGCAGCTCGATGTCTGCTTCATCAAACACCAACGTCCCTCCTGAGCACAAAGAAACAGCAGGTTACAAACTAAATACTGGTGGCAAAAAAGAGTTTTATGACGTGTGTTCTTGCGTTGAGCAAGTATTCTGTATATGAGGTCCTCAAGCTCGGGAAGTCTGAATTTCACAAATAATTTTTCATTTAAATATATTATCCTATTTGCACCAGTTATACCAATACAATACTGGATTCAGAAAAGGCTTGCTTGTGTCCTAAAAAAATCTGCAACTTCTCTAGTGATCCTACAAACTTTGCACCCAAAGGAAATGTATATAAAATATAATTCACTTCTTGACAGGATGATGAGAAAAAAAAATACAGGTAAGTACAGAAAGGGAGAATCAATTCAGAATCAAAAAAAATCTTCTTTGTATCATTATAAATACTCAATTTGCGTATCTAAAAATGTCCAACGTAAAAAAACAAAAAAAACAAAAACATAACACAGTAATTTTTGTACCTTGAATAAGGAGCATTTTCAGCACAGGGGTGCTGGTGTCCAGCAGGATGGTCTGGCCTTTAGTGATGACAGCGAACGAGCCCCTCTCAGGCGGAGACAGACCACCCCACGTAAACCTGGACGACCACACGTCAATGTAGAAGAAATCTGCATTATCCTAAAGAAAGAGACAAATACTGGATTAAGACAAACACATACTCTAAAGGTGTGAAATCAGTGTCAGAAATGATATTGTTGATGTGAAGCTGAAAGGTCAGGGGGTCTGACTGAACTCTCTTACCATCTTGGCGATGCCTTGGTCTCGGATGCTGACTCTGACTTTGGTTTCCTGAGACTGTCGCTGAGCATTCGTCACACAGATGATGTGTGTGTTGTTGGCGGACTGAACGTCACACACAGACCCTGCGATGGTCACGCTGACGTCATTCATGTCAGTGCTGTGAGGTGGGAGAAGCGAGTGAACGTGATGAGATTCAGCAGGTGAGAAAGAGTGAAATGAAAGAATACAATATATGTGACATATTATATATGTGTATAATAAAATACAATAAATAAAAGATACAACATACTTTACTTTAGTTCAACCCCACATGTTATAATTTTATATACAGCAGGATAATATAATGCAATAGCATGTTAGATAACAATATACTATACTACGTGTTATACTGTAATATATAATAAACGTACCATATCATACTACAACATACCAAAATATCATTAATCCCATGTTATAATTTAATATAGGATCACTATACTATACAATAAATATAATATACAGCTTACCCTATATTATCAGACAACATAATACTATGTTACATTATGTTATAATAGTATATATGCATGCTATTATACTATATTATATGTTAAGGTACATTATAGTTTAATCTAAATTAATTAATACAGTTTAATTTTATATGTTATAATATACTATAATACAGTATTACCATATTGCATAATATTCACATTATATTATAATATAGTATATTATATTGTCTTGCATGCTATTGTATCATATTATCATATATGAAATTATATCAAATTATAACACATGAGAGAAACCTCAAAATGTCAATATAGTAATTATTTAAGTGATATGATATAATGATGTTATATCATTATATACTGCTGTTGATTATAATGTGATGTTAATGGGCAGTATGAGTTGTGTCAGTTTGGGTGTGCATATAAAACTGTACATTGATGCTTTACTCTTGGTACTATGTTTACTGATAATGAATATATGTGCAAATACTAATATTGTTTGTTATGTGTAAAATAAACTCAATACAAATAATTATATTAAAAAAATATGCAGTATTTGTTTCATATATGTAGTTAGGAAATCACTTCCTGCCGAAAGTAAGAAAATCTCTTAATGCATTTAACCCCACTGAAAGCAAAGACGTCCCGAGAAACAGGAGCGATTGTGTTGTTGTAAACTGAGCGCTTCATTTACAACCAGCGGTCCATAATCTGGGTGTGGCTCTCCTTTGTGTCATCTGTACTCTGCAGAGTCTCTTCCTTTATTGCACCTAAAACCGGAGCCGGTGATTGTGAGTCGGGTGCCCCCAGCAGTTCCTCCTCTGCGTGGAGAAACCGTGGTGATCACCGGAGTCAACTGAGATTTGTAGGTGAAGCCATTCGATATGTTGACGGCATCCAGCTGGTTGAAGACAGCAACCACGCAGCTCACCTCTGACTGAGTGCCTGAGAGCAGACAGGACACGCACACGCAGACAGACAGGCAGACAGACAGTTGACACACGCGACAACAAAAGGACAAGAAGAATTAAGATGCATGCTCAGAGATAACAAGCAAATTAAGATGTCTCATCGTCCATTACAAGTTATTGTCTTATCTGACATGCCTGTCATTTTCTCCTGCGATGAAAGGCTGACAACATTCCTCGTAGACAGAAGTCTCTCTGACTTTGTGCATTTATGTTCAACTTAGACAGGACTGGTTTGTTGTAATGAGTCGGGGACCAAAAATATCATAAAATAACTGAAATGGCGCTTCTCAGAGGAAAAAATGTTAATTGCTTTGTGTTTTTGGGACGTACAAGAGTGTTTGTACAAGGTTTGGTTTCAGAAGTCATGATGAAATTGGTCACTGCGCCTCCCATAATAATTATATAAAATTACAATAAATAAATATAACTATACAGTACATCTCTGTGTTGTTAATGTAGTAACCCCACTTAAAATCACCACAAAGTCCAGAACAGCTAATATGGACCTTGTGTTGAGATTGTTGCCTGAAATGCTGTTTCCAAGGTCACAAATAAACTAAAACCATGTTCAGTTTCCTTGATAGAGGCCTGATACTTAAAGATAATGCTGTATTTGCATCTTTACAACAAAGAGCAGCACTGTCCTTTACAGCCTTATCTTTAATGAATGTTTTTTTTTTTTTTATCCGAACATGAAACCTGTATGTAGCCTGAGAGGCAAAACCCAGGGCAAAACAGTTACCAGTCACAAGTGTATCAACATTTTTTTCAACTCAGATCTTTTCTCATCTGGATTTTGGTCGCTGGACAGTCAGAGGAAACTGTTTAGAGAGATTTTAGTGAGTAAATCAAACTGAAACTGTAAACATGGAGGGACAAATAAAGGATTTTAAAGAGTGACAGGTACATGTCCCTCTATCACCAGTGGAAATTACGCCCTTGGAGATGTATGTTAAATATTGCTGCACTTTCTAGTTGATTGGTGTCTCATTAAAGGCTGTTTGGCTGAATTTCTTTCTGTCTGTCTGAATAATAAAGAACATAAAATAAATATTTAAACTGAACTGACAATTTAAGTTTTGAATCCTCCTGCTACTTTGGACAGAATGTTTTCTGCCATGAAATAAGAAGAATTATTGTTGGTTTGGGGAAATAAAGTCAGCTAAACTAAACTTACCGTTGTTGACTGGAAACTGGCAATACAGACGGGTCGATGTCGACACTTCTTTGTGAACTTCACACTTCTTGCCGCAGATCATCACTGTGGAGTTGGGCGGGTCGAACCCAGAACCCTGCACGGACAGCGGAGCACCGCCACCAAAACTGCCTGAATCACAGATGAGGGAGGAAGAAAGAACTTATTTAGCAAGATAATATAAAACTGGAATTGTGAGGCAGCAAAGAAAACAAGGAATACAAGGATAAAGATAGAGGCCACAATATAGAAAGTACTGCAAAAGCACCAGTGAAACATATTGTTTTACTATGAAAGATATAAAAATGACACTGATTACCTATCCTGTATATTCTGTATGTGTGACTCTCTCTCTGCTTACCCTCGTTGGGCTGCACGCTGCTCAGAGTCAGCTCATACGTGAACCTGACATCTGACTGGGCGTAACCTTTGACCTGGTGATGCAGCATGACTGCGTACGCCCCCCCCGGGTTGTCTCCTGTGGTGCACTGAACCTGTGTGTCAGAAACTGTGGACACATTGCAGGGGACGTGGTTTATGGTGACGGAGACGTGCTGAGAGTCGGTGCCAAATCCTGAACCAATCAGTGTGACGACTGCACCGCTCGGCCCTGTGGGGAAACAAACAGAGAGGAAGAGGCGGTAGTGTGAGAAGATGTGGTTCATTGTCCACATAGAAAAACATTACAAGCATCCCCTTTTTTGAGCACAAAGCTGAGAATAACATATATAACCAAAATAAAACAATTGCTGTTCTTGAACCCTTTAGATTACAGTCAGAAAGATTACTCTAACTAGGAATTAGTCTAAGTGATACTGAACCAAATTTAAGAGAGGCAAAAACATGGTAAAAATGTCTTTTTTTCCTCACAGATTGATCGAAAAACACTCCTTTTATCTGGCTCATTGTGGGGATTTGTTCGTAGCTGAGATTGTTTTCTACTCAGCAGATCATAAGTGGAATGTAAATCATTTTGCACATTTATTAGGAGTTTGGGTAGCTGTTATGTTAACATCTAATGACCTTTTTCACAGCTAAAATGGTTTAAACAAAATATATCGTGAGGCTTTGTGCTTTCAAAAAAAGTATTGTTTTTCAAGGTTGATTAAGGAATCAAACAAATGCCATCCCAAAAAAGGTAATAAACTCTCCTCCTGACCAGAACTCAGGCTGCTGCTTGATAAGGTGTAGTGTTACTACAGGATGGAGAGGACCATAATTACCGGTGGTGGGGCTGATGGAGCTGATCACAGGTGTGTGGGCTGCAGAGTAGGTGAAGTTGAGAGGAGGATACTGCATCGAAAACACCCGGATGCTGACGGTCACCAGCCCCGCGCTGTGAGGAGGCGTCAGGCAGCGAAGCTGACCCGGCATCACCTCCTGAATCTTGCAGGGTTGGTCCCCGACCATCACGCTGGTGTTCCCCGGAGCGAAGCCGTTTCCAGTGAAGACAAGAGAGGTTCCTCCTGCCAGGCTGCCCACGTCGGGGTTGAGGACGGCTTGGGCACGGCTGCTCAGGGTGACAGGACCGGATGCAAGGCCTTTACTTCTCACAATCACTTTGACTGGGTGGTCGCCCGCAGGCAGAGCGTTCACTGTCAGCGAGATGTTGCCATCAGTCACGGCGGTGACCTCCAGCTCTGTGGTGCTGGCGAACACTGCAACGTCATCCACACTGCTGCCAAACCCTGAGCCGGAGATGGTGACAGTGGTTAGATCGTTGATGCTGTCAGGGGAAATACCGGTGACCGTGGGAGTGACGGAGGAAGAGTACATGAAGGAGCAGTTTGAATGACAGGAGCTTTGGATCCTGCCCATCTGGAAGACGACATCCCCGGTGTGCGGCTGAGAAGGAGAGGTGTCGCAGATGATGCAAGTGTAATTGACTGACACAACAGCGCACGGCTCGCTGGCTACAGTCACTTGTCCCTCAGAGAAGCCAGAGCCGTTGATGAGGAGCCTCGTGTGGCCGGTGGGGCTGCCAATAGGAGGCGAGACCGAATCGACCACAGGCAGAACCACAAAACGGCGGCCGTGCTCGTTCGGTACAGCGATGATGGCACTGCCGAGGTTGTTGACTCTGACGGCGACGGGGAGAGCGACACCGATGGCAAGTTCGCTGTTGTAGCCGAGACGGCAGTTGATCTCAGAGTTAGAGCTGTTGATCACCTGACAGGGCTGATCTCCCACTGTCACCTACAGGACACAGAGACACCAGGGTCGGTCACAACAAGCTCTGGACAAACATTCACTTTATCTCATCAGGTGACTGAACTCAAGGCTGAGAAAAACTTTGGATACAACACAATGATGATAAAGGATCTGGAGTAGAAAGAGACTATAAGTTATTTGTCTACAATCTAGAAAAACACACTGAGTCATGATGGATTAATTGGTTGTTTAATACATTATAAACTGTGACTGAAATGTAATGATTATTGTAAACAAGAGCAGTATAACAGTTAATAGATAGATAGACAGATAGACTTTATTAATCCCCAAGGGCAAATTTCAGTGTTGCAGAAGTAAAAAGGAACAATAAAAATACAATTAACAAATATATATATAAAGCAAATCATTATATTGTCCATTGCCACTCAGAGTCTCATCTCCCAACTCAGAGGGGAGTCATTATAAAGTATGTAACTGAATATATATTTTGCTTTAAAAGGTGCTATTTTAGTGTTTTCCCTACTCTTTGTTCATATAAATAAAAATAGCAGTCTAATTATCCTGCAGGTTTGTCAAATACAGACATATTGATCCAAATCAAGACATTCAAATTGTTTTCTTTCTTAGTTTTAAAAGCTGAAGTTTTTATTTAAGATGCAAACTATTGGCAAAGTTACTGTTAAAAAGTGACAGTGTTTGCAAAAAAGAGAAAGAAAAAAACCCATGATAAAACAAAAACAAAAGGAAAAAAAAAACAAATTGGGAAATTGGGAGTTCCACTGGTATTTCAATACAGTTTAAATATAATTGCATTTACATGAGGCACAAAAACGCTGCTAACCTCATTAGCGCAGGCGATGTCACTGAAGCCCTTGCCCTGAATCTGGATGAGCTGGTGGTATGACCCCTGGTTGGGAGAGATGGAGTTGACTGTCGGGCTGGAGCAGGCGGAGGCGCTGAAGGAAAGGACGTCTGAAGTGTCGTTGGTCTGTTTGCACTGTGGGGTCGCGACGCACTGCTGGGCTGCTCTGGAGACGTGACGTGAACCTGAAGGCGAGACGGTTTAATTCATTGATTATTTGCTAATTGTCTTTATTTTGACTTGGATCTTAGTTTGACTCTGCTGGGTGTTGAGTTTTTGTCTGGTCTATCTAAATATATTCAAAGATAAACTTTATTCCCCTGATCTGACTTGATTTATTTTCTTTTAAATTTGTAAAATGATACAAATAATTACATCTGTGCTATGATCCTAAAGGATCAGGTATTATTTTTACATTTTCAGATTTACTGGAGGATCAAGCTGCTGACTGACAGCATCTCATCCACATCTGTACATTTACCTCCTGTCACTTGTCTTGCCGCCATGCCTCCCACGCTGACAGAGACCTTGCTGCTCTTCTCCTCCTGGGGCTTGACTTTCACGACTCCCTGCAGCAGCCTGACGTTGGCATCATCTACGTAGCCACTGCTGTAGTAATACGCACCGGGTGCAGTGAAACGGTAGCCGAAAAATCCTGAGGGGGTAGCAAGAGAGAGAGGGAGAGTTGGTAAATATGTGGCATCAACTCATGAAGCATTCCTGGACATGACGTGCATTTGTCTGTCACGCATGTTGAAAGGTGTAACACATCACATTCCTCATGTGTCACATGTCTTGTTTATCAAAACATTGCAGACAATGAAAGGAAAAATTCCAGTGAAGATGAAAAGGATGAACATGGACCATAATGCAATGCAATTATAGCTTTAGGATTATTACCAGCACATGCACATTGCTAAGCACACATGCATCTTCACTGTATATTTTTATATTTGTGCAGTGTGTGACTGTTTTTCTTAGCCTGCTTATGTTGTTTGCAGTGCATTTATTCTCATAATACTGTTTTTTAAGCTCCCTTCTTGGCTAGTTCTTGCTTTAAAGAGATAAAGAGATAACTGCACAACATCACTTTTATCTGATTAATTAAAGGAAAAGAACATACCAGCACAAACCTGCATAACAAAATAACACTTCCCAGGCACTGAACATCTCTGAACATGACAAATTGAGTGTGTAAAACTTAATTTAAGGGTGGATTTTTCTTATAATTCGAGAAAAGCGCAACAGTAAATGAGAGGGTTCCTTATCGTTTCTGGTGAGGGCTAGTGGCTATTCTACCTTTGGCTGTCTTGGTCTCTCCACTGTTGAATGGTCCCCCCTCGTAGGTGGTGCCACTTGGGCTGGAAACACTGAAGACCCGGTACCCGACTCTCTGGAAGGCTGGTGCCTCCCAGCGCCACATTACCTTGTCTCCAACAAACACCGTCAGCGAGGCAGGACTCCATGCGTATCCCTGTCCATAAACTGGAACACACAGACAGACAAATGTAAAGTTAGACATATATACATGCAAACAGAGCACACATAAACAGATAGATTAACACACACAGGAGAGATTTCATTGGTCCGAGGTTAAGTAACATAATTTAAATAATATAATTATGGAAAAATGGAGGTCAAGCTTCCTTGCTTGCGGCAGTGTTCAGTAAGTCAATCCTCTTTCTGTTGTACTCTGTTTCAGCCCACTCAGACTGAGTTTGACACCCGCAAAAAGGACCGAAACGTAAACCTACTGCGGTGGGACCCCTGGTTGGTGACGACGTGGGTCTTCTCCTCCGACTGCACAACACACTGCAGCTCATTCTCTGAGGCGGCCTTCACTTCACACTCAGCTCCTCCTGTCACGCCACAAACCAACACAAAAACTAGTGTGAAATCATGTACGAAACCTGAAGCAGTTGCATTACAGTTCTGCTTTTCCACACTTGCGTGTAGTTACACCACAGTAGATTACCACCAGGCAGCTAGTAGCCCTGCTGGTTTTCCCCTCAACCATTATTTTATTATTTCCATGTCCACTGATAAAATCTAATTGTTTGCTGGTAATTTTGAATAGATTGTTGTCAGAGATAATTGCAGTGGTAATAAGTCTGCTTTAAAATTGCTGGGCCTCATGTTGCGTACCAACGGAGACTATGTTGTCAGAGGTGTTGTTGCTGAAACCAGATCCAGAAACAGTTAGCCGGGTTCCTCCCATCAAGGAGCCCAACAGTGGGGAGATGCTGTGGATCTCCAGGATGTATTCGATGGTGGCGTTCACACTGTTGCTATGAAACGAAAAAGCAGGAAAAACGAGTCCACTTGAGTCCTAAATGAACCACGTTTTCTGGCTTGTGAGCAACATTGATTATGTAATATTATCTGTTCTATATTAACTGACTTCTGTGAATTTATTATTATTTTTGTGTATCATTAGTTATAATATGAAGTAAAAAAGGAATATATGTAAATATCCTTTTTTAGTATGCATGTAGCCCTCCTTTTTAGTTTTATTTATTTAGATTTTGAATTGTTTGATGTGTTGTCTGTATTAAATGTGGGTTTAAATTGTGTTTACTGTTGGATTTTTGTTTGTGTATGTTTAATATCTAAAAAGAGAAAAGAAAACAGGGGACATTCTGTACAGTACGATTTGACAAAAATCCTTACTATTATTACATCTTACACAAGTTCAAAAGCTCGTGTGGCATGTAAGAAAAAATTCAAAACGTGTCACAGCTGGCGACACTATCAGCTCTCTTTCAATCTGTAACAGGTGGATTGTTGCCTGTGAGAGTATTTCCAAATCACTGTTGACATGTGAAATTGTCTTTCACAGCAGCTGTACCTTGTCTGGGGGTAGCCACTGTTTCCAACCTGTACATCCACGTTATAGAGGCCGGGCGGCAGCACAGGGAGGAGACAGGTGATGCTCGTCGCCGTCCACTCCACGGCGACGCACTCCTTCCAGCCTACGAACACGGCGCTGTCATTGTCTTGGCCTCCCAGGTTTGAACCCTGGATGGTGAGAACTCGATGTCCTTCACAAAAGGAAACGTCAACAGATCTTTACCACACGTGAGCTTCTGTCATTTAAGTGCCAAGATAATTAGCACTTGTCATCTCAATTTTTAAAAAGTACCACTCATTGTCCTGCAGATTAACAGGTATGCTTGTTGTGTGGATGCTTCTGTAATTTTCAAGTCAACATTACACGACACTGGAACAAAACCAGAGGGAGGTGACAGCGATAACAAAAGGTTCCCACACAATCCTTTAAGCCCCTGGTGACAGCGGAGTCACCTGCCAAGAACATCATGCTATCCCTCTTCCCTTCAGACATTAGATTCATGTATTATGTTCCTCAACAATCAGAGAGGCATTTCAGGTGATCTTTATTCTCATTAACAGGAAGAGCCCTTATGTTGACTAATAGTAAGCTGTTATACATCTGGTAACATAGGAGATGGCAGGCCAATGTAGTTGACAATAAAGAAAACTATCAAAAACAAACAAACAATATTGTTTTCATAGAACTAATTCACTAATGACATGTGCTATGCATGTAGATAATTGAGTGGTTTGTTTAGTGAGAGAAAATAAGATGGGAAATGCTATGAAGCGTGGCATTGAAGCACAATGAATAAACACGAAATCCTTTTCTTTTCATAAACAAAGGGAAAGCAGCAGACTGCATATGTTGTGCCTGTTGCTTTCACTGGACAGATATCTAGTGACCTTTAAGAACAAAACCCCTCCTCCCCATTAAACCTGACTCTTCATTTAACCATATAAAAGAACATAATCCAAACACTCATCTGGGTTTACCCATCTCAATAACGCTTTATAATGATCCTAAATGTGTGAATACGGTTTATAAAGGCCCAAATTAAAAAAAAAAGAAGGCTCTCACCAATCACAGTGGTGTTGCTGGGACTCAGGCTCGAGATCTGGGGTGTGAGGTTATTATCGTAGGTGAAGGAGCTGCTGGCTGTCTGACTCATGTTTCCCACCATCACTGTGACGTTCTGTGATCCTGCAGCTCCCTGAAATTAAGAAAATACAAGCATTTATTTATTAATAAATAAGTAGAGGAAGTCAAATAAGTGACAAGTGCGGAATGAGGACAAACTGTTAGCCTGTCACGTTCAAATGATTTGTTAAAAAATTATCTTTGAAAGATGAAACAACAAAATCTTCCACTTACAAATGAAAAGTTGAATTTATATTCAATAAAACACTAACTTGGTTTGGTCTGACCAGCAGCTTATGGTGGCTAAGCCTTTATATATTTCTATATAACTGACATTACTGAGTCAGTTTGCTGACTTTATGACTTATCTCTTCCTTTAACACTACGTTTTAGTATGCACCATTTTGCTGTTTTTAATATTAAAATTAGTGAGATACGTAAGTTAATCTACAAGTATAATAAATAAGGTTTTGCACACTGATATTTTAGCAATTTTACTGACATATAAAAATGTATGGCAGGTGCTTAGTGCCCGGTGCTACAGCTCTTTGAGTTGTTAAGTTAACGCAGGAAAATAACATCCACAAAAACAGTAGTTTGTAGTCTGTACACTTACTGCTGGCGTTCTGCACGTCAGCTCAGTGTCGCTGGCATGAACCAGTGTGCACTCCTCGCTGCCGACAGAAACTGTGGTGTTCAGGCTGAAGCCGAAACCTCTCACTGTCAGCAGTGTGCCTCCTAGGAAAAAAATAAAACAGGATAATGGTTATACTTTCTAGTAAAATGAGAGTCACTATTTGCTAAACTTGTATGTGTTTTAAGGTTCCCTTTGTACCAAATCGCTGGACTATTGTATTATAGAGAAATTGGGGTACTTAGTTCAGTGCTGGCTTTTTGAGTAACATCTTACCTGCCACACTTCCAGAGAGCGGGGAGAAAGAGGAAACAATGAGCTGGTAGGTGAAGTGGAGCATGCTGCCGCCTGCGTAGCGTGAATTACCCAGAGAGGGGAAGCTGACCAACACGGGGTAGGTACCAGCACTGGCGCTGCCCAGTCTGCACACCTGAGTGGTAGCTGAAATATACAATTGACAAAATCCGGTTGAACCCCTTCCACTAGACAATAAACAGCCGAAGATACAGTATTCACTTCTCCAAACTTCTTTCACTTACCGGTGATCTGTTCAACACGGCACATGGCCTCTCCCACCATGATGGAGGCGTTTTCACTACTGAAGCCAGTCCCAGTTAGAGTCAGAAGAGTCCCCAGGCCATGAGATCCTGAAAGAGTCAGCGATATTTAATTATAGATATAACATTCACCACTATCAGCATATTTGATGTTTTAGCATATGTACAGGAAGCCTGAAGTTTTAATATGTTTGTCTATAAAAGCTGACAATGATCATAGTACTTGAAAATTAAATATTTTAGATCTGGTATTGAATATTTTACACATTAAATAACTTGATACTGAAGCACACACCAGTAGCCTTTTTGTAATGTTTAATATTAATTGTCTCTCAAATGTTTTGATTTAGAGGAACAGAAATTGGTTGTATATATTAAGCCTTAAAAATCAATTAATAACCAATAATGCTTCATGAATGAACAAATAATATTTTTAGAAGGACACCTTGAGATGGGCTGATTCCTGTCACAACTGGAGTTGCGTCCTCAGTCCATTCAAACCCACAGTCACCAGAACACTTTGAGGGGATGCCATTGATGTAAACCTCCACCTGCAAACAGCATCACAAAACTCCCAATCAAAAATGTCGAGTTTAGGACATAAAAATGACATGCTGGGTTCGAATAATCACTAAAATGTGAAGTTACTGCTACAACAGTCACAGCAGTAGAATAACAGGGGAATGTAGCTGTCAGTCACTTCAATACAAAGCACTTATTTAATAGCATGCAGACATCTAAATCCAGCCTTGAGGCACGAAATATACAAATACAGCTGCGTTATGCAACACTACAGACACAAACAGGACTTGCTCTACAGGATTTATAGTAAGCAAACACACCAAGTAATCAGCAGTGGTCAAAGCAGACATTTGACAGACAGATAATGGTGAAACCTAAAACCAGATGTGCCGGAGGCTTGATGAATCACGGTTGTACCTGTGGTTTTGTTTCCCAGACACGAAGGAAATCTCCTGTCAGGCTTCGCATCAACAGTCCTCCCTGTTTTATCTCACGGGATGAAACGGCCACGTTTTGGCCGACAACTGAGGAGCTGTCAACCTGTAATGAGAATAAATCACAATCAGGACTCAGAGCTGCTGGTCTCTTTATGTCTGTAGAAACTTTAATGGTTGGAACAGAAGACGTTCAGTACGCGTAAATAAAGTTGTAGTTACTGTATTACTGCTACTACTAGTACTACTGCTGCTGTAGCTACAGTAGCACTGCCGTTACTGCTGCTATTAGTTTTATTTTATTTTTTACTTACATGACTGCTGCTACTGCTACTACTTGCAAATAAAATCTTGAGTAATGAAGATAATTTGTTAGTAACTGAGTGTTTTGGGGTTATGCACCAATATTAACTAAAATAATGATGAAATAAGCAGTGGAGTCTGACCTGGATCGGAGGCTGGCCTCCAGGTTTAGTGAGCCACTTGACTCTCCACTCGGGGCGTCTGCAGCTTCCCTGCTTTGTGACGCTGACCTGACCCATCCCTGAGATTCCCTCCAGAGCGTACTTCAGGTCCTCCTCGCTGATGTCCACCGACAGACCTGAGAACAAGCGCTGGTTGTGTTAGACACCTCCCTGCAAACAGCAACTGTTACATGTATGTATGTATGTGCAGTGCTGCATGGAGACATATAGAGTTATCTGTCTGGCTCAGTGTCTTAACTTTATTTTTAACTGTCTCTTTGCAGGCTGTCTGAGGCACAAGGGTCCATGTGATCCAGTATGGATTGTAAAACTACAAGATGGTTTTTCACCAACCTCACAAACACAAACTCCTAAATAGGGGGACATTCTTCCACGGGGGGCTGTAGTGCATGAGCAGAAAACCATGCAACATTCAAAACAACTTGTTTACTTACAGGTGGGAAATACACACAGGTAAAAGAGTGACTGAAGCTATAGCTAATGTATTTCTAAAAATACAAAAAACAAAAACTTCATGGATGTATTTTATAGTCAAAATGTGATTATTTTACATGGCAAGAGACTTGAGAGATACCTCTCCTTTAATCACTTCTGTGTTGATGGACATCATTTCTCAGTGTAAACATAATTTCTAGGTTTCCGTATGTTAATTTTGGGAAAGAATCCACACCTGAAAGTCAAAGCACTTGTTGCAAATGTATGTAATGTGCACAAGATGTTATGTATGTTGTAAGAGTTGCAAACATATAGTTTAAAAGTCAGTGGTCCATCGTTGGTCAGAGGGAGTTTAACCTTTTGGGTGATCCTATCTGTGGACAGTTAGTGTTGTACGCAAATAACTACACATGTGCGTCTGAACTACCTGCAGCTCGGTCTCCATAAATCTCCACATCAAATGTGCCGTTCAGAGGAGGGGAGGCTCTGTGAGGGCGAGTGATGGTGACGGTGGCTGCTCCCTCCCCGAACTCAGCCTTGTCCTCGCTGCTGTTTGACATCTACGAAATACAAGGGGAGGATTAAAAAGATCCTTTTGCCATTTTTCCAACACACAAGCGTCAAAATGATGTACTTGATGTAATTAGACAGATGTTTTTCTCTGTTCGGGGGATCAATATGTGGTGTTTTAAAGAGGGATCAGTCATGTAGTCTTGAATGATCTGGTGTTTGTCACTGACTTTTATGGTAATGTTTTTTATGGTCATTGTTTGTGTTTTTAGCGGTTTTGTATAAATTTTCTTGTTGAGTTTTGTGTTTTTGTATAAAAGCCTATTTACGGAAGGGCATTGCAAACTGGCTTATAAAATACTACAAATACTGTGGTACAGTACATGGCACTGATCCCTGCTATATCCTTGTCCCTATAAAAAAAAAAAAAAACATTAGTTAAGAAAAATATCTGCTTTTGGATACATCTTTGAGTTTTATTTTTTTTAAGGAAAGTGGCATGTATATAAAAAAACTTAACTGCAGAGGCAAAAGGTTTTTAAAATCATTACAAAATGCTGCAGAATGAGGCAACGAGGGATTCAAATGTTACAACAGACACTACACCCTGCAATCACACTTTTCCGTGCCAGTCCTTATACAGTAGCCTGTCACTGTCATCTGTCAGGCAAATGATGACTGTTCAGCCTGTCGAGGCCTGAGACACGTACAGTATCACTGTGGCGCCTCGCTGTACTGTAAGTTATATCACATGGCCGTGGGCTACAGAACATTTCCAGTTTTTATGAGTCAGAGTCACACTGCTGAAGCAACACAATCAGACATCTGGTTTTCCTTGTGGAAAGTCCTTGTTTTTGCTGTTTCAGAGAAACGTTATGGGGAAATATTCTACAACCTGTCTTTTTGTGTGGCACATTGGCTCAGAGTTTAGTACAGTTGTTTCACAGCAGAAAGACTCAGGTTTGATTTTTGGCACCAGTCCTTTCTTTGTATTTTATTTCCCAAGAAACGCAGTAAGTAGTTTAATGAAGTAAATGGGAAAGACCCATCTTCATCTCATTTACATACTAACTCAACACTCAATTTTTTCATAAAGACGTTAGGATCTCAGCAGCTAAAACTTACTTACTTTCCTGCGTGTGTTTTGAAAAATATTGAGAAAATACTGAGGCTCAAGGAGGGAGGTTTATGTTTTGTTTATGTGTCTGATTAACTGACAGGTGGCTGCCACTACTTCACTTCAGCTTCACCCTATAGGCTCCAAACCTTTGCCCAAATTTGTGTTTCCTGGCTCTAAATAACAAGATGAACCTAAACTGGACATGCAGTACATCTGTGTTTTCCTCTACACTGCTGCCCAAAGACGGATGTGTAGGTGAAAAATAAGGATTCACAGTCATTTTTGCCAATGATTTTTCAGAAGTCATTGGCATAATATTGCCATAATATTTTACCCCATTTCCACAACTTTATTTAAGTATTTTAAAATAGGTAGGCCTATATAGCGATCATAGGGCGCAGGCTAGGGTCTCCCTCTCTCTTGAGCCACGTATTACATTTGTTGTTCGAGAGCCAAACATTGTTAAACACACACTTCCCAGGCATTTGCGGATAAGCAAATTGCTAGCGCTTGCTAACTTCAGACATTCCTGCCACCAACTAGCTGCATACGCCAATGTGTGTCACGTCATACTAGTGACGTTTCAACGGTCTCGCAGCACAGCACTAGATTTTAAATTTGTAATACAAGGAATGCATTTTGCATAATGTTATGTTTTGGGATTTTTAGGAACATATTTTAAACAATAGCCAAAACAATGTATATTTACAGCTTTTCCAAACCATTTCTAGGACTGGAAAACATTTTTTTCTAATTTCATAACTTTTTCAGGGATTTCATGACGGTGGGAACCCTGGATTGATGTCACTTGTCTTTAATATGACATTGTTACATAGATTAAATGAATCAGTTACCTGCAGGAAGCCAACTTCTAGCAGTGGGAACCCAAAGGCACATTCTACTGGTGTGGCTTTGATCTCGTAGCTGATGTGTGAAGGAGTTGATGTGTCTTTGCTAACAGCGATCACCTTGAAGGAACGACCGGAGCTCTCAAAAGGTGGAGGCCTCCTCTTGTGGGGAACAGCTGTGAGAAAACGATGCAGAGGAATAAAATAAACTGCTCAACATTTAAGTTTTGGTATTAATGGGCAACATCTGCAGAGTCCTACTGTTACACATCAATATCAAATTGAATACATAGAGGCATTCACATGCTCCACAATGTTGAGTTGTTACAGAAACTGTGAAATGTTCTGCAGAAAAAATAATTTTGCACTTCTGAACAACAGTTGGCTTTGACATTAAAGAGCGGCTCCCCAAAATAAAAACTACTATTAAGTTGTACCAATTTCATCACTTGTGGTGGGTGTCTTTCCGATGTGAACGGCATCCACATAGAAATCTGCACTGGAGACGTCTTTGTAGAGGTAAAACTCCAGCAGGTTGTATCTGCTTCCAATGTATTCAGTCTGCAGGGAACTCTGCAGGTCTATGCATTTGTAACTCCATCTGTCAGGAAATAATCACATTTATATGCTGCAATTCTGCTGAGAGGTTAGCATATATCTGACAAATTAAAATCACTTCATGGCTTTTACTGACGTCTGGCTCTTAGTGAAGACAGTGCTGATCATTGCAGTCTCTCTCTTGGTTTGGCCTTGGCTGTTGCTGTAAGTGAACTTCATGCCAACTTCATCCTTCAACATTCCCTTGTATGCAAAGCAAAGCTGCAAGGAGAGGAATGGAAAATGTAGGTCACAGTTCAATAACCTTTTAGAGACAGTAGGAGCAAAGATTTAATTACACACTGGGTTCAAACCAGCATGTTTTAGCACATTTATCAACTAATTTCTTGTTGCATCCATTTGTCCATTTACAGTACAAATGATTTGCCAATCCAACCAGTTGTGTGTTTTACCGTGGGATGCTTGTCCAATGAAACTGCTCCGTAGGTGCCACCAGACTCCTTGGTGTAACTGTCTTTGAAAAGAACCTCAGCGTTCTTCAGCGACCACAGGCCACAGAAAGCAGAGTTTTTCACTGGAGTCCCAGTCTGGGCACCAAAGTACTGGTGAGTGCAAGAAATCAGATAACTGTGAGAATCCAAAGTCAGATGCTCTCCATACAAGTTCTTGTCACTATTCTCCAAATAAGTTTGTTTTCTCACTCACTTTGGTTACAGACAGCAGTCAGTACAAAATCTGTGTGTCTTTTTTCGTCCCAACTGACCTGAAAGTTGTCACGTTCAAAGTCATTGAAGTATTTCACATCAGTCCCTTCGGTGGTCAGGATTTCACCGGGACACCGGGCTTTCATCATGTCCTCCAGAGCCGACTGCACCTGTTCACAAACACACAAGCTGGATGTTAGTATTGTTTCTACTTTTAGTATTTAGTGTCTACATCCCAATCACACTGAATCACAGATTGTAGATTCTGTATATGAGCACAGACAGAGAGACACAACAGACCTCAGACTCAGTTGCATTGAAGGCGATGGGCTTTGTCGGGACCCCCCCCCAGAGCAGAGTGAAGGTCTTCATATTGCTTCTCCCCTTTGTAACCTCAGCAACAGTGACGTTGGTGTCGAAGCCAAAAACCTCATAGTGAAGAGGTTTGAAATCCCCTGCAGTCAAAAAAAGACATCATATCATATCATAAATCCATATAGTATAATCTGTACAGCTGAATCTGCAGGAATTTGAAGTTGATTCTGACGTCAGTTTGCATGTTGAAGTGTAACAACCACACACTTCACAAACTCAACAGTACCCAACTTTTCCCCTGACTTGCTACTTTTCGGTTTCTTCATACCTCTGTCAGAATTGAATGTGACTGTGTAGTGAGATCCTTGGCTGTCGTCCTGTTTGGTGACCTGGACTGTGTCAGGTTTGATGGACCAAAGGTCATTCAAGGCTGCTTCCACCATATCTGCTGAGGCGCTGACAGAGATTGGTCCTAAAGAAGAAAAAAGACAAAAGCTCATGAACAAACAACAATGGCTGGTATTGTGGGAAATTTTATTCACCAAATGTGGTATAATAAATAAATAAATGAATCAGTATTGAATCATTGCAGGGTAAGAGAGGTCAAATAAGTCATAATCAATATTACAGTATTAGGTATAAGTCAATCAAAGTCAATCATATTGATAATGGTCAGGTTCAGTCAGGTTCAGTCATAATCATGATGTAGTCATGTGTTGTTGGATGTGGGCACAATCATAGAAGTCTTGTATTTTTTAATTAAGTGCAGCAGCTGGCAGTGGGAGGTTAGAGTGTATCAGACAGTGGGAAAAAAAAGGAGGAAACTGTGGTCTGGCTCAGAGCAGGCTGAAAACATCACAGAAATTGGGCCAAGGTCAGCAGGTGGTTATACAACTTTGGGCCCACAGAAGGAGGGGTGAAATGGCTATAAAAGAAGATGTGTGCGTTGGATTGTCAGTTACTTCATGGACTGACTCAGGTTTGTGTGTGCTTGTATGCTTGACTGCTGGTTGCTCCATGAACTAACTCGGGTTTGCTGTACTTGTTGATTTGTCAGTAAACTCTATTCATATTTGACCTCTTTGGACTCAGTTTAATTAATTATTTTTGATTATTGAAGTGTACTTATAGTGTGGTGAAAATCCTGAAGACATCTGGCCCATCTTTGGGATTTTTTCTACCACAGTATAT
The DNA here is from genome assembly GCA_008360985.2 of Macquaria ambigua. Classification (NCBI taxonomy): domain Eukaryota; kingdom Metazoa; phylum Chordata; class Actinopteri; order Centrarchiformes; family Percichthyidae; genus Macquaria; species Macquaria ambigua. Next base: position 344,352 of record VMKM01000083.1, read on the forward strand.
AGTGTAGTTTCATTAGATTAAAGCAACAGGTTCAGGGTTTTCCTTTTGTGGCTATCAGTGATAATCTATGCAGTCATGGCACATAGATAGAAATGCACCAAAATATTTCAAGGATCATGAAGAAACATACAGTATGGGCTTGTATACTCCTTGAAATTAGTATGGAAGCCGAGGACGGCCGTGCTTGCAATGCCGTTATCTCAAGATCACAAGTTACTTATTTTGTTTTCTCGTGATAACGGGTTAATTTATCTCGTAGTCTTCTCCTTAAATGACAAGGACTGATCTGAATGTTACCTCTAACAGAAAGACACAATGCAATTTCTGCCTGTGTTAAACCTTAATAGAAGTAGTCGGATGTCATGATCAATAATGGGTAGGCTGCTCCTTGAGCTGACATTTTCAGCTTAAATCAGTTGCTAGAGGCAATCCTGATCTCTGATAAACACTTTAAATAGGGTAATAAGTCGAAACGACCCTTCGTTTTCTCGTAATGACGGGCTGAATATCTTGTTTTCTCGAGATAATGAAATAATTAATTTGTGATCTTGAGATAATAAAAAACAAAAAATGTAAGCACGGCTGTTCTTGGCTTCCGTAGATGGGGGCCGTCTGGTTTAGGGATTTTGATTTTCTTTTGTGGCTGCTAAACATGTATGCAGTCATTGTACTTCATGGCAATTAATGTGCAAGATACAAGTGCATACAAACGTCCAACTGTATTCTAAAACACATTACCAGTCTTTGCGTCTCCATAGCCCAAGCTGAAGAAGGTGCTCCCACAAAGATAGCTGGCACAGCTGCTGCTGACGGAAACGTTCTGGACCTCTTTGACTCCGGCGACACTGCTGGGCCAGGATTCAAAGGTTACCACCTGGGTTACAGTGAGAAAGAGCGAATGTGAGGTAGAGAAGCACAGGTGGGCACTGAATCAACAGGTAGAAAAGTAATTCCTTTAGAAGAGGAAGAGAATTTACAGTTCTTGTTGTACCCACCTTCCCTCAACCCGCTACATTTACATGAAGGTGAAGAGAACAATAGTTGTTGGGTTTTTTTGTCCCACTGTTGAAAAGAATAGTTTGACATTTTGGGGAATACCCTTATTCACAGATTGATACCACTTTAATATCTGTATGTTAAATATGAAGCTGGAGCCAGGGCTTAGCATAAAGATTGGAAACGGGGAAACAGCTAGCTCTGTTCAAAGGTAAAAAAGTCCGGCTACATACAGTACCACCACCTCTAAAGCTCACTATCTCATTATATCTTGTTTGTTTAATCCACACAAAAACAAAGTACAAGTACAAAACAGACAAGCTGTGGTTTTACGGTAAGTTATGTGCTGGACTATTTCTTTGCCGGGAGCAGTAACTTCCTTGGATAGAGCTAGCTAGCTATTTGCAGTCTTTACGCTAAACTAAGCTAACAGTCTCCTGGCTGTAGCTTCATATCTAGCGTACAGATAAGAGAGTGGTATCGATCTTCTCATCTAACTCTCGGCAAGAAAGAGCGTATTTTCCAAAAATGTCTAACCATTCCTTTAAGGGGAGGTGAGCAGATAATCTGGGATGTGCTTTGTTTAACAGCATAAGGCTACAGGTTAGCAGCGGGTTAGCAACAATATACCTGTTCCTCATCGAACACGTCATATTCAGCCACGATATTCTGAACCTCATTGACAGCGTCGTCTGTCTGGTCTTCTGTAAAGGGACTTTCCTCTTGGAACAAGGCAAGGTTGACACTAGCTGCACCGCCATATTCTTGATGCAGAATTTCCACGTAGTAGCTACAAGAAAAATCATTTAAAAATTATTTTCAAGGGAAACTAAGTTCACAGCTACAATGAATACGGTGTACTATGAATTCATTATTTGTAGTTTTCATGTACGTACGGGTTTCCTTTCTCTAGAGCCAGTACTTCAGACTTTAACTTAGAGATATAATATGGCTGGTACGCAACTTTAACCTGAAGTGGAGGTTGTGAAAAAAAACATGTTACAAGCAGGAAATATATGAGGATTTGCAAGATCGTAATTTCTTAGGTTATCTTTTATTGTGTCAAATGGAAATAGTATGATTTATTTAGATTTTGTCCACTCAGATGATGACAGAGGGTGTGATTCATTTTGTAAGTAAACTCTCTGTTCATACCTTATGTTCTGGGCGGCTGGAGTTGCTGAGGTAGAGCTCACATCGGTCATCACAGTTGAGGTAAATTATGTAGTTGGCGGTGGCTGGGGGGACAAAGAAACCTCTGGATCGTGAGCTGAAATAATTCAATTCAAAAGCGAAGACGTGGGGCATGGAGTCGATCCACTGTGTCCAGTATCCAGTTGTGTTCTCGTTGTAGCTGAGAACGTCGGCCAGGTAATGGGGTCTTGTGTTGTTCCACACCTCCATCTTCAAGCCTCTTCCACCTAGGTTTAAAAAGGAAATAAATGGTGGCGTATCAAAATCAGAGCTGAAACGATTAGTCGATGAATCAATGAGTCGACCAGCAGAAAATTAAACGGCAACTATTTGATCATCTATTTTCAGTCATTTTTCAAGCCAAAAAGCTAAACATTCACTGGCTCCAGCTGCTCAAAAGTGAGAACTTGCTGCTTTTCTTTGACATATATGATAGTAAATTTAATATTTTGGGGTTTTTGGACTGTTGGTTGGTCAAAATAAGACATTTAAAGACGTCACCTTGGGCATTTTTCACTATTTTAAGACATTTTATAGACAAAGCTACAATGAAGAAAATAATCAGTAGAGTAATTGAACATGAAAATTATTGTTAGTTGCATCTCTAATCAGAAATTATTATCCAACATATGGGTGGCAAACTGTAATGAACTCTTACGCAGTATAAATAACCACACAAGGAATGAATGTTACATAAATTCATAGATTAAAGTACCTTTTTGCTTCTTTTGCTTAAAACAAATTCAAATTTTATTTAAATTATTTTCAGCTGAAGCCAAACGTTAACTCAGGGGGAACTCAGGAGAGCTATTCTGAAAGGTGTGCTCTTCTTACTCTTGAAATGATATAAAAAGCAAGAAGCAAGGAATTTAAGCTCTTGGTCTTTTTGTTTGATTTCAAGCAGCCAAGATGACAGTTAAAGTTCATCTTGTTTTCTTTTACAAAAAAATCCTGATGCAAAAGGTTGAAGGAATTAAAAACCAGTGTCTCTAATTGCTGTTGACGTCAGCTCTAGTCGTATTTGTAAGATGCATGATCAAAAATATGTGCTTTTGTCACAGTCAGTTAACAGATTGAATCTTGATGGATTGTGACAAGATGAGCAGCACAGTGATCAAGATGTCAACTGATGTTCAGATAATGAAACAGCACAAAATAAAGCAACAGGATGGTGGGAGAGAAGAAGAGGAGGTGTGTTCTCACCTGGGTATGCTGTCATTTTGTTGTTCATCTCGTGCTTGGCGGTCCTGCACATAATTCTGTCATCTGACACGCTCTGGATTTCACAAGGCAGGCCTGCAGACAAATCGAGCGTCAGCGACTTAAAGCACATCGTAGCACACATTAACTTTCCACAGACACAAAAACACAATAGCACAGGCTTCACTTAAAGGAATAATTAGCCACAAAGTGTTGAAAAAACATTCATGTAACTTGGTTGCATTGTTCCATTCCCTCAAGTGCATTTTTTTTGTATTTAATTACATATTGCAATTTCCTCATTTCATTTTTTATTTGTGATATGTTGTTTTATAATGCACTTTGTAGTTAAAAGTTACGGGTACTATCCGTTTATGTTTCTCAGTGCTTCGTTGTGTATTTGGTACATCAGTGGTCAGTGGGAGATGATTGACAGGATAGGAGCCAGAAAAAAAATGTTTTCAACACAAAATAATCTTAGTTATTTGATATATTTTACCTCTCAAGACCTCAGCAAATAAAATAAAATAAAAAATCTCTTTTCAGTCACAACCAGTCGACATGTGCAACCAGTAACAAGTTTGCTTTAAGAGGGCTCTAGCGCTATTAATATGCAGTCCCTTTCAAATAAAGTAATAATAATAATAATACGGGTATCACTACAGTAGATGCTCATGATGTATATAGTATTCTAGTGGCACTTTAATTTATCCTACTTTATTGAGGTTGAGAGATTAAAAACTATTCAAGAAGAAAGTAGATTATGTGAGCTTTGCGGTCTGGTAGAAGTGGAAAGTGAGTCTGCTACGATGACTTCAGAGTTTCAAATTTTCATGAAATCCCTCAAAACGTGGGAAAAAAACATAAAAGTAAAGACAAGATGGACTATCTAATTAGTCTTTACAGTACTTTAATTTCTCTGGTCGGTTACAGTTAGACATGCTTCATCAGTAATATATGAATTTAACTGTAGACATGAAGGTCTGAAAAATCTGATAGGTATACTTAATTTTTGGACTTTGTGCCCTGTCATCTGACAGTGTGCTCTGCCTTCTGTGTCTGGTTTATATTAATTTCCTGTCTTTTAAGCCCTTGAACTCATCAAAGTTAATCACCATTGTCTTTAAAATGTGAAAATGTGGAAGAAAAGTGTTTTCATTTCGATTTTATGATTGTGTCACTGTGATTTTAGCAGCCACAGTGTCAGTGGCTTCCTTTACAGTCAAACATGTCAAAAGCATGTTAAAGGACTCTTGAAGTCTTATGAAAGACTGCACCAGCTTGTTTTGTCATGGTCTGCTGTGTCTTTAAGCTTTTGAAAGATTCTTTCGTCTACTGTGCAACAAAGCTATGGTTTTCTTTTGTTTGTCGTGTCTTAAAGTATGCGCACGTTGTGTTGCATTGAAAAGGATTATCACCATCGCATGACTTGAGGCCCCAACAATGTGAAGAGTTTCCATTCTCATGCTGAACACTTTGTACCGTGTGAAAACAATTATCAGCAAAGTTGTTATGGTATTAGAAACTGGCTACAGCTGGTGACGGTGGTGATTACCTCCAACGAGAACACGTGCTGGGTGATCGGTTTGGTCGAAGAAGCGGCCGTGGACAGTCAACAGGGTTCCACCCATGACACTTCCCTTTGATGGGGAGACTCCTGTCACCTCTGAAGAAGAGACATAACAAACATTTCACTGTAATAAGAATAAATACTACAGAGGAACCACTTGTGAAAACTGCCACATTTATTATGGACAAATGTCCATAAATGTTCCATCTAACGTACCTGCAAAGGTCTGAAACATGGAGAGCTTGCCCAAAGCTGAAACCCTGTACAGGTTCTTGTCTGATAAACTCCTAAAGATTTTAAAGAAATGAATTCATATTATTACAATTGTTCACACAATAACACTGCTGTTGAGTGAAACAATTTATCACCAAGAAGTCAAACCTTTCTGAGCTGTTTATCTATGCATTTTTCAGTTTATCTATCTGCACTTTCAAAGGCTGAATAAAGCCAGCGGTTAGAGATGAAACCATAAAGGTGTATGTATGTATGCAAATCTTAAACTGAAGCTGAAATGTAAAAAATGCCGAAAATTGGAGCTAGCATGAACACTGCTTTACCTTCCAAAATCAGCATCAAGAATATAACTCAAGTTGTGATGCCCTGTTGGAAACAAAACATAATTATTAAAGGACAGTTTTTATAGTCTCAAAATTAATCTCTTTTTAGAAATATACGTATATTAAAGCTGGGGTAGGCAATACCTGTGCAACCTATGCAAAACCTTCCGCCTCTCTCTCTCACTCCGCTGCCTCGTATCACTCCGCTAAGCCCCGCCCACCAAACCCACAACTTCGACCGGCAGCAGAAGGAGTCAGTTACCCTGCGAAACCTCATGCCTTGTAGGGCTCGCTCTCCACGGCGTGAGCCTCACAGACACCCCGGTCCCTCTCGCCGCAACTTGTCTTCAGAGGCAGCTGCAATGCCGTCTAACTGCGGGTTGAGAGGCTATACGCCACACACACACACACACACACCACTGTCCCCCCTCAAAAGTTATTCTCCACTGTTTGTAATCATGCCTCTTTGCCACGTCGATACGACTGCCATGTCCCGGATCGGACATATAGCCCAAAGCTCCATGTGGAGCCGGGACGTGTTGTTTTGTACTCTACGCTGCTGTAAGCAAACTTTAGCACAAGTTGCAGGATTTTCGTGGACGTGCACGCGCATCTACATTTGTAGAACAGCCAATAGGAACGTGCCCTCTCTCTGAAATGACCTGTGATTGGCCGAACGGGCTAGATTTTCTAAAGCCTGAAAACAGAGCCAAGAGGAGGTGCAGAAATAGAAGTTTCTGTAATACCACTTAAATTAAAACACGGTTATTATAGAATTTTTGCCCAATGACGCCAAAAAAAACAAACTGCCTACCCCACCTTTTAATTGTGAACAAAACCAGCTTACCAACATACGTCCCCGTCATTTTGCAGCTCATGTATCCCCAATAAGAATATTCAGAATCCAGTCGTAGTTCATATCTTTAGAAATATTTGAAAAACTTTTAATACTGTACACAATACCAAATATTTATTGATTAGGATTATATTAGTTTCATTTAACATAATTTCATCACTCAAAGGTTTTCTCTGCAGCTGTGAGACATGTTTGAACTGATATGTTTACTGTCTATAGTGCATTTTTCTGTGGTTTTACTGTGATTTAATTTCTAAACGCAGTCTACATCTAGAACTTACAGTTCATCTGACTCCGGTTTAAGCAGCTCACAAGGCATCCCTCCCATGTAGGATCTGCAATAAACAAGATTGAAGTCATTGATTGATTACACGAGAATTTAGTTTAAGTATACTTTTTAATGTTTAAATAAAATTGGCAGTTAATGAAATTTATTTTGTAACCTTCTGTCTTGCATTTTTTTTAAACAAGTGAATACATTTCAGTCGGTTGAGATAATTTCAACTGTTTTCAATGCAAATAAAAATATTTAAATACTTTTCTTATGTCAGACTAGTTTCTTTAGTCTTTATTGGTGGGTCAGTCTGCCTTCTTTATAGGATATTGACAGGATATTATCATACAGCAGACAGAAATGTGCCTCATTTAAAAAATATACTTTAAAGCTTAGGTGAGACAAAATGCTTTACAGTAATATAAATATTTAGAAAGTACATCTGTGTTTTATTTAGTTCTTGTACCTCAGAAATCTGACGTTGAGGCCATTTGAGCTTGTGGCAGTGTTGCTTCCATACACATCCGAGACGATCCATCCTCGCAGTGTCACCACGGTGCCTGCAGTGATTTTGAACTGGGTTTAATATAAAGTTCAAACTGGACTGGAGTGAAATCACTACACGCTGTAAAGTGTAAACACTGTACCTGGTGGTCCACTGACGGGACTCAGAGTGCTGATAGTAGGCGTGCGATACCAGACAGTCTGAGGAGAGCGACAGTTACAGTAAGAACAGAAAAACCAACCAGCGAGACAAATCCAACAGCTTGACTGCAGGATCAGTTAACTTGTAAATTAAGGCGCCTGTGTTGCATTAGCTGCAAACTTACATAGAAGCTGCATTGGTATGGTTTGTACACGCCTCTGCATATGTTGCTGTCAGGAATGGGATCACCGTCCACGCTGACATGGACCACATACTGATCGCTCGGCATGGCTCTGTGATGGACAAAATGAATCATTTTAGATGGTCATATGCATGAAGTGACATATATATATATTCAACAGAGTTCCCTGGGCCTGTAGGCTACCTGGTGTAACACAGGATCCGGTTGCCGTGTGTTGAGTCTCTCTCCACATCACAGGGGACTGACAGGGTGTCTGACACCAGGGTCACACGGTTGCCAAATGTGTCGTCTTTTGGATTCAGCTGGAACTGTCGCTCCTGGGCAAAACCTGGAAAAGACACCCAAATAATCACTTTTAAAACAATAAATGCAAAAATGTTTTATTGCATAAAGACAGCATGAGTCCTACTGAAGGGAATCATTTAGCATCACGAAAACAGGTGAAGATTTAGCTGAAATCCCACAAGTTTCTGGATCAAGAGTTGACTTTTTAGAAACAAGTAACACAACTGCTGCTACTATGTCAGCCTCATTTCTTCATCTCTTGGGCTAAACAGCATCATAATATGGTAACTACTGCACAAACAAGACTCTTTGATTACTTTCTGATCACTTTTAATCAGTATATATTTAATGTATGTGTCATAATGAAAGTCTTATAGTTGAATTAAAAAATAATCTTAAAGATAAAATAGGTCTGTAACAATCATAATTTCGGATTAAACGTTACCATCACCAAAATGTAACCTGTCCTGTCTGATGATTAAATCTCTTACCGTCTCCTGTTATGGTGAGACGTGTTGCTCCATTGGTGCTTCCTTGATGTGGAGATATGTAGTCAACGCGTTGAGCACCTGAAACATGTTAAACAATATAAGAGATCTTTTTCCCCCCCTGAGCAGTGAGCTAGTGGTGACTTGTTAGGACATTTCCGCATTTGAAAAAAAACTTACATCTAAACGTAAGGAACTCTATTAAAACAAACAGATTTTATAAACTGTCATTATTAATATACTTTGTAACTGGCTACTTACTGCAGGAGCACCAGAGCGTGAGGAGGAGAGCCGCCGCCTTCAACGGGGACTTCATCCTGCAGATTTCCCAGATTTCCCTGCTGACTGCTGCAATTTAATGGTCTAGATGTTGGGAAATGTAAAAGATTTAACAACAAAAGTGAGAGTACTGTCTGTAAAGGTTTTAGAAAGGCCGTATTTCAGGCTGGTTTTATAAATAAACTGAATTATAACAAACTGCTTTGAAGGAAAATAATTGATTGTATAAAACAAACAAGCTAGAGATTAGAAGCAAATCCCTCTATGATTATTATAGAATATAGCCACATAATGATAACACGTAGCCTACTAAAATCTGTTAAAAAGATTTACATTTTTAAATTAGAAATGTGATTTAAAGATGATAAAGCCCACCTGTTGAAAATGCTGTTTAGCTGTTAAATGTACCAGGTGTTCAGACAGATAGAGACACACGGCACTGTGTAGCTACAAGAAACTCTATATAAGGCTGCTCAGTGTCCCGCCTCCCACCTGAAACTGGGAGGAGGAGACTGCTGAGATCAACCCATCCTGGTATCCATGCAGTTAATCACCACCACAGGTTGAAAACAAACCGATTTACCTTACCATACTGTCATAATGTCCACGAGAACAACAGCAGAGCCCCACAGCCCTTTGTATTAAGAAGATAATGGTAGTTGTGTCATTCTGTCCTGTTATTTTTAGCTTAAGCCATTTATCATGTTGTTTTGCAAGAAAAGATGAGGCAGGAGACGATGAAAGTAAAAGGGATCAGAGAAGTAAAGCAGACTCACAGACTCAGGAAAGAACTAGTTAAGTTGTGCAGTTGAGTTGTAGTCAGGCATACAGATGATCAATTACTGTGCAGCGCTCACTGCAGCTTGGTCACAAGAGATGAGATACATATCGACGAAACAAAATGAGTTAAAAAACAGCAGGCCTGGTCACTCAGGATACACTCTGGGGAAGTTGCAGTGCAGATTTAAAGCCACAGCCTTTATTATTACACTGAAGGAGTTAGATTACATATTTGTGGTCAAATATTAAGTTGAGACTCAAATTGTGGAGGAATTAAAACAATTCTGGTTGAAAAGACTGGACACAAGTTGAGCTCCAGAGTACGAAAACCCCATCTCATGACCAAAGTGATAAAGAAGTTACAGTAGTGTTTATTTAGGGTTTACTTTAAGCCTCTGCAATATCAGACAGCCACATGTTCCAGTATACAACAAGTAAAACAAGCAACAAGTCATGGGAAGATGGATGCCACTCTCATGTCTGTAGATATATGAAGCTACGGTAAGCAGCTGGTTAGCTTAGCTTAGCATAAAGACTGAAAACAGCTAGCCTGGCTCCGTCCGAAAATAACAAAATCCACCTACCAGTCACTCAAAAGCTCACTAATTAACATGTTATAACGTGTTTAATCCATACACAAACCGAGGTGTAAAAAGTTGTGGTTTTACGGGAGGTTATGTGTTGGACTATTTCTATGCCGGGAGCTGTGACTTCTGTTTTTACACTTACAAGTTTTATACGTATTAAATAAACAAGATATTATGTGTTAATTAGAGATGTTTCTCTTTAGGCGTGTTTTATTAATACTTCCAGTAATAGCTAATTTGCACTTTCAGTTGTCAAGTTTCATAAAGTTGCTTTAGACATGAGTAGGAAAAGTGAAGATGAGTCTGATTAGTGGTGAGAGTAGTGTTGCTGTGAGAGATAAAACTCCAAAATTGACTGTTAAAACTTCAGTGTTTTTGGTCAAAATCTTCTGAATATGTGACCAAGTTGCCCATTCTTTCCATGAGTCCAGACCAGGGTTCTGCATGAGCAATCTCCCACTAAATAGTCTGTTGTCTAAACCATGGAATTGACAGCTAACATGTACAACAACCACACACAGGGACCTGCTGTATGCAGACACTCAGATACACTTGTCGCCCACACACACAAGCTCTAACACTGCCCACGCACCAAACTAAAAACTCAGTCTAAAAGTATAAATACCCCTGTCGCTGTCAGTATTATTTAACGGACAAGTTCTTTCCATGAAGTCTGAAATCCTGAGAAAAGGAAACACGAGCAGATTTGTTGTCCAGCAGGTTCAGACAGTGATGCAAGATGTGAGAGCATCAGTGCATGTGGTTCAACTTCCTCTGAGTGATACTAAAGACCAAATTCAATTCCTGAAAGGGAAAATTGCACAACTGCAGCAGCATGAGCTCATGTCTGAGATGTGTTCGACCACAACAATGGACTTTATTTTCTTCAGGCTATAACTTTTACCTTAAGAAAGTAAAAGTATGCACTGGATGCTTTTCAAATGTAAAAACTATAAATTTTAAAACAATATATCTTTCTTACAAATGCACAATTTATCAGTAAGAGAACTACAGTAAATAATGCAATAATGAAGCACTCTGTAATAAGACTGACAGTATTTACCCACACAAATGTCTTTGTCTTCTTACATAACATCCTAAAGAACTAAAGAGCCTCACAACCATGTCTTAGAGGGAGACAGTGACATTTCTGTCATACCATCTACAGTCTTTTTTTAGCACAGATCACTCACCATGCTGTCTGTCGAGAAAAAAATGATGGTAAAAGAAAGAAATAAAGAGATGTGTATGCATTTTTTTGGTTTGAACAAGAGAAATCAATTACAGGTCTTCAGCAGCATTAAAGAAACAATCAGGACCCCCAATGACCAAAATAGGCATGACTTTATTTTTTTCCAAAACTGCTGCATAACAAACTAAAATCAATATGAAAACACACAATACAAAATAAAAATAACACTTCGCAATTGCTCACAATGAGAACAAACATCAGTTTGGATTTTAATTGTGGATCTACAGTGAGTAAAAAAATGTCTAGACGGGAATCTCGTCTCATTCACAAGGTTGCGTGTTGAGCTAGAAAAGCTCTGATTCTCTGCAGGAGCTCTTTCTTCACGCTGTCTGGTACGAGTGCTGCACAGGAGAGAAAGTGTTGATACGTCAGAACATACACTGAGGGATTAGGAAAAGAGAAACACTTGCAGATCGTGATATAATCCAATACAACAGCACAGTAATACATATTATTATCTGTCTGTGATGTTGTTGTACTGCATTATGTTGTACGGTGTTTTTGCTTATCTACATGTGTAAACCAGGCAGATAAAATATTACAAACCCCTTTCAATATTAATGCAGTACAAAACAACAACACCACAAATACAGCCTCTAAATGTACCATAGACAACTAAACAGTAGTCTCAACAAAAACTGAACATTTTACATAAGATAGTATCTGCTGTAAAAACACAGGTCAATAATTAAGGTCTATTTTGCCGTGTTTGTTTACAGCTGATGCATTGAGCTGATCAACTTTTATTGGGAAAAATCTTCCCCTGTTCCGAAACATGGCAGATGTAAACTGGCCAAATGTGGAGTCATTGGCAGTTTACGTTTGCAGGCTGAGAAAAGACATTGTTTATTTTGAAATTAAGAGTTTGAACTAGAAAAATATATCAATGGTTAAATAGAACTGTCAGTACTTCTTAACCTCTTGAAACCTTCACTTCCCCCCATTTAGTAGCTTTAAGTTTAGAAAAATCATTTAAGTGTGTCTGTCTCTCAGTATCACATAAATATTCTGCATCAGCTTGTTCCAGCTCTTCAATAAAGCTACATCATGTTTAAAATGGCTGAAATATCCAAAGCCAAGACTCTGCTGCTGTGTTTGCATATAAAGATCAGATCTGTACCTCTGCCTTTTGGTGTGACTTCTGTGACCAGGTCCTCCACTGTGACATGCTCCAAGCCCTTTTCTTTGATCACATCTGGACAAAACAGTTAATGACTTCAGAGATCCAGTTTCATGGAAGCACCGTTACACACACACACACACACACACACACACACACACACACACACACACACAAATACAAATACAATACCTTTGCAGTGTGCTTTCAGCTGATCCTTCCATCCACACTCCACCAGCTTCGCCCTGAGCAATTCTTTCAACCTGCGGCCACACATTTAGTTGACATTATTATCAACATTTGAATATCCACTGCTGCCTCTGAACCATTCATGACCAAAGCACTGAAGAGAAAAGCTTGCTTACCGCTCCCGTTCCCCCATTTCTATCAGCTTCTGGTTTATTGCAGCCCTCATCTGGGAGTCTTTGCTCATGATCTGTCTGAAATCAAACACAAACAGTAGTAGTGTCGGTTTGGACTCAACGATTTCAGTGGGATGTACACAAAAGCTTTATTTTGCTAGCTATCAGGTAGACGTTACCTTTTGTCGCGATGGATCAGCTGGGGAACACACAGTCCCTTCACGTAACCGCACCGCCTGAAACGTTAAAAGCTTAACGGTTCCGCTTTGGCAGCCGTTACTTTGCCACAAAACCGACTACGCCATTGCTAAAAACCTGGTCAGATAGCGCGCTTTATTTTTTTGTTAGGACACATTGTCTTATTTTTGTCAAGACGACTAAATAAAAACATTTATTAAAGCACACAAAACGTTTTAAGAGAAGAACTCAACCTCCCATGAGCGCCCGGGCAGGTCGTGTCCGCTGTAAAATGGCTCCGTGTGCGCCAAAACAGGAAACGTGTGTCCTGCCGAGTTCTCCAACACCATCACCTTGCCTCACATCAACTTGTGGATAAGTCAGTCATATTTTAAAGACATGGCTGCGTCGAATTATTCATTGAAGGTCAACAGAGACCTGCTGGACCCCAACTTCGAAAGTTACAGGTTATCTCTGGACGCCATACCAACGTACAACGTTGAGCTGGATGCTGGTGAGAGGAATTAACTTGGAGTACTGTTAGCAAGTGTGCTAGCTCAGCACTGATGCCAGACTGACAGCTCTGATATGTCACTTTTGTCACAGCTGTTAGCAATATAAGTAACAAGCTGAGTTAGTCGAATTTACAGGTTGCTAATAATAAAACGTCCATTGGTTATGCTAAGTAAATAACATTGAAACTCCTACTTATACCTATGTCCTCCTACTTATGCTTGAAGGGGGTTCAGAGGGTCCCTAAGAAAATGAGAAGTAGCTTAACATTGTTTTTATTCACTGCATGTTATCAGAATAACAGTGACATTAGTGGTGCTAACAATATATACATAACATACAACTATAACTTCATTTTGTAGCTGTCTACTGAAAGCAGTGTTAGTTAGTGAGGCATTTATATTGTCCACAATGTGGGAAATTCACTTTGGCTTCACCACACAGCATTAAAAACGACACAAGGCGAGAACATACATTATTATTCAACAAAGAGGGGCTGGTTGCAAGATTTAGTTTGTGCAAGAGGCATGAGGAGACTATGCATTCAATATTTTAATTGCATTTGGCAGGAATGACTTGCCGTACACAACAGTGGTGGCTTTTGATTGTCTATAACAGCTCACTGAGAGTTATAAAGAGAGTTAAAAAATAGCAAAGTGAAAACAATCTCAAGTCATGCATTGCAAACAGGTTATGATTTTCTGCATATCTCAAGTAATTAAGTGGCTTTTTAATGTGACATGTTAAGATAAAAAATGCCAATATCACAATCTGCCACCTATTAGTCATAAAAATACTATGGGACTGACACTGAGATCAAAGTAGATGGAGGCCGATACGAATAGTATGTAGATAATAGAGGTGTATCTCTTCAATGTGTAAAGGTAGTCATAGTAATCTCACTCGTACAGTACATTTATAAAAGCTGACTGAAAATGAAATATGTAAAAATGGTCACGTGCTGTCTAATGTTTATGCCTTGTTCTAACCTTTTGGTTTTTCATCTTTACTGCAGCTGTGGAGGAAGTTAAGTTGAAGGATACTCAGTACACCCTGGAACATATGCGCGCTTTTGGCATGTACAACTACCTCCACTTAGACCCTTGGTATGAGGACAGTGTTTTGTTTGTGGACTGCAAAGGAAGGGTTCTCAGTCTCACCGTCACCCTGGTAAGTTTTTAAATCCTCCTGGTTTTTCTGGAAAGTCCTGGTTCCTTGTGGAAATTTACATATCTGTGTTGCAGTGCCTCCACCAATGTCTATGAGGCAAATTCCTGTATATGTAATCTTCATGTCAAATGAAACGTTGTCATTCTGATTTTGTGACAGTGGAATTGTTGGTGAGCTTTAATGCATCTGACACACCAGTAGGTGGTGACCAAATACTTGTGTAATAGCAGAATCGGCCCACGATGCATTTCTGGCAGGTGAATTATCTTTGCAAAAATTCCACAATATTATCATTTTACAAGCTTCAATATCAATGTGGCTCATTATAATTTCCCCAACGTCCTGTTCTTTTGCTTAACATGCTAAATTGGAGGAAGTGAGAGTCTCAGTATTTGGGGGAAAAACACAACTTTTTATTCCATCTTTTGTCCGTCGTATGAATCAGCCCAGAAGATAAAGTTTTGCCCTTGTATGTCTGTGGTGATGTCTGTTACCCAATACCAAGATGCTGAGACAAGGAGCAAAATCAGACCAGTGACCTTTTCAACACAGACGTCTTTTATGTCTAAGACATCATTGACCATGATTAGACATAATTGGTGCTGCTTCTGTGTTTTTCATGAATAAACAGGCCTGAATGATGCTCATCAGACTATAATCCTGTGAGACAGTATTTCTGGCTTTCAGTGGCATCATTAAATGACTCTTTATGAAAATGTGTTGCTCGAATTCTAATTACAATCATCACCTGATAATTACCGTCCCTGGCAAGCCTTTTGCGTACATTTGCAGGGAAATTTAGCTTGGGCACATTGTACATAGGCGGTTCACACTCTGTTCGGGGCATTAACGGCATGGATTCTGGAGAAAAATGATCTCAAAGGTGCATCTCATACATTAGGTAGCGATATAATACGCAGTGTCACGCTCCATGGCAACAACAGGGCAGCTGCTGCATAGTCCTTTTGAAACACTCTTCATGGAATTAGTAATTGATGCTCATGTGGTGGCATATCTATCTGTTACTAACAAGGCTGTGAGAGTGAATCACATGTGAAGCCAAGTCACATTTGCGGCCACATGACAGTTGGTAACTTTGTCTCTCCTTGATGAGCACATGTTGTTTCCTGCTATTCAGCTTTTATGTTGATCTTCCTTGCCTGCCTTTTTTAACATTATGGAAATTCTGCTTTACCGTGTGTTTTCATATCAGATGCTAATTGCTGAATGTTCTCATGGGATTTAGAGTGCCCCATTCAATATGAAAGCAGTGACCTTTCTCTTCTTCTGTAGTTCAAAGCCCTCGCTCATCTCAAGTGTCTCTATTTGAGTCTTTGTGAGTCATGACTGGACTGCTTAAAGAATGTAATTTGATAGAACAGCTATCTCCCATTTCTCAGTTTTAGTGAAACTTGGAATGAAGTAGAGACAAAATCCGTTGTTGGTACCATTCCCATGCTTTTCTCCACCACTGGTGCTGAAACAATTAGTCGATTACTTTATTCGTTGATCGACACAAAATCAAATGGCAACTGTTTTAGTAATGGATCAATCTTTTGAGTCACTTTTCAGACATTTCTTCTGAGTCCAGCCTCTCAAATGTGAAGATTTGCTGCTTTTCTTTGTCATATATGAGAGTAAATTGATATCTTTGGGTTTTGGACTGTTGGTTGGACAAAACAAGCAATTTGAAGACGTCACCTTGCACTTTGAGAAATGGTAATGGGCATTTTTTTCACAGTTTTTTTGACATTTCAAAGACCAAATTAATTATCTGAATCAATTAATCCAAAAAACAAATTTTCAGATTTACTTCAAATGTACTCCCTGTAGATAGGAATGAATCAATTATAGCTTAGATTGATTTAGAAACTATATCTGTCTGTTCTCTGGATGCAGTTCTGACTGACTGATGGATGTGTTGTGTTGTGAATCTAGGACACCGCCCTGGGGAAGCCGAGAGAGGTCTACCGTATAACCGCTGACTCCAGCGAGTGTGAGGACCGTCTCTGTGCGTCCCTCAGCCTCACCTCAGCGACCTGGGCAGCCCTCTCTGACGGAGCGGGCCGACTATACCTTCTCCGCAGCGGCAAGAGGGGAGACAGCTCCCATATGAAGTGGGAAGTAAGTATAGCAGCTGGATTTACCGCTATAAGTAATACACAAACACATAATTAAGACATCAGTTGCAATGTAACCTAGCAGTCAATGTGAAAGTGAAAGGGCAGTAACTAATCCATGACCTTTTATCGACCTCTGTTGGTGAATTAATGGACGTGCAGCAACACAGATGCTAGTTTGTACACGAGCCTCTTGCGCAGATCACACCCCTCTTATCTGCACAAATTAGTCTAAGTTTGAAATTAGTCTAAATTTGACACAAACGATTTCACAAAAGAGGCGAGTAGCTAAGCAGACACCCTGCATACTGTATGTTGAAGAGGAAATATGTCACCGTGTACGACTGTAATAACAATGCTGCTTTGTCATCTGCTTTTTTGGCTTGACACCACTATTTATTAGTATTTGTTACTGACACTTCTTGTAACGTCAGTCACTTGATCATTGCTGTGTTCACAACTGTTGAAAATTAGGCCAAGATTGTGGTGATGTTTTGAATGTCCGGAAAGTGAGATATCTCAGCAACTGGTGATATAATCGTTGAGTCACTAAATAACACAGTCAAAATCCCACAGGAGCAGTATTACTAGTTATTATACTAGTTAAAAAAGGTAATTAGTTATGATGGTGACAAATAAGTTTGTCTATGCCAGCAGACACTGGCATAGACAAACTGCTGGTGCCAAGCCAACGTTTGATATTTGTCTAATTTCTAAAAATCTTAGGTAGCTGATAAAATAGTTGAAGGATAATGCTGCATTCACGTGCTCCTCAGATGGTCCCATTTTCCAAGTTGGGAAGTCGTTCTTCTGACTTTGGTGGGTTCATGAGCTTTTAAGTCGTAATGTGGAAACAACATGGACGCTACAAAGAAGATGTGATGCTGAAACAGCTTGAGGCTTTATTACAATTTCAATATTACAAAGTGACTTTACCTGACTTGTTATCAGGGTTAATACTAATAACTGATCAATGTCGCTCCAGGTGGACAGCAACTAACGGTTACAACCATATTACATATTACACGTGAGCAAAAAATTGATATGCAATACATGAATTAATAAAAAGTTTCTTACCATCAACCAAACATTTACTTTCGTCCGCAATGTTTGTGCGTATATGGCGTCAAATTTTAACAAGTCGGTCAAGTCATGCACCGACATCTTCGCAGTCTTGTTGTTGTTCCGACTTAAGGGGGCGTTCACATGAATCTTTCCAGTTGGGAACAAATTTTTCCTATTATTCCAACACCAAATGAATGCAACATTAGGCTGGTGATATTGTTAATTTAAAGCAAATTTAAATTGTCAACATGAAAAGACCAATTAATTGATCCTATTAACAAGTACTGTCTGTGTATCCAAATATAGGTATAGAATTAGATATAGCTAATTCCTCTCTGCCATAGAGCTCCACTGTTGTCTAAAAACTATTAAAAACACATCAATGAGCCACACTGTTGCACTGACTGACATGCGTATTCATTATGATGAACACAGGCAGTGTCATACCACATACTGTATGTATGCATGTGGCAGCATACATGTGCTGCTGCCATAAATACTGACCAAATCTGCGTAAGAGTCCGTTGCTCAAAATAGTCCCCGACAAGTGCACAATTTACTCCTGATTGAGTAGAGTTTGGTAAAAACTACAGTGCCCAGCTGTTTTAGGAAATAGTCTTAATAGTCAAAAATGAAACTATAAATTTCTGACCCATTTTTAAAGATTTAAATTAACTAGGGGGCTTTGAGTGACACTGACAGGTATTGATAGACGGGGTAACACATAGTTGGTTTTAGTCTTATAAGAAAAATGTAGAATATTGCCAGCCCAGCTTTATTCTTTAACCTGCAGTAAACAATAAATCGTAAACTACTATTTATTATGAATAGTAATAAATAGTAGTTGAAGTACTGTATGCAAAATGTAAAGGACTGTATGTACAGCGTATTTGAAGGTTGGAATATTTAACGTTAACAGAATTAACCAAACCAAACAACCGAGAGTCATGTTTAGAAATTCAAAGAATGTATAGCCTATAAATGTGCTCTTGCATTATGAAATGTCCTATTATTCAGCATAGAAACTTGTCAAAAGAAGCATTTATATATGCAAATTCAATCTCTAGAACCAGTTTCTGTGTTTAAAAACCTTAGCCGGCCTTTGGAAATTGGCTTGTAGTAGTGAGAGATGAAGTCTTTGATAAGATGAGTCTTTGTGCACCTTATCCTGTTAACAGGCGTGCAGTTGGGATTCGCTACAAATGAGAGTTCACTCTCTGAACTTGATGCAATTCTGAAAGCAAAGTTCAAGAGAGTGGAATTTGTAATGAAGATTTAAGCCCCTGAGTCAGTAACTTCCAATGTTCGAATTTTAAGTTTCAGCAGCACTCAGTGATCCCAGCCGAGCCACACGGCATCTCTCACTTTGGTTTGTGCGTGTGTTGTAAAGATACCGGTAATAAACTGACTCATGAACCAAATATATTTATGCATTCACGCGCTAAAGTCGGGCTTCTGAGCATCACATCACCTTCTTCAACCAGACAACCGTAGACACTGATTTAGAAATACTAGTTTGAATTAGCATTTTATTGATAAAATAAAGACAAATATCTCTTTTCTAAAGTGCAGTATAGACAATTTAAAGCCATTTGATGCTAACAGTTAATGCTGTGGCCTTCATTAAAGCATCTTTTACAGCTACATTAGCATGCAAACAGCCCTTAATCTTAATAACCATTAACTTTTTATCTTTTCTATCTGTAAAAGAACAATGCAAGGATACAATTCTAATTTTGTATTATTGAATTAAAGGCTCTAAAGTTTTATATTCAGATGCACTGACATCTCCTCTAAACTCCTCACAAATTTTAAATTTTACATTTGGGTAAGGGGTAGTAATAAGGAGCTCACCTTATTACTAATTAAAGGCAGAGCCATAAATACTGAAGTCTTCTCGCCACAGAGCGATCATGTAAAGCAGAGGTGATCTTCAGCGTGTGCGTCATATGAATACTGAACAGTTGATTGTTGGGGATATTTATTTTCATATGCGTATCTGGCTGACATATTTAGTGTTAAACTTCTAACCAAAATGTCCCAAGTTTGACACCCACTGTTTAGAAGGACACCTCTCTGCTGACTTACTTAAAGTAGCTTTCAGTTAGAATGTCTGCTAAATGTAAAAGTAAATCTCTTTCTACATTTTGGCAACATCTTTGCTCCTGTTGCATTTTTGTATCTTGGATATTCTCTTAGTTAGGAGCTTTATTATCCACAATGTGGAAACTTGTGTTTGGCTTCGCCCCACCACATAAATTTAAAAAGATAATTGAAGGCCGATTATAAAGAACAAAACATCAACAAACATGACTTTAAAACACATAGATGCAGATGAAAAAGTAATTAAAAATACAGTGATGTGTAATGTTGTCAGCAATAGGAATAAGGAGGCTGGTTTGGTGGCTCTTGCTTGTCTATAACGCCCCCTTCAGGGTCAAAGCTCAAAGTAGGAGTTCAAAGTGTGGGAAGCATCTTTTACAATCTGAAGAGCTTGTTTCTTTGTATTTGACAGATATTTCTCACTCGGTTGCATCTGAGCCTTCCCTTCAATTTTGCTAGCTATATTTACTACTCTTTGTTAATGAGTTTATGTAGGTAGTGCCTCTGTCTCCGAGAGGTTAGCCATGCAGGGTCCTTTAGGAAACAGTTTAGCAGAGGTGGCCACTCAGATCGTGACACATCTCATGCTTTGATCAAATTAGCGATCACAAATCACCACACTCATTAAACGTCTATAATTTGCTGTGTGAAATAGCACCTCTGCCCTTTTTCCTGAAGACCAATGTTTTATTTAATAAAAGTCCATTAAATGTGTATTATGTTAATGGGGGTTTGGCGAGATGGCCCACCACTGCTGTAAAACCCTGACATGTTGGTCAGCTATCATTGCTCATGTTAAATAGCCATTTTTTTCTTCTGTTAATTCCAAATGAAGCAAAGCTGCTGCTTCTGCTTAAAGTAAAGTAAATCAGTCAAGACTTACGAGATGTAAACATAAGCAGTAGGACTATTTATTAAGCTGTCCAATTATGAATCGATTCATTGTGTGTAGGCTTTGAAATGTCAGGAAATAGTGAAATGTTCAAATATTTAGTTCTGTTTTGACCAACAGTTTAAAACCCAAAGATCTTCAATTTACAATGATATAAAACAGAGAAAAGCTTCACATACGAGAAACTGGAACGAATGACTATTTACCATTTTTGCTTGATAATTTATTTAGTAATCAGTTGTTGGAATTGATTAATTTAATGTCCATTGACTCATTGATGTATTGGCTGATCGTCTCAGCTCTAATCGGTAGTTTTGTGCACTTGGAGTGAGTTGAATGGCCATTAACTTTGTTGCAGAATACTAAATCTGGCATTTACCTGCATAAAAACGTAAAGATTTAGTATATTAACATACAGTTTTTGCCCACTGCCAACTGTTTCCTGTTAAAATGATTGTACTTGTTTGTTCTGTGCCTGTAGCCACTGTTCAGTGAAGACATGGGGGAGCCTTTCACCATCCTCCACAGCGTCTCACACATCCAGGCTGGAGTCCACACCATGGAGGTCCTGCTGCTCCGGATCCAGAAAGACCCGCAGGAAACTAAAGGAAGTGGATACTCGGTGTCTCTTGAGTGGATCACAGTCGCCAACACTACAGAACGTGGTGGGTGGTGCACTGACCTATTATGATTTTGGTAATTGAGCGTAAAGTAAGATAAGACAAACGTGCCATGCATGCATAATTATGTCTGAATTAGGATCTAAATTTCAAGCCTGTTATTTCATTTTCATGTTCATTTTCTACAGTATTCATACCCAGCAGACGACAGAAATCCTTGTTAATTAAACCACACTAGGAAGTTAGTCATAGTCTGCCATTAATTGGGTTTATTTATTATGTCCCAGATGAGATTAGTGTACTCTGAAGCAAATATTGGCAAGAAGGGTTTTCATTAAAGTTCTTGGCACTTGCTGAGAAAGAAAGACACCCTGACTAATGATTCAGAGATTGGAAAGACAAAAAAAAAAAAACAGAAGCAGCCTTTGGAGGGTCCCTTCCTCATTTTGTTGGATTTAAAGATGCAGCTCTTTGATATCTGCGAGCTGTAGAATAATCTTTTGTTGTTGGTTTAGGGACTCAATGTTTGACTAAATCTACATTTTGATAATGATAATCAGCCATGCCCGGTTTTCACTTTGAATCTAGTTTTACAATTGTATCAGTCAGCAGGGTTTAATATCACTGTAGAGGGGAGTTTGAGTTTCCAAAATCAATTGTGTCACATGTTTTAATGAAGGGTATCACCAGTATTCTCATTATGCCCATGTAGAGCAGGCTTTTTAATCAATATTTTCAGACATGAACAACAAAAAATGCTTTACTCTGTGGTCTTATCAAAGGCTTCTTCTCCCTTACCATTACAGTGAGTAGACGAGGGGCTTTGTGAATGTTTGTATGAAGTATTATGTGCTGTTAGAAGTAGGTATAACCATGAAAATGTGCTGTCCTGTTACTGTGTCCACTGCTTTGAGCTGCCACTGAGTGTCAGTTCAAATTTGACTCGACAGCAACATCAAAAGAGTCTGGTCTCTTTTGTGTCTCACTTTAGGAGAGCTTGTCATCGAAAACAGTTTTATTAGAAGTATGTCATTCACTGTCTAAAATACTGAAGATACGGTCTGTGTGATAAGTTGTTAATGCCTCATTTTTCTTAGAGTTTTCCCCCTTTTTTCTCCTCAATATTCATATTTTATTTTGTTGAACTTCAGATGAGGTGAAGAAATGGGAGTACCACAAAATTAAACTGATAAACTTAAGAAATAGTGTAAAAATAAACAAATGATGCTAGTTTTTTTTAGGAAATCATACAAAATGTGCTTCTTTTTCAGATGAGATTGTCTGTGGTTTGGAAAAATGAAATGATGACATTCAGCGTGGCAAGAATTTTAGGCTACAAATGCTAAAAACATCACAAGTAGTACTGAAATAAATAGCTGATTAATTGATTAGTAAATGTCAGAAAGTTAATTGGTGGTCATTTTAATAATTGATTAATTATTTAAGTAATTGTCAGGCACAAATAAACATTGGAAGCTGGTTTCAGCTTCTTAAATGTAAAGGTCTCTAAACACATACATTTCCGTTGAACCTCTGCTGTAATTAGCTACTTATTAATTTTGACTTAAATGTTTTATTCAATTAGAGATATTGTTATAATAAGTGGACGGGATGTTGGTTAGAAAGCACAGTTTGGTTTATAGTCGGTTGTCAAATGAACAATAAATACAGCAATAAGTAAAACAATAGCATCGTCATCATACTCATGTGGATGTCAGCACTGATAACCAAAAAACAATCTAAACACAACAAGAAACCAGGAAACAGCCCCCCTCACTTTCACAACAGGTTGCAGATCAGTTGCACTTTGTTCAAAGAGCTAATAGCTGATGGAATAAGAGACTGGATGTATTCCTCTGGGGACACAAAACCTCCGCCGTGATGGAAGCGACTTGAACTCATCGTGTGTTGGGAGTCCAGTAAAATAACCCGAGCTTTCTACATAGCTCTTACATGAAACATATTGATGTTGTTGTCATTCCTCGTGGTCTCTGTCAGAGTTTAATGGAAGAGAAAATTACTTTACACCTTCATCACTGTATCGTTTGGCTTCCACATGCAGGTCAGGAGAAGAAGTACGAGGTGAAGAAGAGGCGGGTCCTCAGGGGGAAGTCTGTGCCTCACTACACAGCGGTGGAGCCGCAGGGGAAGGGGCTGATGGTGGCCTCGGAGAAACCGTTTGTCTTCACACACGTGGATGGTCGCCCCGTGGAGCAGCCTGACCCAGAGCCCATGGAGGTGGAGAAGACAGGTGGGTCAGAGGTGCTGCTGAGAAATAAAGTTATCACTGTGGTTAGGGATTTCTCTACTTTACATCACAACTCTACCAGGTATTTTGACACTTTAAAAATGCCACAACCTGTTATTTGCTACGTTAGAAACCAAAGTGGATGGTAAACTGCAGTAAACCACCATCATCTCCAAAAACAATAACTAGCTAAGTCATTTTAAAGCTGCAGTATTTCTTTTTTGGCACATGGGGTTAGAGGATCTCCACGACAAGTTGTAACCACATAGCCCTGACATGTTATCACTTTATAAAGTTGTTATGGGGACTATGTTAGCAAACAGTTGCCTATTTACCATTTCCATATTCAGCAGACACTGAGCAACATTATCATTCATCTTGAGTCCAATTTTCACTCCACCAGCTCCTCGGAAAAACATCTGGATCTTTAGCTGCTGCATGCTCCACTTCCTTCACCAGATAGTTGCTAACTTTGTCTGTCTAGCATTTGGTGCTGGGAAGGTAGTGTACATTGGGTTTATCAGAGCTTTTTTTTTTTTTTTTTTTTTGCTGAAAACAGCTGCCTGCTGTTGCTGGAAATGGGGGATAATGAGAGCAGAATTTGCAGGGAATAAAATCACAACAATGAGCTGAAAGAGGCCAAAAGGTTCAGTAGAGCTGCAGGGTTTGGTGATAATTCTCTGTGGTCGCCACTACGAGCGACCCCTTTCACATTACACTTGTTCATTTGAGCCGTCGTTATTATTAAAACACTGATCAGTAGGTTGTTAACAAAAACATTACGGCATAGAGCTAATGCTGATGTTTAATTTTAAAGAGCAATACATATGCCCTAATCCATAGGTAGGGAGTGGCCTAAAAAATCTAATTCCAGGAACTTAAGTGGTTAGAAATCAGAATCAGAATCAGAATTGGGTTTATTGCCAAGTAGGTTTTCACATACAAGGAATTTGCTTTAGTATTTTGGTGCTTAACAATAAACATAGTAAGAGAAAGTAAAAAAAATATTTAAAAAACAAGTACTGCAAAAGTCAAGAAATATAAATAGAAAATAGAAAATAATTGACAATAAAAATATGAAAATATATTATAATATATATAATATAATATAATAAATATGGGCTACTACATTATGATAATACACCAACAAGTATCAGTGCACTTGGCTTCCTCAGGGTGTCTTGACACACAATGAACCCAAAACCAATAAGAAGTCTAATTTCAGACACCTGTGAAATTGCAGTTTTTTGATCTTTACCCCAGAGCCACTATTAATTTCAGACCCCGACTCTCCGTGTCAAAGGATTTTGTTCGTAGTGCTGAACTGATCTTACTCATGTTCCAGTCTCTGAGAAAACACTAAAAGAGGTTTTGACATGGTTTGGCATTGATCATATTTATAGCGAGAAAGTGCCGTCTTTATTTATTTATTTTTCTTGTCAAGATCGCAGTCTGAAAGTAGCCAGAGAGCGAACCAGCCGGTCTGTAAAACTGTTGAAACAAAGTGAAATACAAACATCATCTGAGCCCCCCCCCCCCCCAGCCCCCCTCCATGAAAGATGTGACATCACCACACCACTCATTTGTTGGCATTTCTGTGATGAGACTATTTCCGGTTAAGATTCATCAGGAATTTGCATCTGCTTGTTTTCAGTCAAGGAACGTCCACGTCCTCCGCTCATTACCTTAGTTGGGTTGTAGTCATAGAAACGCCTGAGCGGGCAGCAGAATATTCCCAATCAGACCGGGGTCTCTGTCAGATCTGGTAATCTGTGTTTGTGTACACTCATTTATTACTGCTCGTACTGACGTTGTGCGTCTGTGACACAACCACAGAGTAATCTTTCCTCCCTCATCAGCAGCGGTGGATTAAAGTTTCTGTTTAGTTTAGTCAGTGAAAGAGTGAGAACTGGGGCTCTGTGTTTAGGCCTGCAGTTGATACATTTCATTCATTAATATATTTGTTATGTAGTTGATTAATCGATGAACTGGTTTGTTTAAAAATGTGAAAAATAATGATAAATGCCTGTTGGTTGAGCCCAAAGTGACGTCTTCAAATTGCTCTTTGACCAACAGCCAAAAATCCAAAGGTGTGAAAAGTAGCACATTCTCACATTTTAGAGACTGGAACAAAAAATATTTGGTATGTATACATGTTGAATGACTGCCAAATTGCCAGTAATCTATTTTTAATCAACTGAAGGAAAAGTTCGACAGTTTGGGAAATAAGCTTATTCGCTTTCTTGCCGAGAGTTAGATGAGAAGATTGATACCACTCTCATGTCTGTACGATTAAATATTAAGGTAAAGTCAATAGAGAGTCAAGTTAGCTTAGCTTAGCTTAAAGACTTGAAACAGGGGGAAACAACTAGCCTGGATCTGTCCAAGGGTAAAAAACAAAAATCAGCCTACCAACAGCTCACTGCACACGACCAAGAAATAATCTGGCACATAATGCAGCGTTTTTGTAGAAAATAAGCAAATTAGATATAACGTGTTAATTAGTGTGCTTTAGAGGAACTGGTAGACAGATTTTTTTATTTTTTTTGACAGAACCAGGCTAGCTGTTTCCCCCTGTTTCCAGTCTTTATGCTAAGCTAAGCTAAACTACCGGCTGCTGGCTGTAGCTTCATATTTAATGTACAGACATGAGAGTGGTATAAATGTTCTTATCTAACTCTCGGCAAAAAACACAAATAAGCGAGTTTCTCAAAATGTTGAATTATTCCTTTAATTTACGAAATCTTTCAATAGTAATTATGATTTGTTTCAAAGAATCTTGACTTGGCCATGCTTTTTTCATATGCACTTAACTCTATAAACATGTCATCGGGGTGGTTTTCACACCACCAGAACTTTTCTTAAATTCACAAAACAAAATCTGTGTCTGAACTGAACCAAACATTCAGATCCAACTGGATTTTATTCCTTTTCCTGCTTTTACACTCACAGCCTCTAAACAAGCAGACAAACAGCCGGCCTCTTTTACAAAAGATATGAAAAACCTCGGGTGACCCAGACACTGTGTGTGTGTGTGTGTGTGTGTGTGTCTGTGTGTGTCTGTGTGTTGATGGTGCAGGAGCAGAATAATGGCAGCTTTTTAGCCAATCCTTTTATCAGCGCTCTGCCTTTCTCCTTTCGGAGAGGAAGAAGTGGATTAGATGTCAAGAGAGGAGGCATCTTCAAACAGGCTTGTAAGTGATGAGAGAGGAAATGCAAAAGGTGCAGGAGACATGGAAGTGAGTTAATGGTGCAGATATGCATTTAGTATATGTACTGTTTAGATGGAGAAAACGTCCAAATGAATGGTTGGAAAAGTCTCTGAAACATGATTTTAAATTATCTCAGGACACCAAAAACACTCTCCAATCACTTATAAATAAACAAATGCCAAAAGCAAAATAGTGTGACTATGGATCATTTATGTAAGTGGATAGTTTTTAAATTTTCCATTTGCTGTGAATGCAGGGTTGGCATCATACGTGTTTGTTCGGCAGTTTGGCCAACAGAGAAATTCAAATAGAGAAGAGAGATGAACATTGGAAAGGTAAGGAGAAGATTGGGAAATAAAATGAAAGATTTGGCAGCTCATCTCTCTTTTTCTCATTAGTTTCTTTGTTGATTCAGTCGACAACAAAAGGTGATAATGAACATGTCTCAGTTTCTCCCGTCCCTGCCAGATATGGAGCAGGTCTGTTGGTTTGGAGCATCATAATTGGACCTATTTCAGTGCTCAGACTTAGCCAGTAATCACAGATTGTTGTTTATGACAGTTCTGGTACAGAGGTCTCTCTATAGGAGTGTTGTATATGAGAGAATTGGCACAGAGTTGTCTGTGTATGAATCAGATGATTCAGCTCGGGGTGATCTTTCCCTTCTGTCTTTATGTAAATATCCTCCATAGTTCTTTTATTGTTTTTTTTAAAACCATATGTATAATGCCAGCCTGGATCGAAGTATCTCTGATTTTGTTTTATTTACAGCCGACTGTATTTTAACTCAGAATAGAGGAACGCGCTTGTGAAAATTTAAAGTCAGTATGCTGTGTCTATGATGAAAAAAAAACGTGAACATTTGTCCTCTAATTTTACCTCCTGTTTAAGGACTATATACATGAAACAAAAAAATAATAATAATCGTCCTTTACTTAAGTATACGCACTAGTACAACAATATAAAAACACTCACTAGTAAAAGCCCTGCATTCAGAATCTTACTTAAGTAAAATGATCAGCTAAATGTACTTAAAGTACTTGTTCTGCAGAAAAATGGTCCACCTGACTGATATATTTCTATATATGACATTATTAGAGTGTTAATACTGATGCATCAATGTGTAAAAAGCTGGTCAACTTAATATACTGTTAAGTAGTTTAATCCAGTGGTTCCCAACCTGCAGGATCTGAGGGGTCAAAGTTCTGCTACACAAATCTGTATATTCACTTTCTGTAATCCAAAAATATTGTATCATTTTACCTCTTTGAAACAATTGCAGGAGTTAAGTAGTGAAATCAGTCTTTGTGCTAACAACTCATAGACATTTGAAACATGTGACAAGAGGCCTGGACTAGAGACTGATGTGTTTTTTTTGTAAGGGATCACAAGCAAAAAAACCAAAAAAACAAACTGGAAACAACTGGTTTGATCATTTTAACAATGTATTGTATTTTATAAGCTTAAAATATGTTTTTATGTAAAAATCTTAATCTGTAAAGTAACTATTAGCTAAAGCTGTCTGATAAATGTCGTGCAGTAAAAAGGACAATATTTCCCTCCTGAAATGTAGAGGAGAGGAATTATAAAGTAGCATCAAATGGAAATACTCAAGTGAAGTACAAGTACCTCAAATACTTGAGTAAATGCGAGAGGGAGTTTGAGGAAATTGAATATAATCTGCCTCTCTGATATCATCGGCAGTTTAGGGATGTGAATCTTAAAATTCAAATCCTCCAGGTCTTCCTTGTAGCTGGTGCTATCCTTATGTTGTTTAGAAAATACTGAGCCGTATTTTGGAATTAAGTTCGGATTCTTATTCCGTTTTTCCATCTGGTGAAATGAGGTGGACTGTTGAGTGATGAGGTCACTGTATTCTGCTCCTTTGTAAATGCCTGGCAGCTACATTATAGGAAGGAGGAAACCTTACACCTGAGGCAAGAGCTCAGGGAAAAAAAAGAGGGAAAAACTGTAGCCTGAAAGAAAATAATGTATGAATCTCCCTTCTGATCAGCAACAGATGAAAAGGACTTTGTTGATGAAAGACGGATTCAAAAGGGACTTTATTTTAGAAATATTTATCCGTGAAGAACCTCTGACTCGTTCTTGAAAATGTGATTCAAGCACAAGGCTGCAGAATTGTTTCAGATCAGATATGTGATGGGATTCTTCTTTGCTCCATTTATGATTATGTACTTGACAGCCAAAGTCATTTTATCAAGCATCTGTGGACTGTTGAAGAAAAGTTAAAGAAGGACACAAGGCCTGCTGTTCATACTTTTTCCAACAAGGCTTTTAACAAACATGCTGACTTCCGCTTCATTCAGGGTGTGCATCTGTTCTTACCATCGGCAGCATTATTTAGAAGCCAACTCTCCCTGTGACGACACATTTTGTGTTTCATTATAGAGTACCACACAGTCAAAAAGATTTGATTACAGATCACAGCGTGCTAACAGGCCAGTCAAGGTGCTGAGTCAGAGGCAACAGAAAGTTGGCTTCTTTACAATGTGGGCAATGGTGAGAACAGATTTGTTCCTTGTTAAGAAGGAGCGGAAATGCAGCTGTCATGTTTGTGAAAAAGGTCTATAAAGGAAGTAGCTGAGTGCCAGTGCCTGGACTAATTCAGTCTATAATAACTGTAACTTATAAGACTGTAGTTAATGCTTTAGCTATTACTTTCACAACTAGAAAGCTCAAACTTAGAGAGAGCATGCCTTCTCTAATGCTTCATTACCCTCTACATTTTGATTATTTGAATAATAGAAAATTAAGCTCTAAATCCACATCTCTGTATTGAAACACATATATCCCATAATCGTCTATCACTACTATACATGTGCCAAAGTCCAAAATCACAAATCGGCACCTGGCTTGGATCCACATCAAAAACACCTAGCGTGTTCATTGGCCGATGGCTTAACATTTCACTATATTTAATTGAGATCTGTTAGCAGGGTTTTGAGATATTATTCACACCAGCACAGGACTTAAACCTCTCGGGTCCATCTTTGGCGGAGGTAATGAATGATGTTACTGGTTTGCATATATAACGTAAATATTTAGCTTTTAAAGGCCCTGAAAACCTATTTTCTCAATT
This sequence comes from Macquaria ambigua, assembly GCA_008360985.2. Classification (NCBI taxonomy): domain Eukaryota; kingdom Metazoa; phylum Chordata; class Actinopteri; order Centrarchiformes; family Percichthyidae; genus Macquaria; species Macquaria ambigua. Next base: position 374,220 of record VMKM01000083.1, read on the forward strand.
TGCTTTTTACTATGAGTGATGGGGTCCTAAATGAACACAACTTTTGGTCAAACAGTTTTTGTTATTTCACAGGATTTTCTGTATTTGTGTTTTTGTCTGTGCTGGATGTTATGTAGTTCTGTGCACCAAACAGGGTTCAGAAATATTTTAATTAAAATCTGACAACAGTCACTGTGTGTTCAGACAGAGTGCGAAGTGAATTTTAGAGGTTTGCATACAAAGTCAATGGAAATCTGATTCATAAATGTACAAAGAGGAGAGGGAAAAGGAGAGAGACTGGAGGGAAATAACAGAGAGCGGACGTCTCTGGTGCGTTCTTTAGGTGGTCAGACCTAAGATTGTCACTTATATCTGTAGGGATTTTATATCATTTCATATCATTTTATATCAGTCAAATTGTGCAGCAGAATTGGCTTAATAGCTTCACCGTTAGCTAGGTCCTCGTAGTCCCCCCTTGCGTTATGATAATTCATTTATTTTAATAGACTCCCATCTGCAGTGTCACTGAATATTCAGCAATAATTCCCCTTCAATTCCTGCGCTGTATTAGATGATTTATGTATGACTCTGTAACAGCTGGCACAGGACTGTCATTAACTTTAGCACCATACATTTCTCTCCTGTTTGAATTCAGATCCCATTTACTTCTGGCAGCAGACAGCGGAGGACATCACTGTGTGTGTGCGAATGCCCGAGGGTCTCACCAAAGAGGAGGTGCTGTTCAGGTTGACAGCAGACAACATCAGCATTGGAGTTCGGGGTTTCCCTCCTATACTGGAAGGCCAGCTGCACGCATCTGTAGACCCCGAAGCCAGCGCCTGGATCATCAAAAATGACAAAAGGTTTGCATCCTGGAATGTGGAAAGTTTCTGAGTTGTTCTTTGATTTCAGTATTTTCAGGACCAAAAACGGCAGTGAAACAGGAAACTTCATAGTACTTTTTTTTTTTTTTTAAATATTGCTTCTGAATGAGGTAAACAGGGAGCCATAAACCATCAGGGAACAGTTTCCATCTCCAGTCTTGTTTATTCTCCTCTATGTATGTTCACTTTCTTTCACAACCTCATATCTAAACCATAGATCTCCCATACTGTATAGCTTGCACCCCATGAATCTCAGAAGAGAGAAATTGTTTCACATCTGTATGAATGTATGGGGAATATTGACTTTGTGCAGTAGTATGTTATGAGCTTGGATCTTGAGTCAGATTAGTTTTATTTACCATCATAATGTATTGGAAACGTATTAGAAATTATTTACAGTTTTTAATCTTTTTGGAATGCTCTAGAGCAAGTTATCCACTTATTTTACGTATTGTGGTTATACTGTAGTGGAGAATATTCTTCATGTATTGAGCAATATGGCCAAGTATACAGTGAAGAAATTCAGGTCTTGTAAAGGCCGTGTCAAAGTATGAAATGGAAAATGTTTGACAGGGTTGTTTTCTTCATTGCCCAGAAAAAGTATTCAGCTTCTTTTCAAGGGTTAATATATTCAAGATTTTTTTACAACACTGAATCACAAGGTGTGTGGCTCGAATTTATTTTGACACTGAGCAACAGAACCCCTCTGTAAATTGCCACCTTATTGCGTGTCCCTGTGACCCTGGTCGCAGTGTCCTCGTAGGGTGTCTCAAGGCAAATTAGTCCCAGGTAATGAGCCAGACCCAGAGCGATTCAACAAGCCTTATACATTAAATCAACACTCGCCTCGCCCGGAATAGGGAGACTGGGACAAACTCCTGTAGCCATGCTTGGGAGTGGAGCTTTCAGGTGAACATCACACAGCTCGGGAAGGGAAGGCAGGGCCTCCCTCAGGCTGTTTTCAGCAGGGGAGGAGAACTGCTGACCTTGTAGTATGTCAGTGAAGGGAGAACTTAAAGAAACCTCTGAAACCGACCGACATGCCCTCTGTAGAGGAGGCCGAGTCGGAAGACTTCAGGTGGAGTCAAAAGAGGTTTCACCTGCCAAAATTTACAATTATTATTTCCTGGATGAGAGGTCAATCCCACCCCCTCTCTCAAACTGGAAAGACATTGGAGAGCCACAGTCAGATCAAACTCTACACTAAGCAAAAGAGACAGGGTAAATTCAGGACTGGGAGCAAGTACGTCGCACCCCATTCCTCATAGAAAGCGCCGGTCAGACCGTTCCTTTAGGGCTTTGCCTCCCTGGCAGTGGACACTGAGGTACTGCAAAAGCTCTGTGGTGACAAGGCACCAGGGGTGGATGACATTTGCCCTGAGATTGTTGGAGTCTTGGCTGACACTCAGGGGCAGTGCCTGTGGACCGGCAGATGAAGTGGTGGTTCACATTTTTTAAAAAGTCACCAAAGGGTGAGCTCCAATTATTCCAGTATATTGTAGAAGGAACTGTTGAACACCAGATTCAGGTGGAGATGTTGTCCTGCTTGTGGAACAGTGGACTTTTTCTACTTTTTAAAATTACATCCACTGTGAGTCAGTGTTGCAAAACCAAAAAAAAAAAAAAAAAAAAAGCCAAGGGGGTTGAATTCTTTTCATAAGCACTGGATCTATTAATCCAGTAGTCAATATGAGTTGAGTCATATCCCCCACTTTAAGACCTTTCATCTGAGTCTCTATTAGTTCTCCATCTCTGCTTCCTGTTTCTTCAATACGAGTCCTCCAATCCATTCAGTGTAAAAACAAGTTACATAGCCTGTTTGTTAGTTTTCTGATAATCCTTGATAAGTTTAAAGGCTTGTGTGTGTGTCTCTCTCTGTGTGTGTGTGTGTGTGTGAGAGAGAGAGAGAGAGAGAGAGAGGGAGAGACATTTTACTGTCATTTGGCACTTGGTGGGTGATATTTCCACACTGTGACGGACTGCTGTGTGCATGTAGATGCCCTTATAAGCTGTGAATATCTTAGAAAATCAGTTTGGGTATTGACTGTGTTTTTCCATAGATATACAGTGGACATTATGTTAGCCAAACAAAATATGAAATAGACGGTTTGATTTGTTTCCATGAAGAGTAAAAAAATGCATATTTTAGATGGAAATCTAGCTGGGGAAATCATGTATGTTTGTCCGTGTGTGTTCATGCATGCGGACTGCATCTGGATGTCCTTTTACCAAGTAAATACCCAGAAAAAAAAACACTCCTATTGTTTGTATTGAGCATGTTTTTCCATACCAATGGGTTATGCTCTTTATAGACAGACAGCTGAGCACCATCCGGCTCTCCTCTGTCCAGAACTGAATTAAGAAGCTGCCCTTTGTGTCTCTTTCATATCTCCCCATTGTTGCCCAAATATAGACCTGTTTTATAACATCCACAGCAGGAGTATGAATAATACTGGCATCTGAAGGCCCATGTTCATATTCTTTGATTGAAACTACGTGTACACAACATGTCATGTTGAAGTAGTAGGTTGAATATTTTTATGCCTAAAAAAAATTCTCAAAATCAGAAGGAATTCATGTTTTTCTCCAGAATAATATTGTTGGTATAACTGAAACCCTAAGTGGTTAAATTTCTGAGGTGTAAAGTCATACATTACACTTACATCCAGTATTATTACTGTTTTCTTAGAATTTTGTACGTCATGAAAAACAGAAAAGCCATTAAGTGAAGTAGTATAAAAAGAAAGTATAAATGGACTTTAATTGTTGGGTTCTGATATCCAGTTCCATTTTGGATCTGGTTACCAGTTGTCAAAAACACTCGGATTTGTTCAGTTCTGACGGCAATGAATCTCTTAATTGAGCCTTTAATCTCTCCTCACTCTTTTTTTTATTGGCAAAGTGAAATGTAGAAAACATTTAGCAGGCTTCTCGCTAATGGCTGTTGCTGGTTAAAATGACAATCATCGCTATCAACTGTAGCTAATTAACTATAATTCCATAATGGCTAAAATGAAATGTTTGTCTGTTGTCTAACTGGCTGAGTACAGAGACCGGCTGTACACCAAAATCATCATTATTAGGCTGAATGATACAAAATGTTTCTGTTGTTCTGATTTTTGTCACTAACAAATTTGTCCAACATTTCAGATCACATGCTTCTAATAGTTTGCGCATGTGGTGCTGCATGCAGTGATGCAGTTAAAACTGTACCCTCTGCCTTTTCACCATTCAGCCCTATTCAGTGGACCAAAATGCATTGAAGAGTACATGATACATTCATTATCAGAAAGCATGATAAAGCTCCAACATACAGTAGTTCGTTATTCTCTCCATGCTTAATGGAAAAGTGTAAATGGTCCATTATGACTGAATATATTCAGACTGACGTCCACAGGAAACCGTGACATTAAATCACCCTGAGCAAAATGCACATATACAAACACATCTACAACAGCGAAGAAAATGTATTCTAATTTAATTCAAATGTTTTCATATATTACCTTGAATCCATGAAGACTGATCTTCATTGCTATAATTTAGCGAAACAGTGAGAGTTAATGAATCAGCTGTCCTTGTATTGAATTAATGGTGCCCTCTCCAGTGAAGCAGGATCGAGTGTATAGATTTCATGTGTATCAAGACAGAATAACATTATGCAGACTCCACAGCTGCAACCTATGAGTAGCATATGATCTGAAATGTTTGTGCCGATATTTATTGTCTGTAATTAATGGCCAGTTGTCAAAATTAGCCATGTAGAAAAACGATTGATGGTTGCATTTACTTGATTTTTCTAAGTAACAAATATTAATAAATCAAATATTAAAACTAAAAAAGTGACTTGTGGAAAGGTCATACTGCTCCTTGAGCTGGTTAAAAGATTTAACAGTACCATAAGTCCTCTACAGTACAGATACCCTTCACAGACCACTAAAAAAAAAACATGCGGTCCACCAGACCAGGGGGAAATCTGGATTTAATGTGATTTAATGAATGGGAGTGAGTCCCTGTCTTCCTAATAATTTTCCACACCTTTTAATGTATTTTGGAGAAGAAAATTGCCCTTTGCTTTGTCTGAAACCCACTTACATATAAAATATTACAAAGAGGAACTGGATCCAGAGGACTCCAAGCTAAGCCATGTGGATCGAAAGTTCATTTCTAAACGATTCCCAGAGATACAGAGAGAGGCAAGTCAACTGATAACGTTTAACATTGGGCTCCCTCTCCAAGACAAAGTTGCAGCTTTTGTAATTTCAATCCAGTCCGTTGGTTTTTCCATAAGAAGGAAGATAGTGAGCTATTTAAATCTGAGTGTGATATAGTCAAAAGTGCTGGGACCATTTGAAAAACATAGAGCAAACTTTTTGATTGTACAGAGGAACAGAAATCTGGCTCAACACAGAGTAACATTTCTAAGCTTTTACCTCTCAGAGAAAATAATTGCTGCTGCTTGTGATTTTAAAATTCAAGCTGGTAAGGGTGCGATTTCTTTGGTTGGATTTATTTTTCCTACTCTGTTCCTTGATTCATTCTGCCGCTCAACTTCAAACACTTCTCACTTGCTACTGAGGAACGTATATTGTGTCAAAAGCAGATCGGCCACAGTCCTGTCAGCCCGAATAACTCCTCAAGTTCTCCTCTGACCTTTCTCATCAAAACTGCCCACTAGACTGCTCCTGATTGGATGTTTACTGGTTGATTGCATCATTCTCTGTAGTTCATAAAAAATCACGCTCTCAGGCACTTTCTAAAATTGTGGAACCAGAGCTTTTGGCTTTTGGGTTCTTGAAGCAGCTCTCCAATTGTGACATTTAGGAACTCAGTAAGTGAGCTTTCTGACGCTGCATGGCTGCATGCAAATACTTAAGCTTTATCATTTACATATATACGACTCATTGATCATCAGCACTTTGAATGAGAAGGAACATGTGTTTATTTGTATGTGTGTGTGTGCATATGAATGTGTCTTCAGCCTGGAGGTGACCCTGCAGAAGCGCAGTGAGGGGCCGATGTGGCCGGAGCTGGTGATGGGGGACAGGAGAGGGGAGTACGTGATGAGCGACGAGCAAGCTGCCCTCATCCACGAGAGACTGACACACCTCACCTCTGAAGACTTGGTAGGCTCACTCTTTAGATTATGCTGATAACTCCCAATACTAAATGTTATGGACAGTGTCTCTTATCTAAAGCTATTAGAGCTATGCATTATGAAGTACAGAGCCAGTGTTCCTGATGATAGCATTATAGCAGCAGTGCAAAGGTGCCCAAAAATGAAATGGTAATCTGCTTATTACAACATGAGATACTTTGTGTAAGTTAACATTTTGTCTTGAGCATTGTGCTGAAGAAAGAAAAACAATGTTCATCCTCTGGGGAGCAAGAATTAGTTCGCTAATATTTTGTGGCATTCTGCTCGTTAGATTTTGATATTTAAAAAACACATTCATTATGGCAGATAGTGGAGAAAATAGATATTTTTTCCTGCAGAGAAATAAAGACAAACAAAAAAAGAGATTTTTTTTTGTAGCCAATAACTTACATTCTCAATACTGTTTGAAGGTTTCAATCATATTTTAGTAATTATTGGAATATCTTTTTTATATAATTGGACTATGACATTTTGGGTAATGCTTTAATATATGAATAATTTAATTGGAGGTTTGTTGAAAGACCTATGTAATTTGGTACAAATTATAGGGAAAATAGGAATGTCCTTCAAAGAACTGTTCCATTTAAACCCAAATAAATATTAATTTACAGGGGAAAAAAACAGAGACTGGAGCGCGCTGATTGATTTGCAGCCTTTAATTGTGCAAACATACTAACGTTTCGACACTACTGTGTCTTCATCAGAGTCAAAATGGACAAAGACATGAGGCAAACAACATATACAGTGTTGATGCTTTCATCAATAAACGTCCAGATGGGATTTTGCCTCCTAATGAATTCCTACTTACTCTGCCAGAAATGATTCTCACCATGAACCTCTTTAAGTATTTGGATTCCTTTTACTTGCAAACTCATGGCACAGCAGTGGGCAGTGCTTCTGCCCGATCTTATGCTTGTCTTGCTATGGGTCTGTCTGTGGTAAGAGAAATTCATTCATAACCCACTCCAAAACACATTTTTGTCCAAGATTGCTTTGTGGAAAAGATACATGATGATGATATCGTCATCATATGGAGAGGGAATAGAGGAGAGCTGACTGACTTTCTGAAATATATAAATTCTACTACTAACTATCTTTCTTTTACTATGGAACAGCATGAAACCTTTGTTCGCTTTCTAGACACTCTAACACTTTACAAGGGAAACAACAGAACTATTAAATACAATTTATCATAAATCTTTAAGCAGAAACACATTTCTAAAAGCTGTGAGTAATCACCCAAAACAGCTCATCCACAATATTCCAACTGGCCAATTTAACATCTTTCATAAACTGCAGCAGCACACATGCTGTCTGCATGCTGAAACGTCCCTGTGGTCTGGTTTGTGTTGGACAAACTGAAAGCTTTAAAGATTTGCATATTTGAACACAAAACTGCAATACGCACACAAAACATGGATTATGCTATTGCTGGGCATTAGGCCCAGGCTAACCGCGGCTCTGCAGCATCATTAAAGTTCTGGGGAATAGAAAACATGTCTTCCTCTCTCTCCTAGAGGTGGAGACATTAACAACTCACTGCTCTGCAGAGAGGCATGTTGGATTCACACTCCTAACACAGTGGAGCCTTTTGGCTTAAATGAAGAACTGAATTTGTTATGTTTGCTCTAATTTGGTGTACTTGATTGATGCAGAACCTGTACTTTCTGTAATTTTTATCTCTGTAATGTGTCTGTGTTCTTTTGTCTCTGTTGTGGTGTTAATACATGGGGTGTGGCACATGAACATTGACTATGGTAGCTCCCACTCTGGGATTCATTATCCAATGACAATTGTACACTTGTTCTAGGTTGACTATATATGTTGGCTCATGTCTTTGTCCATTTTGACTCTGATAAAGACACAGTGTGTCGATACGTTAGTCTGCTTGTGCTGCTTGCACAATTAAAGCCTGCAAATCAACCAGTGTGCTCCAGTTTCTGTTTTTCCTTTGGAAGTTTGCTGTCCTCAAACTGAGAAGCACCTGATTCAGCTGCACTGTTCATGACGCCAATTTGTGATGGAAATCTAGAAGCTGGTGCTGATGTGAGAACAGCCTTCAAGTCTCTGAATGCCCATGTCATGTGTTCAGTTCATTGAAGGGGTTCAGGTGCAGAGTCCAGTGTGGCAGCATGAAGGACAAAGTCTGCTGCAGAGTATCCATGCATCCAATACCTGCAGTAACTTGTCATGCCTAAGAAGGAGTGCATCTCTGCTTTTGAGTGTAGGAGGCACTGCAGACAGCAGCATAACTCTGTCTGGTGAGGGGAGGAGGTGACCATTTTCCAAAATGTACCCCAAGTAGGTGACTCAAGGCTGACAGCTTGGCAAGCAATGCTCCGTGACCTCTTTCAGTCAAACATTTCAGGAGGAGAATAGAGTCTGTTTACATGGTTTCCATCAAGTCAACAAGGCCTCTCTTTACCTTTGGCCTATATTGTAGGTGAGACAGAAATAATACTGGCTATCAAAAAAATAATGCTGAACACAAATCCACCACTGTGTAAAATGTCGAATCATGAGGTAATGAGGCCAAATAAGATTTAACATCAATCAAAATTAAAATAGCAGCTAGAACAGTCGCATTGATAGTTTTCAGATCTTGAACCAAAACGATTTAATGCTTTTAATTGCTTCTTGATGTAGAAGATATTGTTAATTTCACAATCCTGTAAACCTAATATTACCATAAAACAGTCCTGCTGACTGATTTGAAACAGTGCCTGCAATGACTTAATACACCCAGAAATATTAAAGCGATATATTTTCACAGTTCATTTTGACAGTATATATTGTCATGGTGCCCAGCCCTATTGGTAAACATCTGGTTGAATCACTGCAGTGTTAAATCAATCAGCAGTGAGTGTTTGAAAATATTACTCAAACATAAAACTTGGGTTTGTTTTCTCAGGAGGTTTTCTCATGACCTGCCATACATTTCTTATTTAAATCCACCCTTCTAGCTTTTAGCATCCCCCCCTCCTTCGAGGCCTCTCCCCTCTATCCTTTCCCTCTTAAGCTGCTCTGAGACCTACTCTTCCTGACGTCATATACACATCATCACTCTCGGGTCTCCAGAGTCACTCTCAGTCTCATGTTCGACAGCATTTTTAGCCACTTCCTCTCTCAGCCTAACCCTTCATTAGTATCATCTGGGCCCACTTGAGGCCCTCGGTGCAAATTAAGCCTTTTACATGGTAATACATGCAAAACAAGTGTAACCATAGTCTCTGTCTGGTGTTCCTGTTCCTCCTTTTTGTCCAGAACGGAAACCCTGACAAGGACAAGCCCCCTTGTAACTCTCAGGAGCTGGAGGACTGTGATGGGTTCCCAGAAGACAGCTTCAGCCTCACACACTTTGACGGAGAATCACTCAAGCCCACTCAGGTGGTGAGTAACACCTTTCTCCTTCACTAGTTAGCACTCTAATCCTCCAATCCATCAAGCCTAAGCCCTCACATATAACATTTTCCTTCATTTCTGTCGGCTCCTTCCATCCTACGTTCCCCTCAAGTGCAGTGTTGGCTACCCAACACTCGCTGCCTTTATTAGAGCATGTTTTTATTCAGCCCAGCCCCCAGTGAGAAATCCAGTGCCTGCCTTGCCCTTTAACAAGCCACTTGACCAGAGAGCTCCACAAAGGCCCAGTAAAGGAGGAACAAGGCCACCTACTTCATTCCCATCACCCCTCCTTGTGACTCGAATAGTAAGAAGCTGAACAAATGTATTTTTGTATTAAAAAAATAAATGTATAATTGTATTAAAATCTATTTTTATAAATGTTAATTCTCAGAATATATTTGTCAGGGTACAACATGTGCAACAGGTCGAGTGTTTAAAGAGGCTGTACTGCAATTTAAAAGGCTAACGTGCTCACAATGACGATGCTAACATGGTGACTGTTAGGGTTTCATGTTCACCATCGTGCTTTAGTGTGTTAGCATGATAACATTTACTAATTAGCACGAAATTCACAGTACAGCCGAGGCTGGTGGGAATGTCATTAGTTTTTCAGGTATTTAAGATAAGACACGACTTAATTGATCCCCAAGAGGAAATTCACAAATTCAGACTTGGTCATAAACCAAAGAATCAGATAAATTAAGATTTTAACCAGATGACGGTGCTAGATGAAAAGTTAAGGGATCATTTATGTTTTTAGAATTCAGCCTCAGTGGAACATGAGTGTCTGTACCAATAGTTGTTGAGACATTTCACTCAAAACGACGAATGTGAACCTCGTGGTGGCGCCAGAGGAAAAGTCAGGAGATCACCATAGTCAGTAGGATACACCCTTTGGACACCATGGGTATCTGTACCAAAAGTTCATGGAAGTCCATTCAATAGTTGTTGAGATATTTCAGTCTGGACTAAAGTGGTGGACCGACTCACAGACATTGCCATCCCTACAGCTAAAAAGCACCTATTGACATCTGAAGAAAAACACAGGAAATATTTAGATATTGTCTAGTTTGAGTTAAGAATGGCTTTCTGTGTGGTTTTCAGAGTGAAAATGGACACATCCTCAAGATAGAAAATAAGGGACTTTTTTTTCCATTATTAAACAAGGGATATGTAAGCTAAAATGCTAAATGTTCCTCCTTCTGTAATCCTTTCACAGACCAGGCGAGTTGAATAGGACACATTCGTTTTTACAGCAGTACCCCTCAGGAGAAGCTGTGGTTTGAAGGAGGTTTGCAAACATTTAATCTGAAATGCTGCAGTGCTGAGTGAAATCTCAGCCTTGTATTATTTGTCATTTTTTCAACAGCATTGGGAGGCTCAAAAACAGTAATTATTGAGGAAGATGGGAGCCAGAATGTGTTTGGAAAAACCGACAACTGCCATAAACGTCCTTCCTTTGGTATTATATGTCCCAAGGTGAAAACCACACGTCACATGTTGTAGTCTTTTGTGAAGACAAGGTGATCTATTTCAGTTGGAGAACACGGACTCTTTCGTTGATAAGAAAAACAGGGATTATTATCAGTTCCTTAGAGTCAAAATGATGTTTTTCACTGATATTTCTATTAAGAAAGTGACATGTACGCTTCAAACTTCCTTATAGCATTAAAAATTGAATCAAAATATTAATTATTTCCAGAAGCAACTGTAACAACCTTACCTCTGTATTTTGGAAATACAGAATAATGAGCAGAAATGAATGTTTTTCTTCTCCCTTAGCAGATATATAGCAGTTTGCAAAAGCTCCATTCATTTGTGACCAGTAGTGTATGTCCGTCACTAATGCTTCTCTTTCAGTTTCTCTGTTTCATTTGCACAAAATTATTTCCGTGTTTATGGTTAAGAATTCACCATCACAAAAACTCAAATATAAACCCTTTCATAATGTAATGAAAGGCTAATAATGAGTATTTAATGTAAGGTGCAGTGTTTCTGCTCAGGCTGTGATGAAGGGCTTGATGTGAACACAAGCCCTGTAATGTTTCTCCCTCCATTTACTCTGCAAACAGTGCAGCCAGGCGAGCTGCTGCCCTTAAGTAAGGTGGATCGCAATCGTACCTGTTCCATCAGCCTTTTGAAGGACAGTTGGATCTGTTTGTTCCACATGTATGGGGACATGAGAGTGTATACAGGTGTGTGTGTGTGTGTGTGTGTGTGTGTGGACGTTTGCCTGTGTTTATCTGTATCTCCTCCAGGAAGCCTTCCCTTTCTATACTTCCCTTCCTGCCCTCATTGTATCCGCCTTAATGCTCCAGTCGCTCGCCTGCCCACTAGGACATATGCTGACCTTTTGTATAAAACCTTTCAGCTTAAAATTGTGGCACCTCCTATTAATTTGGCTCCTTTGTCGGTGTGTTTCTCTTTGGTTCCGATCCCAGTTGAAAAGACTGAGAATGGTTTTTATGTGTGTTCCCCAGAGGGAGGCTGTGAGTCATATCCACTGGCCATATCTGTTATACCTTTTACAATGGAGTGTATCTGTACCTCTGTTAACTGTATTTACTGCAGGCTTTGACTATCCTGGGCTTTCTTTCAAAAAGAAGACTTTGAAACTTTGAAAACATGCAAAGTTTCTTATGATTATCGAAAACACTGTTGAAAATCAAACAGCAATCGGGTTAATAATACAGATATTTTATGTTGAAAACCAGAGAATGCAGATATCACTTGAAGGTGATGTTATGACCAAATACCTGCAAAACTAATGACGTTCCCATCAGCCTCAGCTGTACTGTACTGTTTAGTGCCAATTAGCAAATGTTAGCATGCTAACACACCAAAATAAGAACATGGCAAGCATTATACCTGCTAAACATTAGCACGTTAACGTTGTCATTGTTAGCATGTTAGCATGCTGATGTTAGCATTTAGCACAAAGCACCGCCGCCTAAGTACAGCCTCACTGAGCTGCTAGCATGGCAGTAGCCTCTTAGTCCTGTTAAGATATTCAAAGCTAAAATCCATTACCCTCTCCATTTTGTTACCCTCTTTGGTGGTGAAAGTTATAGTAGTTATAGTACTGTACTGAACTACTACAAAGATCTTCTTTTTTTTTTTTTTTCCAGTCTTTGTGGAAGCCCACTGTTTATCTGAATCAGCCTGAGTGATGGTGTGGCACAGCTGGGCTTGCACTGTTGATTCCGGTGCGTGAAGATAAAAACATGGTGTGAAACTTGTCTTTTTCATGGTGTTGGCACTGTCGAGCAGGACAGGTGTGACTTCACAAGCCAATCAACATCTTACAATAGCAGAGCACAGACAGTATCTCCGAACACAGTGAATGCACTGAGTTTTTGTGTAAAATACATAATGTTACCAGCCTTAAAATAATCTGGTTTCTTATCCTATGATTCAAGGGACTGACACTAATTAAATATGAGATTGACACAACGAGGGAAAGTGACTTTACTATCGTATATTTATGATCTCATAACAGACTGAATGATATCAAAGGTCATCATGTCTGGCTCTTGTCTTCACTATCAAACAAAACACTTGGGTGTATTTAAAAGACAAAGTTCAGCGTCACGGACAGGAGACATCCCTAAATAAACAACGATTTGTCCTCTCGCTGTAAAGGCGAGTGAGCAGCAGCAGGAAGGAACAGGATGGAAGCGATGATGATGATGACAGAGTGTTGGCATTTCAGCTGTTATTACAGACATCTGGCCTCTGTGTACAGATGCATTTGCTTTTGCTTTCGTAATGCCAACCTCTCACTTTCTGTCCCCCATCTACAAAGCTTATAAACCCTTTTGATGAAAGGAAAAGTGTATTCACTAAAAGCTTTTTTCAGACTGAGAACAGGTACAAGTAATTTATTCTGAGTACTTGCCTATGCAGAGTCCAATTGTAGTACTTCATATTGAGTACATCAATCATGCAACCCATACAACAAGACAATACATAGTGTCTTGACAAAGATATTGGTTGAAAGCTTCGGAAACAACAAATAAGTTTGACATTGCGTTGAGAATATTTTTGTCAAGCTGCTGTTTTCAAGGTAAAGAATGAACCTTCAGGATCAATATTTAGTATATACTGTATTTAGTATACCTGCTTTAAAAGTCCCCTTTTTAGAAAACATTTAGTATTTTGTTTTTAGTGTTTTGGGTCAATGTCTAAAGTTGTCACTCAAATGGAAATCTTTCCAAGTTAATATTATGTTTATATTATTTTTTTTAAATAGATGCCAGATCGCTTTTGCCTGGTTCCAGATCTCTGAATCGCCATCCACATCTCCCATAATTATTAGCAATTTAAATAGGTCTTGTGTTGTGCTCACTGTTTCCCTGGTTGGAAAAACAACCGAACCAGTCACAACTTTGTGGGCAGGATTTTTCCAGAACCACAAAAATGGCCAGAACAAAGGGCTCAAAGTTCACATTACAAAGTAATCCACCAGGAATATGTGCTTGCGTGTCTGTGATTGTCCAATGCATCGCCTTGCCACATGACAGCGCGTTGCATTGCAGCAAAAGTTGAGCCTGGTTCAACTATTTTGCCGGATGACCCTGCGTTGTTTTGCTGGAGCCCTCTGCATTGGCGGACTGGCTCCATTTAATTGAATGAGAAGGCTTTGTTTTTTCACACCAGGTTGAAGTCGGTCTGAATGTGACCGAAATAACAACTCTTAAATCAGACAATCTCTTAAATTGTAAACGTTAAGTTAACTGCTCTTAGCAACCGCTACTGCAACTTCCGTGTTAACTGAAAAAGTAAAGATTAAATGAAACCAACCAATCCCCAGTCTCAAACACAAAACATCCAACATGAACACAATGTTAGTCTAAATAATGTAAGTAAAACAAAATGGCAATTCAGTCTGATTATCGGGCAAAGACCTCCTGGACTCCACTCAATTAACCCTGTACTACATAAAATACATTATAACATATTATTGGCATTAATACTGTACTTTTCTTAATTGTATTTGATTTATTACAAAAACGCATCAATTCAAGGGATAACATGTTAAAGTGAGAACACTTTACTTCCAACATGAGCCGAAGATGTTAGAAGACATACAAATCGAGTAACTATACAGAAAGATATTACAATACACTTGAGCAAACTTTGTGTTTTACCACGAGGTGTAAAGCAGACATGAAGGAGGCAAAACACGTTCGCCTCATTCTGTTTCTGCTACGTAGATGCATTAAATACATTAAACAGTCTTTCAGTGTTCAGTAGAATACTTTGCCGACTGACACCTGGGAATGTTTTCGCCGTGTCCAGGTCATTCATCCACAGCCTTTAATAAAAATCCTCTGCTCCCTAAGAACAGAGCTTACCTTTTATGTTTTTTATCGCTGTCTATTTTGAATAGCGTATCTCAGTTCCACAGGAATTTAGATTCTGAATTCAAGAGGTTAATCTGATTCTTTGTTCTGCTGCCGGCGGTTAAATCCTCCTCATTCAATAGTGGCTTTGTGAGGAAACCAAAGTAGAATAGAACAGATCAGTCATGTTTATCTTGTTAGTTTGGCTCAGATTAACTTTTTATAGAGGTTTTGATTGTTCTGATTGTAAGGTAAGACCTGAACTCTCTGCAGTACATATCCGACACAAAAAGCTGGTCAGAGGCTGTTGCAAAAGTTGTGCTGTAAAATAATGAGATAAATGATTGGATTGTTCCCTTTTTTAGAATGTGACCATTAACAAGCCACAGAATATCAGAGGAAATTGTTTCATTTTACAAGACCCATGCCAGGCATAGGTAGAGCAATATATAACTCATATAATAACAATGCTGAGTCACTGACTTTGAAAATGTCTTGACTTGGAGAGGGAAAACAAAATAATCTTACAGAGTATCCTGCAGCTGTGGTTGAGAATATAGTTTTATTTTTCTGGGTGATGTAATTCTTAATAAAGGTGGAATAGAGTTGAGTTTTCTGCCAAATATAATTAGGTTCCAGTTCCCAAATATCTTTATCAAACAATAACCGTAATACCTGAGTTTATATTCACGGCTTCTCCCACCCAGCATCAGCATCTATGGAGCTAGGAATATTGTTACGTCTCAGGTGTAAGATATTGAAAGAGAGGTAACTAGATTTTCTTGGAAGTATGAAAGCTCATCCATAAGATTGTATCTTTTCTTTACAAGGGGGACTGTGTGTGTGTGTGTGTGTGCCAAGTCATTAAGCCACATTTTTTGTTGTTTGTTTTTGTTTAGAAACCACCACCATGTTGTTTTGTTTTGTCTTTGTCATTTGGGTGAACTGATCCTGTAAGATCCCCCACATCTGGAACTTAGGTTGATGGGAAATAGGAAATAATAATACTCAATATGGCAGCGGTGTGCCGTGGAGGGCTGACCGTTTTTACATCATTTTTACATCAGCTGATTTCACTGATTGATTATCATTTCACCGTGCAGAGAGGAAGAACTAATCACTGAAATCACTTGCAGGAGGCTTTGAGTTTAATGAAACCTGCCTCTGCCCCCCATGACAGATAAAATCTTCTGATGTAAGTCAATTTAATTCAGTGTACTGCTTGCTGTGGTTTTGTTTTGTTTTTATTGTTCATAAATCATGACCCGGGCGGTCGCTGCCATCCTTGTCAGTCAGTAGACACACAGGCTCTACTAAAGCATGAGCGAACATCTGCCGCATGCTCAAAGTCAAGCACAAGTGGCAATAAAATGAGTTTTAGAGTGGAGGAGTGATGGCTTGCTAAAAGGCTTGTCATTGTGCACAACCATCAACCACCAACATATGGGCTGGTTTATGATGAAATTTCAATGCCTGTCAAGTGTGTATTGAGATGGGGAGGACAGCGCTGCTTGACAGCCTCTCAGACATGCTGGCAGTTGGATTCGCAGGACGTGGGTTGACTCCGACTGAGGGATCGCTGTAAACAGTCAGATGTCGAGGAGCGATTATGTCACAGCAACGGTCATTTTCTTTCCAAAACAAATGGAGTCAGACTAGAATAGCACCAAACCACACACATGCAATTACGTCAAGCACATTCATCAGAGTGAAGTGAATGTGGGGCAAAGACACAGACTTTTATGGCTGTTATCACATACTATTCAGTGCGGCCATGCTGAATTTCAAGATGGAGATCTGCCACAAACTGTAATCTTAGTCTCTCCATTTAATGATATTGGTGACCATGTTGGAAGGAACATGTAGAGAAACCTTAGACATTTTCTTGTTAGTTTTTTTAATCAATCACAAAAAGGACAAAAACATAAACATAGGAACAACATGAAAGCAAGAGCAATGACTCCAAATGAAAACAAAGTACCAAATTCCTTCCATCCACAACCCACATGGCCTGAGAAAAATATAAGATACATAGAAAAGTTTATTTGCAAAAGATAAATTTACCAATAAATGGGTAGAAAGAAAGGAAGGATGGAAGTATTGTAGGAAGGAAGTAAAGAAATAGAGGGAAGAAAGGAAGGTAGTAAGGAAAGAAGGAAATAAAATAGGAAGGAGGTAAAGGAGGATGGAAGTAAAGAAAAAAGGAACAAAGGAAGGTAGTAAGGAAAGAATGAAAGAAAGGAAGGAAGGAAGGATAAAAATAAATGGAAAATAGATGTGGGTGTGGTCACATTCAAGTCAGTCATGCCATGTCATTGAAAAATATGCACTAATTTGCATTTTGGTTCTTCTGAGGGCAGATTCTGTCTTGATTGTATGAATTTTATGTCTTGATGTTCTCATCGATCTGTTAATAGACCATTGTTTTTTAGGTTTATTTTTGTGTATTTTATATATGCAATCACAAGTCAATCAACCTTATAAACTCTGGGTAAGATACAAGAATGATGGGAATAGTACTGTAACTCAAGCATTGCATTATACCTGCTTTGTACAAAGGAAGTCACCTTTAGTATAACTGGAAAGTCACAGGTGTCCATCACTGTATCTGTCATTGGCACTGATCCCCGTCCTGCTCCTGGGTCACAGAGGGATATGCCTAGAGAATGATTGTTAATTATACAGTAAAATTGGATGGCTGACACTCCAAAAATAAACTAACTTGAATTCTCACCTGCATCTTTCCCTTCGGTCCGTCTCTCTCCAGGTGAATCTAGGCAGCCATCAGTACCTGTTCACAGTTGACGTGAACCCGTCTGAAATGCCGTGCCTCTGCCTCAGACACGATGTGGACGCTCTGGTGTGGCAGCCTCGTCCCGACCAACCCACTAACATGTGGGAGCACATTGCCACGTTCAACGCCTTGGGTAAGAGCTTCAACTAAACACGCCTGTTCTGATGCTTTCAGTTGGGCATACGAATCTGTATACGTTCAGTTTGCATCAGTATCTCCCAAAAAAAACACAGAAATATATGCTGTAGCATGAGATGTAATGTGATAAAGCCCAAAAAAGACAAAACATCACAGATCACAACAGTTTGCTTGCTACACTGGATCTACACGTAATAGGACTGTGATTAATCTGTGAGCCATGTTATGTTATGTCACTTTTGTTACGGTTCTTCTTGGTGTATTAATGCTGACATTAAAAGTACATTGTGCGTGGCCTAAGATCTAACAAACATGTTGAATTCGGCATCTGTGTTTGCATCCATTTGCAGCCATCTTCTGGAGTCTGACTTGAGATTCAGTCATTAGATTTTTTTTTTAATTTTAGGGTATACGGTAAG
Source organism: Macquaria ambigua (assembly GCA_008360985.2). Lineage (NCBI taxonomy): Eukaryota > Metazoa > Chordata > Actinopteri > Centrarchiformes > Percichthyidae > Macquaria > Macquaria ambigua. The sequence continues at coordinate 392,336 of VMKM01000083.1, forward strand.
TAGCTACAACTGTTATGGGTGTCTATGCTATAAGAAAGCAAATTACAAAATTAGAAATCAGCGTTGTGCACTGACGAAGAAGTGAAATGTTCAGTGTTTCTTCTACTGCCACCTCCGCTCTAACACTCAGCAGGATAAAAAATTCCACTACAGCTTCCTCTACTGCCAACCAGTGCACCTTGGCCTTCAGCACACAGCAGTTAAAGCCAGTTAGTGGCATCCAGGATTTATTGGCGTTTATCACTTAACTAGGATTAAAAAAAACACTTGTATATTGTTTTGACAGTGTGACAATCCCTGAGATGTTCCTTTCATTGCTGTGAGATGCCACAAAACGCTCTTAAAGCAACATGATGCAAGAATTGGTTCGGAGTGCAATTCACCCTCATGGACAGCTGTACGCGCCAGTTCGAGATCTCTTGTTTTGCTCAGTCACTCTCTCTTTTTCTCTTCTTAGCTTCAACGTCCTCTCCGGTCTCCTCGTCTCTGCCATGATGTCCGTATACTGAGAATACTGAGCTAGCTTCTTCTTATAGCTAGCTGAAGACCCACAGTTGGTGATGTGTGACGTAGTGCCGTAAAGCGTTACGCACTTCTCATGGGAGATTGTACCTGCTCAACCAAAGTTACATAGTACAGGAACAGGTGTTCTGGGTGCAGAGTGGGAATGAAAGAGGCGCCATTGTACCATCAAATGATTTTGAAGCTGTTATTTTAAGGTAAAATATTTGTGTAATGTTTCTTTAAACAGTCTCACAGGTAAAAGACTTCTGCAGTCGGCAGAAATGTGTACAGCATCACCTCTGTGCAAAACATTACTCTGCAGTACCCCTAGTGGTCAAAGCCACAGTATGTGGGAGTGGTTTGAAGATGTAAGCAGCATTCCCAGCGGAAGCCTATCTTAATTTCCATTTTTGATGAATGATGACAATTTGAGTTGAATTATTCATTCTTACAGCTATTAACTTTGTTTACATCCGCTGTCATGCTGCTGCGCCTCTGGTGCTGCCGTGGATGGATGACAGAACATTTTAAATGGCGGCAATAAAACTGCAGTTAATGACAAGAGGGAGTTCACTGACACTGTTTGTAGCCCACGAGGACGCAAAAAGAAATATATGAAAATTGTTTGAAAACTGGATCATTTACAGATCTCTCCTCTGCTCGGCATATAAACCATTCAAAGAGGTCTGTGATAACTGGATTATATTGTGCCTCTTAGCGTAGTCACTGACTGATGTGTTGAGACTGTTGTGTTAAGTTAACTCAGTATCTCAAATCAAATACTCAGGCCAGCAGCTAGTGTATCCATTTCTGGAGCCTCGTCTCTTTCAATCTCTGTCCTCGTTGAACTTATTTACTCATCTGTCTCTCCTCAACGACGGCGTCTGGAACAAGCTTTATTTCAATTTTCCTCTTTGACAGGTACAACATTGTCATTTGTCTTTTCTTTTTCTTTTTTTAACACTGCAAAGTTATAGCACTCTGCCCATCTCTGTTTGGAAACATCATCCAATTTGAGAGTGCGGATGGATCCCTGGTGATATTTTCAAAAATGACCCCGGTGAGTCCAAATGAGGCTCAGAGGAAAATGGGCTGAAAACATCCATATTGAACATCAAAATCAGCCTTGTTATGGTGCAATAGAAAAGACTGTGTATTGTCTATTAAACCAGCATTTAGTGGCTCATTCAAAGTTTGTATATTCTCACATAGAAAATACATGTTCTGCACTGTTGAAACAAACATCAGGTTCATGTATATAAAGCTCAGATGATTTCAGAGAGAGATTAAATTAGATAACTCAATAATGGGTTTGTATTGATTGTTGCTGGTCGCAGCTCTATTAGGCAAGTATATTTTGTAAAAGTGAGTCTTGTTAGACTTAATGACGAAGTTGAACAGCAGTAGAGAAAAATGTCCCACCTTCTGTTATTCAAACACTCTGGTGTCAGATGGGAAATCTCAGCACGCAGGAAGTGGCTCATCAGATTTGAAGAGGAAAAGCTAATGTGTTTTTCTCCGTCCAACAAAAGCTCAGTTCACCAACATCAGGTCGTCGCGGTATGAAGTGACCACAGACCTTCTGTTTTAGCAAACGTGAGCGTGCTGTGCAGTTCAATGATGGCAAATTATTGAAGTTTAAGGAATTTTCAAATACCTTTCTGCTAATCTGAGCCTGAAGAACAGAACAAAAGAAAGTGAAACTGAAAAGCTGTCAGTGTTGATGGTTTTAACGTGATTTGTAGGGCTGCAACTAAACTAACCATTATTATTTTTATTATATAGAGCCCAAGGTGACGTCTTCAAATTACTCACATTTGAGAAACTGGAAATGTTTGGTATTTTAGCTTTGTAAACGACTCAAACCATTAATCCATTATCAGCATTGTTTTTGATTAATTTTCTCTCCGTCAACTAATGCTGTCTTAGCGCTAATGTTTTACTTTATTGATATGTTACATCTATAAAGCCCTTTTCAGTATATGTGAATATCAAACATGTATATATCTGCTACCTTAGTGCTACCTCTTTCTAACTGACTTCACTGGTTCATTAACTGCATCTTTCTTTATTTAAACCCCCTGAAATCGTGAATCTGTAAGCACTGATGAAAGTCTGAGGGATTGAAACATTTGCTGCTGGTTTTACACCCGAGCACTTGTTCCCTGTGCAATAAAGCTTTAAGACCTGTTTTATTTCAGCTAATTGACTGTTTTTTGAGGATTTTAGCTACCTGGGAAGCTTTTCAGTACTTCAAATCTTCTCCCTGTGCACCAAGACAAGAGGAATTATTCTGTTAGCACGGTGTCCCTTCTGTTTTTAAGTTCTGCAGTTTAAAGCTGCCTTGTGCTGCAAAACTATTCATCAGAAACACATCATACCCTTCGGCTCAGCCAGTCCTCTCTAATCCTTTTAGATGGGGCAGTGGTGGCCTAGAGGTTAGAGGAGTTGGCTTGTTACTAGAAGGTTTACCCAGTACCAAGCCAACTTCAATCCCCTTGCCTCGTTACCATTAAGGTGCCCTTGAGCAAGGCCCTGATACTGCCCCAACTGCTCTAGTGGACCTGCATTATACTGGGCAGCTGTGAATGTGTATAACTGTGAGTGTGAACAGGTCGCTCCTGTTAAAGATCCTCTCTGCATGTCTCTGATCTTAACCGTTCTGTTTTCACAGGTTACGTCCAGGCATCCAAACGGGACAAAAAGTTTGCGACCTGCGCTCCAAACTTCTCCTACGCTTCACTGTGCGAGTGCCTCCGCCGCACATTCATCTACCGACAGCCGTCGCCGGTGGAAACCGTCCTCTTCAACAGGAAGCAGGGCCGTCAGGTAGGGCAGGTTGCCAAGCAACAGGTGGCCAGCCTGGACTCTGATAAACCAATCCTGGGCTTCAGAGCAACCAATGAGAGACTGTACATCCTGACCTCCAGTAACCTCTTTGTTCTAAAGGTCAATAATAATTAGATTTGGGACTTTGTTGGTTGTAGATTTTCTTCTCATTACCCCCTCAGAGCGCGATCATTCCAACCTGAAGATGTGTTATCTGCTACAACTGAAAAAACAAACGTCCTCGTGTAGATTTGTGCTTCATCTGTCTGTACTGAGTCCTCCTCATGTTTCTTCTGTGTTGCGAAATGTCTGTAATATCCAAAAGTACGGAACCATGTTCGGAAAGACGAATTATAATAATAATAAACATTCACAAGAGCTGAATCTTTCCAGGATACTCATTAAGAAATATGAAATGTTAAAATAATCACATCACATCTTTGAATACTTTAATTCAACACACTGCTGTTGTCAAATGAATCACGTCTGACGATACTGGATGTTTCACAAATACACATTTCACATATGTAGCGCTTTATAAATGCTCACTACGTTATTACAGACATTTGTAATTTCATGAATTCCAATTCATAAACATGAGTGTATACATTTCTCTTAGTGAATGAGTGATTTTCTGAAGGCTGGTTGTGTTGCACTGATGGCTGGTTGTAGTATTTTGTCAGATGGTCAGTGGGGAGGAGGACACTGAGGAAATCCCTCTCTCTCCTTGGCTCATTTTACAATCATTACTGTGGAAGTATGAAAGAAGCGAACATTCATTTCCATAAATTTACATAAACATGTTTCACACATCACACTGGCTCCTGTTGCATTAGCCTCAATCTTGGACGGATCGGACGGACTCGAAGCTTAAAATCTCAAGAGGCCTAAAAATCCAATCACGTCTGCTGCCAATTTTTTTCCCCCTTTTTTTTTTTTTTTAAGTGGTGGTGAAGGTTGAAATGGAAGTGCTACACTTTTCATACAAGCTAGGAGTATGTTTATAAACACTGCACATGGCATCTGATGCATTTTTCCTCTGAGCTATTAAACTACTTAGAACCTTGGGACAGATAATGGAGAAAAGTTCACATTGAAAACTTTTGAACGTTTCCTCCAGCATTAAACACGGGAAGAGCCGCAGCTTGCATTAGCTGTGAATTCCTTTTTCTATCTTTATGCCGAAGCCAAAATCCTGGCCAGTAAACACATTTCTGCCTTGCTTGGTCAGCAGTGACATTTTCTTTTTCCCATTTTAACAATCCCTGAAGAAGCCCACTCACCCAATCGACCAAATAAATACGAAAAGATTGAAAAGAGACCTAAATGGACTTTTTCTGTAAAAAGAAAAGGATGCTCCACTTCCTCTTTTTAAAAAATAATATTTTCTTTGATTGTAACAGAAGAAAAAGGTGAGAGAGACACAAGCAGGGGTGATAGAGGGATGAAAGTTTCAGCAGGATTAGATCCAAAAAAGGCAAGAGGCTTAAACACAACATCACCTTCGACTCATGCTGGAAATAGATTCATATCGGTGTCTTTTCTTGTTCCACTGAAGGCAACAATAAACAGAAGGCAGCCAGTCCGTGTTTGCTGTCTGGTTAAACACACAGATGTTAATTAAGACATTATAGGAGAACTGCTCTAACCAATTTATTGATCAAGCTTGAAATTGCCAGCGTTATGTGAACAGTGCATCAATGTGAGTCAACAGCAGTTTGGCTTTACAATTCGATAGTCTTCATCAGGACGGGCAATTTTGTGAAGAATATCTGCAATTTGTGTCCTCAGCTCCCCCGAGTCCTGCCGGTTTCTAAGGCGATTTGCTTTCCTCTGCTAAGTCACACTATAGGCCGTCGGTAATCACCCTTTTCTCTTTTCTCTGTAATTGTTTTGCTCAGGAAAATCCAGTTTTACTCTGTTTTTATTTAATTATTGGTGTGCAATTGAATTAGGCTGCACCACTTGTTTTTATTAGCTGTACCAGCATCCCTAGATTACTTGAAGGCGGCCTGTCAGAGCCGCTAATGTCTCCGAGGACGGGCTCTGTCTTCACTCAGATGCACAGAGGATTGATGAAAGATAGTTACTGCTCGCTGTCTGCATTTCCCAAACCCTCATATTGCTGCTTTCGGGTAAACACCACATGTCGTTTTGAGAACTTTATTAAAAGAGCATTTTCCAGATTGACAGCGATGCTTTTTAATGTAAAAAAAAAATGTAATCAGTTCCTCTGAATGCAATTCGTTGGCTGAAGGGTCAGGAAACTTGATCTGAGACAACAGCGATCTGCAGCTGGCTCCTATTTCACTGCCAGTGTTTGTATTTTCATTTACACCGTGGTACACATCTGGTCATTCAATACAAGATATACTAGTACTTTCACTAATGCATGAATCATAATCAAATAAGGAAGACAATAAGGATTATGTACGGCCGACGTAGGCAACCAATTGAGTCATATGACATTTCAGTTTAATCAACATGCAGCTTTAATAGATTAAATTAAATCGTTTTATAAAATAGTTAGTCATGGTGTAAGGTAGAGCCCAACTGACTGAGATATTTGAGATAATTTTAAAACATTACACATTAAGGAAGGTAATGCAGAGACAATGTCAGTGTATCTGTATTCCATATTGTGAATTATGTACATTATGTTGGCGGAGTAACATGCTGCAGTCTGAGACCTGTAATAAGTTCACTTTAAAGATTTAAAATCTCTATCCATAATTATCAGTACGTTTCATTGGCAAATCTCAGTGATAATGCAGGATTGTGCAACAGTCAGTTCACTCACATATTGCTTAAATATCTACTGATATATCTTTACATGACCAAGAAGTACAGCACAGCAATAATAGGACAGACAAAATATGTGTTTCTTTAACTCAAGTCATGTACTAGTTTGTCAGTAAAACAATAAATATGATGATAAACGTTGGGATTATGATCTACATGCTGACGTGAAAGTGAAATTCTGACAGCAGTAAATGTCAGCGGAGGATAAACTGTATTGTTGTTCTCATCTTTCATAACCGTTCAAAAAGATAGAGAAGCCAAATCCGGCGACCTGATAAATGCGGCAGAGTCGAGGCAGCTGGAAGCCAAAGTGGGTTCATGGTCGGCCGCTGAGCTACAAAACTGTCGGTGCAGAAATGCTGAATGTGGAGGAGAAGCCTCGACCATTTTTAAATCATGTGTACAGAGAGCTGAATAACCAGGTTTCTCTGTGTTCCACATAAACATAATATCCCAAATATTACCAAAACCAGGATACTAGTGCGCACGTTGACACACTCAAGGTGGAGTAAATACATTAAGTCATAATTAATACAGTATGTTAATAACAGGGTTCATACAAAGTCTTGAAAGTTTGGAAAATGCTTAATTTTAACTTTTATGTTAACTTTTACTTATATGCTTGAATTTGAATATACTCCTTCAAAAATGCTTGATTTTCAACATAATCTGGTGTTTCATCATCAACACAATCACTCACGTAAACCAAAAATCTTTTAATATTTGAAATGAAACGATCCCGACGTCAAATTTGTTTGTTGTCTCCTGGCATTTATAGTAACAATTTAGATGTGATGATAAAGGCTGTAAGAGTCTGGAAATCTTTGCTTTAGGTACCTTGAAAGTGTAGCTGTACGAACCCTGAAATAAGAATAATTCATTTTACTCAGTTTGTTGTTATAATATTAATAATAATTGATCTTTAATTCACCATGATATCAGTTTAAGTATTACTATATCTAGATATATATAGTGCAGTAGCAGTATATAAGAGTGTTATTGTGTCATCTTAACTGTAAGGACTGAGAGGCCTTGAAAAAACAATTGGTTTGTGATTAAAGCTCAGCTCCTCATGATGAGACAGCTTTTCTCCGCAGGTGTAATTGGCATCTTTTAAATGATTAAACGATTAAAGAAAACAAACCCACATATTTCTGCAGTAGGAGTATCATGAAAGTAAATTATTGAGTTGATTGCACATTCTTCGGTAATGAATAGAGCTCCTCCCCGATGGGATCAGTAGACGGAGGGAACGTAATTAGATGTTATGGATGTCATACCTGCACAGTCGTCTCTCCGCAGGCGGTGAACGTTACGACACCACGGAAACAAGGCGGATTACTCAGAAGAAGATTTTTAATGTGGATAAAACAACTTATTTTCAGTGACAGATTTATGTTGCCAATGTTTTTAAATTTTGTTTACACTAAATTACAGAACATTCCACTTTACAGAAAATTTACGTGTCATTTTTACACTTCCGGTTTTTGTTTGGATTAAACAAACGTGTATGTAAGTGAGGTTTATAGGTGCTGCTGGGTGGATTTTAATACTTTCTGACAGAGCCAGGCTAGCTGTTTCCCCCTCTTTTGATCCATTGTTAATATAAAAATATTGATTAGAGCAGCTTTAAAGTATAAGGCTGGTGATAGTCTATATTTTTCTTATTGTCAACAAACCATCCAGGCGTTGGTCTGTCTCACAAAACATTTTGACAAAAATGTAGAAGGCCAAGTAATTAGTGAGTAAATATGTCCCCAGGTTTGCTTGGAACTATTTTCATCTGTGGGGCCTTTGGGGAGAATTCATGGCAACAGGACGGTGTATGTGTGACGGACTCAAAATAAACTCCAGCGCCCACGTTCGTCGTAATAAAGGAACTTGCCACACAGTGCACCAGTGTTATATATCAGTATAACAGAACAGTATATAAGGCTTTGGACACACAGGCAACACTTGGTAGTAGGATCAATTCAGTATTGGTATTGGTCTTTTCATGGGATTTGTTGACAACAATAAAAATATAGAATATTGCCAGCCTCATCCTTGAAATATACAGCCACATAAGTTCTTGGCTGAGGGTTGGTTTTGGTTCTTGGTTCTTGGTTTCATTAGCTCTGTAGCTGTATGATATGAAAAACTGTAATCGTTGGAGAAAACGTGACTTCTCTTTGAACAGCCACTCGACACGGTGCGTTTTCTTCCATGTGTAATTATTCATAAAAGCTGAGGCTGCTCCCTTGTTGCAGGAGAGCTGCAATTACACCACCCCTTTTCTTTGTTGCGGTCTCTGTCCGGGGTGTCATAACGAACATTACAGTCCCATTATCGCAGAACAACCTCTTTTTATTGTGCTGAAACACATTTATTTCAGAGTTAATGTGCCAGAAAGTTTCTTATCTCTACCTCTCTGCATCTACCTAAATAATGTTCCTCTCTCTGCTCATCCTCCCTCATTTTCTTTTTTTCTTCTGATTGTATCGTGCCCTCTAATACTCTCTCACTCACTTCATCAGTTCCTCCTTTGCACCTTGTCTGTTTTGACACGTGATTAAGCTAAATTCAGACTATTTAATATTATAGCAAGGATGCACTGTTATTTAACTTCCAGAGGGGCACTAATGTGATTCATCTAATTCAAGACCTGCATCCCACAGACTGTCTGCTAATTATAGCCTGTCATACAAGTACATAATTTTAGGTGGTAATCTACAGGTTTTATTTTTTATTTTTTTATTTCGTCCTTGTTGCTAATGGATAATTGCTGTGGTGTTTCTGCTCTGCAATTGCCAGAAATCATATGTCAATGAAACAGTGTTGATGCCACAGTGATATCTTTTGTAATGTTTTTTTTTTTTTTTTCATTTTTTTTTGTGTTGATGAAGTTTGAGTTTCTTAAGGTAGTGATCTTAACCAGAATACCTTGAGTACCACTTATTAAGGTTAAGTTTAGGCTAAATTGGGTTTAGTTAAGCCAAAGGAAACTCACAAAGTAATACAATGTTTGGGATGTTGTTTTTCTTTTTGGTTATTGAAAGAATAAAAGTGGTTCAACATTTTTGGAAAATACAGTTTCTTGCCAAGGTGACTTCCTGGAGTCTTGTTGTTGTTGTGGGAGTTGTGAGGTTGCCAGGCAACCAGCAGAGATGTCAGGAAGTCACTGGTCCCGGCCAAGAAATATTCCAATATTCTGCTTCACCACTTTGGTCTGGACTGATGTAGCTCGACAAGTATTGGTTGGATTGTCATGATATTTTGTACACACAATCATGGTCCCTAGAGGATAAATTCTAATGACTTTAGTGGTCCTCTGACTTTTCATATAGCGCCACCTTGAGGTCAATTTTTTCACTTATTCAGTGAAATATCTCAACATCTCCTTGATGGATTGGCACCAAATGTTGTACAGACATTCATGTTTCCCACAGGATGAATCCCACAGACTCTGGTGATCCCCTGACTTCTTCTTTTCCTCCAACATGAGGTTGACATTTTTGGTTTTAATTGAAATATCTTAGCAACAATTGGATGGATTGTTGTGAAATTTGGTACAGATATTCGTGGTCCCCAGAGGATTCATTGTAAAAACTTGAATCTCCTGACCATCAACACATCTGTTTATCACGTGCTTTGGTTTATGACCAAATACCTGCAGAACTAATGACATTCTGACACGTGTAGTGCTAATTTGCAAATGTTACCGTACTAAAACACTAAAGATGGTCAACATTATACCTGCTAAACATGAACATGCAAGACTTATGATTGTGAGCATGATAATGCTAATCTCTTTAGTCTTATGCTGTGTCTCAAATCGCGTACTTCCGTTAGTACACTTACATATACATATACTGTGTACACTATGTACTGACTTGTGTAGTGCGATAATTTTGACAGGGTAGTGTCGTCCCAAATCGAATATCTGCATGGCTAGATATCACTAGGGGTAAATAATAAAATATGAACTGACCCTCTAAATGTGCCAATGTGGACTACATACAGTTATTCTTTAATATAAGCCACTTGCAGGATACTAAGTGAGAGCAAGCTCTGTGCATGTAGTTGTAAGACAGGTCTACATCAGGGAACTGGCTAAAGGTTAATGTTTCTCTGTGGTCTGTCTGTCTTCTATCTGAGGTGTTTTATAGCCATTCTCACCTGAGTCTGGAGCCAACAGCAGACCAACATCTGCGTACAGGAGGGGAGGGCTCACATTAAACCATTATTTACACTCCAGAGAAATTGTGGAGGAGCCTTTTGAAATTCCTCTCACGCACTTTAGTCCTGGCGATGGCGGTAAATTAGCAGTTAAGTTAAACCGCTCCCAGGCTGAGTTTATATTAGGGGATGCTCTGTAGATATGATAGCAGAATTTACATTTATTGTCTTAAGGTAAATCCCACGTAGGGAGGGTATCCACTTGAATGCAAATGAGTGTTATTGTTATCTAATATAAATTGATGGATGGGATGGGAGCTGTTGTTTGATACATTCAGGCTACATACTAAATACTACGTTAATATGATTTATTGTCTCTATAGAATATATAAATACATCTAAAAACAATAAAAATGTATAATCAAATCAGATACAGTATTATAATCACGAGTATTATAGTAAGGATGTAGATAGATAAACAAAATAACCATTACATTTATTATTTTTTAAAGCAGTATCAATTGATTTTTTGGCCACTGGGGGGCAGTGCAACAATCTGTCAACACTGACATATTATCTCTTTCATAAGTTGCTATTAATGTGCCACAAAACAGTCGCCTATATACTCATCCAGCAGATACGGATCAACATTAGCTGGGCAGTGCTGGGCAGGTAGTATACAGTGAGTTTATCAGCTTTTTTCGCTGAAAAACAGCTGCCTGCTGCAGCTGGAAACAAGGCTGGTGAGAGCGGAGAGAGCGAACTAAAACTGTAAAGTTGCGGGCTAGAAAATCAAAAAATGAGCTGAAAGATGCTAAAATTGTTGAACTGCAGAGTCGAATGATAATTTTCTGTCGGTTCTTGCTTTTACATTACACACAGTCATTAGACCTGTTTTTAATATAAAATATTAATTAGTGCAGCTTTAAAGGGAGACTAACCTTCACACAGCGGTCACTGAGGCCACAAGTAGCGATTATGGGATAGTAAATGCTAAAACGTAGTGTAAGAGTAGCACTGGTAGAGACTCAGTAATGTCGGTTAACTAAAAACATTTATTGAAAGTTAGCCGACATTATATAATTAACATTAGCTACCATAAGCTACTGGTCATTCCAGACCGAGTAAGGCTGTAGCAGGGTGTTTTATTGGTTATGAATTCAACTTTTCTTATGAAAGAGAAAGAATGTGTCATTTCTTCTTTTATAGATAGTCTCACTTTAATATGCATTATGATATTTTGGGTTTATATAAACTATAAAAAAGATCACCTCACTGTGTGGAGCAACAGGCCAAGGCGAGCCTTTACCTGTCTGTCTTCCAGAGAAACAGGCTAGTGAGGTGATGAGAGTCTAATCAAAGCAGTCAGCCAGTTTAACCCTCCAGTTAGACATAAGGAGCAGGATGGTCCTTGTTGGCTGCAAGGACTCTTGTTTGATCCACTGAATGTCCTAGAAAGACATTTAATTTCAGGAACTTTGGATTTGTCGTTTTGAATCTTCTCCCTCCTGTCCTTTGACTAGAGCCCAATTCTGCTAAGTGTGGGTGGTTAGTGAGGAGATGTTATGAGCAGGAAGAACAGTTATTAGCAATTAAACTGATGACATGAGCATCCAAGATTTTTTATAAGAAAAACATTTCAAACTGAAAAAAAACTTTGATGCCCTGAAAATGTGCATTTCTGAACGCAAAAAGGAGAAAGAAAATGAAAAGAAAAAGAGTAAAATCATCTACTCTAACTCCAGAAACAACTTTATTTGGAACATAAAGATAAAATGTACAAAATATCAATTTCTAGATCACCATCAAACATACTCACAGGACCACATCTAAAGACTAAGGCATCAGCTTACAAATTGTACATCACAAAGTCAAATTTATATTATTTTAATGGGCAATAACAAAAGCAAGAGCGGCGCAAAAATATACAGATAATTTCTTTTCCCCCCTTACAAGCAGACAGAGTTACCATAAATAACTATCACTTTGAATACACAGGGAACATACACAAGTGCGTGGATCTATACTCAAGGCATGTACAGTATTGTTACAATCATTAAACAAAAAGTGTAGCCGTTATTTGACATTTTCCACACGCAGTAGTGAATGAAAACCTGTTTGAGAGCGAGAGCTTCATCTTCCTCTGTCGTGTCTGCTGCTGCTGCCCAATTATATTCCCCTGCGTGGCAGACTCTGCTCAGAAACTCATAAACAGTCACTGATCTGGAAGAAAAACGCCACACAACATCAACCTATCTGATAACATCACACGTCCATCCAGCCCTGTTCACCGGCTCACTGGCGGCTTTCACAACTAAAGAGCGAGACGAGCAAAAGCGGTGGTTTGTTAAATCCACAATTCACATGATACAAAACACGGACCAAAACATTCACTTCACTTTGCTTCAACTTGAACACTGATGCTTAGAGGGAACTGACAGTGCTGCAGCTGAAATACATGTATATCAACATATTCTACATGTTGCACAAAATCTCTGTCACGCTATATACAGTCTTTTACAACCACCGCTGCTGCTCAAACAAAATTAAAAACTTTTAAAAAAATGTATAGGTGTAATAAGGCATATTATATAAATGGTTTATAAGTTGTAACTAAGACTGTATTAAAATATGTGTTAACAGTTTATTAACATTTATAGCGAGAAAGTCATCAATAAAGGGTTGTGACTTTATTACTTTATAAAGTAAGCCATTGTTATTAATAAATGCATTATTACATTCATTAATTCTTTTATAAAGGCTTAAGCAGCAACTTAACAGCAGTGAAAGTCGTGTTTGTGCTGACATTTTCTCAGCTTGCTGCAGTGATGTAGGTGTGTACTCAAGGCTGTGTCAGTACACTGTGACATCACTGGTGGGTGTTTTTACAGGTGTAACTTTAAACCAGACAGAGCAGTGAAACACCGCTTTTCAGCCTGGTGTTAAGATACTCTTTAAAGGTTTCTTTCAGTACAATAGCCAAACAAGTTATTAATATTAGGAACGTTTTCCTGATAAAAAGTGGGCGAACTGTTTAATGGAGGGTCTTCATGTTTGTGTGAGGGGATATTTTGCTCCAACCAATCAGTGGTGACTCGTAGGGGTAGCTAACTTAATGTTTGTCTTGTTTATCAAAGAAATATGTCAATTTAAGTGCTATGTATGTCCACTTGCTGCGTCCGTCTCATCCACACCTATTAGTGCCATTTTTGTTTTGAATAGATTCTGGCGTTGGCACAGGAAAATGACGCCCCCATTCTTAATCCCACCTACAAAGCTCTTGTTGTTTTTCCAGGCTGGTATCAATGAGATGCAATTAGAAACAGTAACTGGAGGTTACATTCATGCATCTTTTCCTGTGAATCCCTCGTGCGTAAGTAGACAATTTGAGAGCTACATAAAAAGACAAATCAAGTTATGCTGGAACACACAGCAACCAAAGGGATACCTGGCAACCCAAAAGTTGTTCGTATGAATGGCTTATTACTAATCTATAAAGCATTATAAAATAATGTCCTGCCTATAAATAAAGCCATTAGTGACAGCTTATAAACCCATAATAAATGATGCCTTATTAGAATCAGGATGATACTGTCTGAGCTATAACAACACATAATAAACTTCATCATGGCACTTTTTGAATTCAAGTTACAAAGTGCTTTATGCGCTCTCTTTATGTGCTCTCTTCCAGTAAACACTTGTCCTTCGCAGTGGAAAAACTCAACATACCAACCAAGAGTCCTTATAAAGACCTGACCCCGGTCTCCAGACCACACTCAGCACAGCATGTCTTGGTTTTCACATTGTGCTCGAGGCCGTATACGTGTCCTTCACAGTAAAAATAGGGCTAGTTTTGTCCGTGAAGGTTCAGGTGTTGTGACTCACCCTTTAATGGACCGCCTGCCCTGAAAACATCAGGAGGGCAGGATGGCATGCAGTTATTAAAGCTGCACAGGGTGAAGTTTTATCAGTGTGAAAATAACCCTTTTTCTCAGCTTGAATCCCAAAGTCTGTCTGAAGCTGAGGAAACTGACCGTTCCTGAATGTTAGTATGTACAGTACAGTACTCTTGGAAAATGGTGGATCAAAACATAAAGACTGAATTCCACACTTGCAAGCCGGATTTGTTGCCGTTATTCTTTTTTCTTTGGTATCCTTTGGTATTAAAGTGTCACTGACCGGCTGTGTTGGTGCACATGGATGTGTTGAGGGCCGTTTACTGAGTCCCATGTTGCAGGTATTGGAGTTCACATTATGTCAGACACCTCTCGCTGCTGCGGAAAAATTTGTCTGTGCTGGTCTGGATTGTGACGCAACACCATATATCATACCAATGGTGTTTTTGTTCACATTCATGTTTTATTGACTCATACACAGTATATTACGTGGGTAGGGCCAAGATAAGATAACAGCTATTCGATACAAGAGTGCTTATCTGTCGATGTTTGTTGCTTTACAATGTCCCGGGATCATTCTCAACGAAGAGCATGTTTGGCTTTGTACCTCAAAGACTGTCATTACGCATCAGTGGCTGTAATCTGTGTTTACATCTCTAGCTACAGCAGCCTGGCTTTGAAAAGGTCAGCAGGCACTCAGGAAACAATATTCCCACTTAACAGACTCCATTAAGCAACATTTTCAAACTCTTTAATCCTCTGTTGACTCTCAGAATCGTCTCTCTGGCCTCAAACAAACCTCAGGCATCACTGAAATTCACCTTCCCGTACACACAAGGGTCTGGGAACATCATTTTCTGATCAGACAGCAGTTCGTCTGTGACAGTGAGCTCCTCCAGCTCTGTTGTGAAGTGGTCAGTGCTCTCCACCATCGACGTATCCTTGACCGCGCTGTACGTGAGGGCCACGCTGTAGGTGGCGGGTTTGTCAGAGCCTTTCCTCCCGCAGCGGCAGATCTTGCGGAAAGCGGCGCGAAACTTCTGCGACATGGCGTTGTAGATGACCGGGTTGATGGCGCTGTTGAGGTAGATGCAGATCCGGCAGAAAAGCAGGAACCAGTTGTCCAGGTAGGCCCGGTCCAGGAAGGAGTTGACCACCACCAGAGTGCGGTACGGCATCCAGAGCATGGCGAACAGGATCACCACCACAGCCAGCATCTTGGTCACCTGTAGTGGGCAACAAGGAGAAATATGAGAGCTGCTGCTGCCATAAAGCTCCCAGAGGAGTCCATAGTGGCCAAATCAATACTGCTGAGCTGTTAACAAGTAAATAAAAATAACAGATATGGAGCTGCACATCTAACATATTCACTTCTTTCTCTTTATGATGTTGAGTTACAC
This sequence comes from Macquaria ambigua, assembly GCA_008360985.2. Lineage (NCBI taxonomy): Eukaryota > Metazoa > Chordata > Actinopteri > Centrarchiformes > Percichthyidae > Macquaria > Macquaria ambigua. The sequence continues at coordinate 407,925 of VMKM01000083.1, forward strand.
AGTTGACCCTGAGGGAGTTCTGGTCATCTCGGTTCTTAAAGGGCCAGTTCACCCAGACTACAAAGAACACGTTTAGTACGTGAAAACAAAACTAACTGCTTGGCTGGATACCACTATTTATTTATTTTAGAGCTGAAACAATTAATCAATTAGTCGATCGACATTAAATTTATCGATATTAACGATTTTGCTAATCGATTAATTGTTAAATTAGTTATCGTTAAGTTGTTTTTTTTAAGCAGAACTTCCAAAAATGTGCTGGTTGCAGCTTCTCAAATGTGATTATTTGCTATTTTCTTAAAAATATTAATATAGTAATAATGATAATATTAATTATTATTATTATTATTATCGTATTTTATGACAGTAAACTGAATATCTTTGGGTTTTGGACTGTTGGTCGAACAAAACGAGACATTTGAAGATGTAAAGTTGGACTTTGACATCTTATAGACCAAACGGTTAATCGATTAATCGAATGTATAATGAAAATAAGTGTTAGTTGTAGCAATAATGTGTTTATTTATGTTTGTTTATTCATTGATTTTTTTGTAACAACGTTTTTTCCAGGAAGTTGAGTACCAAGAGGACCTTTACCATTGGATTTTGTGATTATGTAATTAATCTAAAGCCCTTCAATACTGTACTGACTAACGGTTTTGTTGTTTAATTAAGACAGGTGGAAAGAACAATGTACAGAGAATGCCATCTTTTCCACTTATTTTCTTCAATTTAGTGGCTTTTTTTTTATTGTTCTGCCTTACTCATCTTTTTTTCAAGACTGTTTATTTAGGCAGTTAGTTTGTAAGTACTTTTTTTTTTTTTTTACAGTGGTGGAAGAAGTAGGCTCTTCAGATTATTTACTCAAGTTGAGGTAGCAACACCGCATTGTAAAAAATACTCCATTACAAGTAAAAGTCCTGCGTTGACATTGTTTCTTGAGTAAAAGTATGTATGTGTTATCTGCACAATGTACTTAAAATATCAAAAGTAAAAGTACTGGATGCAGCCTGTTATATATTACATTATTGTATTACTTTAGTGATGTATTATTAGTGACGCATTCATGTGTGAGCAGCATTTTGCTATTGTAGTTGGTACTGTGGGTTATTTATTCTCTAATAATTTCTTTTATCTCATCCTTTTCAATAACCATTTTTTATGTAAAATCTTAACTTGTGAAGTAACTTTTCTACAGCTGCTAAACAAATGTAGTGAAGAAAATAAGTACCATTTCCCTCTGACTTGTAGTGGAGTCAAGTAGCCTAGGCTATTAAGAGGCATAAAATGAAAATGCTCAAGTTAAGTACAACAAGTACCACATAGTTGTGCTTAAGTACGGTACTTGAATAAATGTAGCCTGCTTGGATACATTTCAGCACCCGTCATTTAACTACATGTGTAAATTGCGGGGCAAACGAGGGTGATTTTATCCCCTTCAGTAGATTTTTCAGGCACAATGTGTGACTCAATTACTTTATAGTATTAAGGGCAAAGGCTACGGAGATCTATTGAAGTGAATGAGCCTGGCTGTCATCCTCTCCAGGCTCTCACACCACCCACCTGTCTGCGGGAGGTCGCGGTGGAGCTGGAGTGACGGGAGTTTTTGCAGCTGGTTCTCTTATTGGTGGCGTGGTTGTTCTGTCCGTTCTTCTTCTTGTCTTTGGCGTCGGAGGGCAGCGGGTTGAGGAACAGGATCCTGGCGATGAGCCCGTACAAGACCGCGGAGAGCAGCAGCGGCAGCACGAAAAAGACGCCGAAATCAAAAAAGTATATGGGTAAATAAAACTTCCTGGGGACTCTGTAGCCGCACGTGATGATGGTGATGTTGTCGTACACCAGCTCCTGGATGTCTGACAGGTAGAACCACATCACACAGTAGAGAGAAGTAAAAGCCCAAACGAACACAATGATCTTTTTTGCCCTGGACAGGGTGCACAGAAACTGAGCTTTAATCGGGTGGCAGATGGCGATGTATCTCTCTATGGTGAACGCTGTTATGGAGCAAGAGGAGGCGTTGATCCCGAGATACTGAAAGTAAGTGATGCAGAGGCACCCATAGTGGCCAAACACCCACGATCCGAAGATACTGTCCGTGATGGATGGTAAACCAGCCGCTGTCAGCACCATCAGATCAGCCACAGCCAAACTCACCAGGTAGCAGTTGGTTGGAGTCCTCATGTGTTTGGTAGTGAGCACCACCAGGATGACCATAACGTTGCCAACGATTCCTAAAACGCAAATCAGTAAAAGCAGCAAACTGCTGATCACTTTGTACTGGATACTGTAGTCCGTCCAATTCCCCAGAGTGTGGTTCAGCTCTGGAGCTGCTGTAAAGTTTTCCATCTTGTTGTTTGAGCGTAAAATATCGGAGAAAAACTAGACTTTTGCAGCACGTTTGTTGCTTCCTGACGCACCAAACAGGTTTTACGCGCGACAGAAGCGAGAGCTCAATCAACTCTGTCCGGAAAAGTGTATATCGATCTTTAAAAAAGCTCTTGTACCCAGCCGTGTGCTGCACATTAAACCATCATAATGTGACAAAGAGCTGCTCGGGCTCTGGTGTAATTCCGCGGTCGTGCTGTGCGTAAAAAGCGATGCGTCGCCGTGTTCTCGTCAGAACAAACTGTGTCTGTCAGACAGATGGCGGTTTGGTTTTGAGCCTTGCTCTTGGCACCAGCTCCCATTACGCATGCGAGGGGATTAGCCCATCGTTACATTTCGACACCAGACCTCCCCCATCAACAAAGCTGCTCAAATGCCAAAATATAATAACATATTTGTGTATTTCTGTTATTCTGATATGGTTATGTTATTACTTACAGAAGGCTGCAGAAATCAGTGTTAGTGCTGCCTATAAATATAATTTAAACATGCAGGCGTGCTTGCAGGTGCCTCTTGTTCTGTCACTGTTCACTGTTGATCTGCATCTCCAAAGCAATTTTTAAACCTTAAAATCAGAATTCAGTTTGTAAGATTTGTGTGTTTTTACAGGGCAGCCTCACCTCGCATGACCAGCTCAGCTCAACAGGCTGCCACTTTAATAAAGTGAACCGCAGGCTCTGTAAGATGGATCAATACCTGCATCCCTTTAGGTGCAGCTACAGGCAGTTTCTCATTTGGAATCTAATTGTTGGAAGATGGTGGAGTAGCCTGTACACGCACTTTTGCAGAACTGTATTTGCAAAAAGAAGCATCATTACAGTTACATTACATAATCCTAAATAATTTTGTAAAATATGACTTTTGATTGTTCTCTGGTATATTTCAAGGTTACAGCTGATGGATGAAATCTTGGCACTAAGCTAAGATCAAGAAAATGCTAACTAGTCTTTGAGAAAAGTGTCCATATAATCACTATAAATAGTTTTTGTCTTTCCATTTGCAATTAAGATCAAGGTATTTTAGAAATACTGAGGTCATGACCCGACGTACCCCCTTACCCAACTCAGACACCAAAAAGAAAGTCTTTACATTTACTTTAATTATTCTGTTAAAGGTTATTAGTTAAAATTGAATTCCCTGTATGAAGAAAATACAACATTCTGCTGCAGAAATATTGAATCATTATTATCCAAGTCAGTCGTTAACTTAACTTAAAGTAGTCAAATTTAAACATATCTCCATGTGTTTAAGCCTAAAAAATACTGGAATCAGCCTAAGAAATACCAGCCATGTACAAGTTTTTGACACGTACAAGTTCAAAGTCTCAAATTCCCAGAAAATTCCCAGAGGACATATCCTCAGTGTTCTCTGTGGCAGCTACAGCCTTGATTGAGGCTCTAGATTCAGGGAAGAAACATTCAAAAAATTTGTTTTGCATTTTATTGTTTCACACTTTCAGTCTTATATGCTGTTACACCTTCTGTCCATTTGTCACCATCCGATCTGACACACGTCTTTATAATATCTTACTTTGCAGCGGCTTTATTTCACTGTAATAACCAGAGTTGTCACAATAACAGTGTATGCACTAAAAACAACATACGTTGTTAACACTATAGCAACACAGTGTACTTACTGCTTCACACTTCAAGACACTCTCCTGTCATTCTTAGTTAATTAAAGTACTAATTAGAGTTTCAGCACCTCACTAATGCAGTGATATGTCAACACTTCCTGCTGTGCTGTACATTTATTCAACTTATGTCATGTTGTGCTTCACTTAATAGGATGCTGATACGGTCCATTTCAACATGTGAGCTCTTGAAGCTGAAAAACAAACTCTATTGTGAAGCCAACATGAAAAGCACAAAAAGACAGATCTGCCGTGACCCGTGTTAACTGCCATGCTGTCCAACAACATGGGAATCTGCGGTTGCCTGTTCTCTGCACAACACTGTGGAGGTGGGAAACTCTCCTCCACACCAACTGTGCACATTCTCCAGGACCTGAGCTGAGAATGGGGATGATCACGCCAACACACACGCTTTATTCACACGATTGCGCCGCAAGCTCTGAAGTTGCCAGCCGTCCATCCCGAGCAACAGGTGGACGGGGACGACAGGGAATTACATAATATTGACACCCCTCCTCCTCTCCCTTTTTTTTTACTCCCATGATTCCCATTATCTCCCAGCTATAAAGAAAAGAGACAGTTTTAGCTCAATTTCCTATATCCATTTTTGTTCATCTGCTTTTTTTTTGTCCTTCGTGACGTTAGCAGATACAAATCTGCTGAGATTATTAGGCTGATTTGTTTGCAGCAGGCCATTTAAAGGATTTAATGTTTTTCTCTATATTGATAATTAAAAGTCTACTGTTCTTACTTTAGAGGGAAAGTTAACTCTACTTGGAAAGGTTAACAATGTGGATTTAAGAAGCCAACTGGTGTACGGTACAAATGTCACAAAATAAGACTTTAGCCACCTGTCAGCTTTATATCACTTGCAAATACACAGAGTGAAAAGCTTCTGTTGTGTCCTGAAAGCAGGCTCTCTGCAAATGAGTTATCCTGTTTACATATTCATGCTGAAATCAAAGGTAATTATTGTTTTTACATATACAGTTCCTGTTTAAACGCCTTTGCCTGATTACATGACTGGAATCGTAGCAGCAGCGGCTGAAAGAAGAAGCAAAAATCACTTGAGGGAAATCAGTGAAAGAGTTTTACTGCCACCCAAAGGACACGCCTGACCAGTGCCGCAACTGAGAGTACTGAGAGAATTAGAATTTATACAACACATTTCTATTATCTCAGTCACTGAATCCTACATTTATATTTTTGATGTTTATTCCACAAACTTGAATTTTGGCAGAGAGCAGTATAGAGGTGAATGACATGCACTCAGACCAAAAATCTTCTTGAGTACAGTGACTTCATTATTAAGAGAGCAGCTCCACAAACGTGTGGTGAGATTTTTAGAGATGCTGTCTTTAGAAAGAAAAAAAAAAGGCTTATTTCATGGTGTTATACATTATATATATATATATATATATATATATATATATATATATATTATATTTGATTGAGTCTTATTTTTCTGCACCGGTAGATTTTGTCACTTTTTAAAAACAAAATAAGACAATAAGGACTCAATTAAGGACTGAAATTACTCAATATGCAGAATTTGTGCATCATATTTTACTAACTGTTCATATGTTTTGTTTATGTTGTGTTTTTGTAAAAGTTAAATCTTAGTATGCAAAATAAGTAGTTCACTTCAGGTGTCAAAAACTTTTGTCAAGTATAAGTATTTCCCTCTGAAATGTAGTGAAGTACAAGTACCTCAATATTGTGCTTAAATACAGTACTTGAGTTAATGTACTTAGTTACTTTCCACCACTGACAGCTATCAAACAATAATCTTAAAGGGATATTTCAGTGAATTAGTGTTGCACTTCCATAATACTGGATGCAGCAGAGGGCGATATGTCATGATGCGTGTTCACTAGTATGAGTCACGCTCCAAAGATGCTGAATCCTACAGTTCCCATAATGCAACTTGATAGTGATAGTGTCATGATCCCAAGGACCCTAGTGTGGACTTGTGTGTTTTTTGGTTTTGTGTTTCCTGTTTTACTTTGAAATTACTGTTCTTGTTTCATTGTGTGCTGTTTATTTCCTGTCTTTGTTCCCGCCAGTTTTGATTGATTGCACCTGTGTCTTGTTACTCACCTGTGTCTGTTTCCCTCATTGTCTCCTCCCCTATATATACCGGTCCTCTCGCTTTGTTCTCTGTGGCGTCGTTGTCTGTGGTTGTGTGTGATGTTCCTGATGTTCTTGATGTTGGTGATTGTCTCCCCATGTCAAGAGTTTCCCTGCGTTTTTTGTACGTTTACTTTTGTGTTCAATAAATCTGCGGTTAGCACCACTCAGCCTGCCGCCATTGTCTGCGTTTAGGTCCTTCTCCCTGCTGCCTTATGGCAAATCATGACAGTTTCTGCTTGGTCTTTCAAACTGCGCTCCCTGAGTTTGTAATGCAGGCTTTCTGTAAAAACAAAAAACATTTTTGAGATCTCCAAGCTGAAATAACCCTGATGACATCACTGTGACATCACCAGGGTTCATTTCTCAGAGTAGACGATGCTCATCCAGAGCCACAGAGGACATGCTTCAGTTTTCACAGGCTGACTAATAATCTTTGCAGTTCTGTCGGTGCAGGAAAGTGCAGGAGAAGCGATGGTGTGTAATTCTGCTTCTGTCAGATTTATGTTCAGAAAGAGGGAAAGAAAACAGGAGACAAATCTGTGGAAATGCAACAGATTAAGCTCTGCCTGGTTCCAACCTGAAGACAGCAGGGGGAACATGTGTGACTTCAGAGCTGGAAGACTCGATGACGTCCGGGCCCACAGACCATTACCTCTTTGACAATAACAAAAACAGTCAGTGCTGTGTTTCCGCTGCGGTTCACTAACATTCAACACAAATGCTGCTTAGGTCTGACAGAAATACCATTAAAATATAGTTGCTGAGGAAAGATTATGATATCCTCTGCAGGTACCTCATGAATATGGATAGACTGAGCCTGATGATTTTTTGCACCATGTACGCCTATAACATATATATCAGTGTGAGTGTATCTCTTCCCAAAAACCATAAAATGTGTCAATTCCTTTGAGTTATGCTGCTGTTACACACTGTGCACAGCAACTGACCACATAAGCTCACTCCTATATTGTACAATAAATCATACAAATAAGTATTTGTTGAAAAAATAAAAGATTGCTTTTGCATTTCTCCAGATATATACTGTTACGCATAGTAACTCACCAAAAGCATAACAGCATTTTAAAATGTAAAATCACCTTTGGTCGTTCTGATTTACTGAGACGGTGGCAGGTCATTTTAAAGGAAATCAGTCCGAGTCAACTGAGACCCATATGGCTGTCAACCACACACACACACACACACACACACACACACTACAGGCCCATGACTCAAGGTTGGTCATAAACAAACTGCCCGCTGCTCCGACCCTGACCTCCCTCAATTAATGGTGAGTACACTGTGGGGTCCGGTCCATAACCTCCACTGACAGAAAGCATCACTCCCGCTTATGAGACAGCTCTCCGTCTTCTTCGCCACGCACCACCTGTGTCCTCACAGTCTGGGCTGTTGCTGTTACACGTGCACAACACGCACACTCATTCGTTGCTTCACAAACGTCAGGGAAGCCCCGAGCGTGCTCACGACAACAGCAGAAGGCTGAGTTTGGTCGGGTGTGACAGGGTGGAGGTGTGTGGGTGTGAAGGGAGTCAAAATTACAAAAATATTCATAAAATTCAAACAAAGGTTTTAAAGGTGGAACGCACTCCATGTTTTGTTCCCGGTGTTTGCAGTATTACATAATATAAAATTTCAAGTTTCTGAACATGTCTTGCGGGGATTCCTCTCAGAAAGATTCAAAATCTGTTCTCACAGCTTTGAATTTCTGACACTGGTTTCACAGGAGAAAAATCATGGAAAAAAACAAAAAACTACACAATACAATGATGTGTACTAAACAGAAACACAACCAACGCGTGTTTTTGTTGTGTTTGACATTATATACGGGAATTTTTTCGGTGGCGGGGGGCTGGGATAATAAATAAGTAAATAACCAGATTTATTTATATGGAGTTTTAGGTGGAACGCCGTCTAACATTAAGTTAGCTGGCCTGTCTGCAGCTGCGAACACGGCCCTTGAATCGGGTTGTGGGTTGCCAGTTTGCGGTGATAGACGGGTCGACATTGTTTATAGTGTGTGGATTGTGTGTTTCAAAGACGATCTGGCAACTTGGGTGACGTCAGACAAATGTACAAAACTTATGGCTCCGTGTGTGACAATTATTTATTATAAAGTTTGAATGCAAATTACGGGAGTTTCCCAGGAGAAGCGGGAGTGTTGGCAGGCCTGGGTGGAAGGTCACTTTCAAGACACAGGGATAAAGTCAAGAAAAGAGACACTGCTGTGGAAAGCTTGACTTAAATATTCTGAATAGGGATTTTTTTCTCTTCTAATTGAAACAGGAGAAAGAAAAAACATAGAGCAGTGAGAAATAGAGAATATTTTGAGTGCAGCCTTCAGCCGCTGCCAGGCTGAGGTGCCATAGTGCAGAAACCTGATGCTTTGAGGGATGCCAAATGGTTGCTAATGTGACTGGATTTAAAATATCTGTGGTGGACCTCAAGTGTCTGCATGTCTGTAAATATTTTACACTTCTGTAACACTTTACAGCACAGAAAGGCATATCATTGTGTTGAATGTATAAATTGCCATTTATAAGTTTATATAAATCAGAAGTTTACAAGTTGTCACCAAATGTGAGATTGTTTCTGCCGGGTAGCTTAATCTATAATAATACAACATAATTTATTAGTTGTTAAAAGTAACAAGAATCTAAAGCTGACAAATAAATGTAGCGGAGTATAAAGTAGCATAAAATGGAAATACTCCAGTAAATTACATCAAAATTGTACATTCCACCTCTGTTTGTTTATTTATTTCAAATAACAGCAGCTTAGGTCATCTATATAGAACGTTATAGATCGTCCGCCTTCTTCAATAACATGTGGAAAGTTACACATCTCAGCGTTACATCTGGTCTCATAACCTGGAAACTTATACAACAGTTTATTCACATGTCAAAGCTGATGTTAAAACATGAAGTTTTTCATGTTTAGACTTGTTTTACACTCATCATAAGTCATTATGAGCTGGTTCACCCGCTTTAATTTCACACTGTCCTGGTTTTTGAAACGAGATTTGTCTGAATTCTACAAAACTGCAAGCAAATTAGAACTCACAGAAATATGACGCAGCAACTGTTCAGACAATCTGGCGCAAGAAAAAAAAACAAAACAAACAAACACACACAATTTGGCCCGGTTTCTCCTGTGCAAGCTGAAACAAAACTGCTCTCCCCAGCCAGATTCTGAACCGAGCAACTGCAGCTGAAAGTTCAGTCATGTTGCTCCCAAAACCCAGGATTTTAATCAGGAACGTGGCCAATAATTGATGGGTAAACTCATGCATGTTTGTTTGTGGATGGAGATGGAGATGTTTGTCCTAGATGGATTATCAGTGAAGTGGGAAGGAGAGGAAGTCGGGATACACTGTCCTTTATTCACTGGTGTAGATTTGCATACGGTATATGACAACTACTAAATTGTCTGTAAAAGTCCTGCAGGGAAGTTCATTGTCCTGCATAATACCTGCATAACTCCTAAAGGACTCTGTCACTACTGAAACATATTACTTACTATTACTTTTTATATTCCTAAGGGGCTTTTTTGTAAGAGCTACCAATATTTTTGGCAAATGCAAACGACTTGTCAGCTTCAGGTTTATGCATTTTCTGCCAAATAGAGCAATATTACCAGGTGCAAAAAAACAAATACTACAGAATTATCTCATTTCAGTGTAAACTATTGTACATTCAAATGCATTCAGAACTGAACTTGCAAACATATATCAATCTTTGTCAAAAGTCTGGGCCGTGGTGAGGGACACGGAGCATTTTTGTACCATAAACCAGGTGTTCTCAACCTTTTGTAACTTAAGGCCCACTTCTGATAGTTAAAACATTTCCGAGCACCACCTTCCCAAATAAATGAGAAAAAGAAACATAACATCTCGGGTCTTTTGTGTTTAAGTGTCTCTGGAGCTTCGATGGTTTAAGCGCCTCATTTGACAGGATTTCACCACATTCAACACACTGTGCTTTGCACTACCTGCCATTATGAATCCATTTAATGTATTCAGGGTCATATTTCCTCACCACACACTCTGGAGGTTTTACTGGCACAGGGTTGTCTCCCACATCACTTTTTCCTTTCAAAAACTGAACCATTTTGCGTCACTGCATCCGTAAGAACGTTAGCTAGCTAACAGCGGCAAAACACGTTTGTCTCTACCTGATGATATTCAAATGTAACAGGTCATTGAAATTTTGCATTTTAATTTGACAGATTTTATTTATCTATTCTTACCTATCTTTGAGCACATTAAATATAAAAATAACTAGCTTTGTAAATTACCTCCCAAAATTATTTTTTCATTTTAATCTAACCATCCGGCCCACTAGATGAAGCTCCGAGGCCCACCACTGGGCCGCAGCCCACTGGTTGAGAATGGCTGCCATGAACTATACCAAACAAAACCTGAGGATAAGCATACAGAATGAAATGGTTTGAACGCAACCAAACTGAATATTGTGAGTTATGTTGTGAAATGATCGTACATTAAGGGTCTTTTTAGAATTATTTAATGTACAAAGGACTATTTCATCATTCAGATATGATCAGCAGCACCCCACCTGTAGTTTAGCTGCACTCCTGCTGTCAGGGCAAATGTTTGTTTGATATCTGTGGGGTTTTTTTTAAATGATTTTCCTGTTTGAACCTCATCCAAAATATCCTTTAAGTTGTGCTGAGTGAGACCAGAGAGAGAAATCAGACCGCTCAGCTCAGCTTAGCTTAGCATTGCAGCTTGACTCAGCTCTTATGCACCCTGCCTCTGGTTAGTGACCACGGGACACAAACAATCCAGCAGGCATATGTGTGTTTATCCCTGCTCTGTCCAATCAAAGACGTCCTCCCTGCCCTGCTGAAAGGCCGTCTGACTCAGTTGCGTCTTCCTGTACGCCTGCGTGTCCTAGTCTAACCTTGAACCGGCGTCTTTGCCTCTGCTGCTGCTGGCTTCCCATCAGCTATTCTTAGCTTTACTTGTGCTCTGGCTTCACAGCAGATCCGTCAGCGTAAAATGCCACACTTCGCCGGATGGCGCAAATAAAACGGGCCTGCTGGTTGGGAGCGTCTCTGGAGGAAATGACAAATCACTTTAGATCATAAACAACACAGCAGCGGTGTTACTAGAAAAATATCTCATGGGAATAGTCTGGTGGTTTTGTCGGACTGAGATGAAGGAGATTATTTGCAGGCCCTCATCTCAATACGTCTCTCAGTGGTTAGTTTTAATTTCACTGCAGCGCTGCACTTAAAGTCTGAAAAGCCTTTTTCTGTTTACTGCCCGGGGGGATGTGGTTGCAAGGGGAGATTAGGTTACACACACTCACGTCCCAGGAGGGCACATCACTACCAAAACGCCGTGCTGTCAGCCGCTCAGAGGCTCCAGCCGAATAACTGAGTGCTGCTTTGCTCAAGGGCACTGATGAATCAGATAACTACAGTATATAAATATTTATGTGTTCAGTATTGATTGGTTCATGTTGACTTGGTATGATCAAATGCATACTTGCACCTTTTTTTTTATTTTTTATTTTGGTTACACATCGGACTCATGAACCAACGTTTGGTCCTCGACCTCCAGCTGCAGTTCGGCATGTGGGACATGTTACGTGCCACTGATGACAGCGGCCGCTTCAGGCCCCTGTGTGTGTGTGTGTGTGTGTGTGTGTGTGTGTGTGTAGGTTATGAAAGTATGCGTGACTCTCTCTGACATGGTTATGTATTAAAGGCTGCGATATGAGGAAACTGTAGTGACATTAATGTTGCAGTGTTCGTGTTATGGTTCAGTATTTCAAGAAATGAAGGTCTAACAAGAAATGTACACTTTACTCCCTATTTAGCATTTATAAACAGCATACAAACATTTAATAAATGGTTTATAACAGTCTATAATGTCGTTGTAAGCAGATATAAGGACATTTGTACAGTATAACTCATATGAAGACATATGTTATATTGTTATAACTGTCATTCATTAACTGTTTATACAGCAGCCTCCACTTATGGCTGCCCACAGGAGAAGTTATAATTGTTGACAAATACATTAACAAACACTTATATCTGCTTACAGATGCATTATAGTGTGTTATAAACTATTTATTAAATCTCATCATACTGCTTATAAATGCTAAATAAAGGGGGACTACAAGTAAAGTATTGCTGAATATTATAATAGATTACAATAGGCAGGGTTTAATAATTACAGTATCTCTTAGGATAATGTTACATGGAGGCTTTTATCTTTACTGTAACACTCAGTATACAGTATTAGATTTGAGCTCACTAATGTCTTCTGACATTCACATCCTGATGCACTGTCTTTAATCAATCAGTCACTTGATTGTTTATTTTACACATTTGTGCTCATGTAGTTTGAAAGCATGGCTAATTTCTTTAACACTCTTAACACAACATGCGACATAATTTCTTCCAAACAACGTTGAATTTTTGCAACAGAAATACGCAGACATGAGCCATATGATTATATTATATGCTTACCAGCTGTCTACATCTGTCTTCAGTAGGTTCACTTTCAGTGTTGGACCAAACTGTTCTGTATTGACACAGACTGCTGAAGGCTTGCCCTAAACACATAGCTACAAAACTGTTTATTTTTCCGAAACACTGTATTGTAAAGTGCTGCACATACTGCGCAAAACACAACGCTGTAGACAAATGTACCATAAGCAATGAATAGACTGTGGGCTGCGTGTACAGTACAGCAAAGAAAGAAGAAACTTTGACTCTATCAGTCAAAGATTGCCCGGAGTGGCGTATCAAACCTTGGTTATCGCCCACATCAGTATGACCATGTCTCTTTCATTGCCTGGAGAGAAGGCACGCGTGCACTGAGCTGTTGGTCGAAAACCTCCCGTCACCAGGCTGAAAATAACTTTTTCTATGGGATTCAGAAGTGGAGAGTATAGAGAATATGTCAGGAGATAAAGAACTGAAACAGAACAGAAAACTCATAATGCCACAGATGATGATAAGCCAACTGCGCCGGGTTGTGCAGTGTGTCCGAATGTGACAGTATAGGCAGTACTGTGGGGATCCACGATGCCGAGACCGTTCTGATTGATGCACCACTGGCGCTACTACTGGCCAAAAGTATATGGACACCCGTGTGATTGTTGAACATCTCATTGGGCATTAAAGTCCTGCTATAACAGCCTCAGCTCAGCCTCTGAACACTACTGTTTAAAATGTTATTGCATGCTGTAGCGTTAAGATTTCCCTTTACCAAATCACAACAGTATATGGACAGGGGTGTGCACATACTTCGTCCATAGGGTGTATTTTCTCTGCACTGTAGTGACACTGATGTTGATCAATGGGATTCTTTCTTCTTCTTCTTCTTCTTCTTTTTGGTGTGCTTACTCCTTGGTGCATTTCTGGTGCTCGAGCTCTGATTTGAAAATATGAAAAGCTATGAAGCTTGTGAGGGGTGAGTGAGGCCCATTGTTGATGTGTCATGTTGATTCATGTGCCTTCACAATGACTGAAAAGAGATTTCGTTTTTGAATGTTGTGTCTAATCTAGAGAACTGTGTGGTCTTATATAGCAAAAGGTTTGATTTGGAATACCTAACTGACTTCAAAGCAAAATAAATTGTCATTTTGCAGACTTTAAGAAATTCAATACATGCGTTTCAGACTTCAGTAATTTGATATATAAATTTATAAATGAATCAGTCATTTACTTAATCAAGCAATCGAACCACCAACCAATGGAAGGATGCCAAATTCTGCGTAGTGTCCTGCATACAGGTCTTCTGCAGAGGTTTATGATCATTCCCAGCTTGCCTGTCTCTGCTGGACCCTCTGCAGACTCTGCGTCTATATGCTGTGTTGTACAGCTGTGAAATCTGTTGCCCCTTCATCTTTCTCTGTCAGAAATGTTAAAGCCACCCTGAAGCGCGTCACCTTCGCTCTGTTCTCCCTCTGAAAAGGTCCTGACAGCTAAATGTACAGCGAGCAGAGTATGTATTGAATAACCACAAGCTTCAGGATGGTTGATCTTAGTAAACAGAAGAAATGTCCTTGAATGGTGGAGCACTGAAGCGCTTTGTAATCATGACCTTTGGCTACCTATAGCCTACATATGCTATGCTCTGCAGAGACAGAGAAGACCATTCAGTGCAAGCAGGAGGATTTCTATAAAAGGCTCAGGAAGCAGAATATCCTCCTTCCTGCATATTGTGGCTTTCATGTCAGGAAAGTATAGCCGTTGATGTATATGTTACCCCTCTGTTAAACTTTTAAATACACGATGTGATGGTGAAGTGGACGTTTTTGTTAGTTCCTGAAAAGCTGCCAGTTTGGAGGTATGAGCTTTTCACTCAGCGCTGACTGTACAGGATTTGACACGGTTTTGATTGAATATCACAGTAGAGTTTTCTTCTGGCTGCGTGGTGCTCCTCTGAAACTGGGCCAGTCAAGGAAAATTATTTCCAAACGCTCATTTCAAAGGAGGAGAATCCCTTTTTCTGGACGTAAATAAGTTTCTTTGTCGCAGTAATATTGTTTGAATGCATATTGTACCGATAATGATGTTAAGTGTGTTCCCAGAAGGAAGGATGCTCCAGTGATTAATGAGACTGTCTTGCTGAAGTGCTGTTGAGCTACCATTGAGGACATATTTCTTTCTGGGAATTTAGGGGGGGTTTAGCACATTGGTGGTGGAGTGATTCTTGTATTTTTAGACCCACTATATTTAAAGGAATAGTTCAAGATTTTGGGAAATACGCTTATTTGCTTTCTTGCTGAGAGTTAGATGAGAAGACTGGTAGCACTCTTGTGTCTGTTCGTTTAGTAGAAGCTGGAGCCAGCAGCAGGTTAGCGTAGCTTAGCATAAAGACTGGAAACAAAGGAAACAGCTAGCCTGGCTCTGTCCAAAGGTAACAAAATCCGTCTACCAACACCAGCTCTTGTATTAAGCAAATAACAGAGATATAACATGTTAATAAGAGAGCTTTAGACAGAGCCAGGCTAGCTGTTCCCCCGTGTTTCCAGTCTTTGTGCTAAGCTAAGCTAAGCTAACTAGCTGCTGGTTGTAATTAGCTTCATATTTACTATAGAGACGCGAGAGTGGTATTAATCTTCGCATTTACTTTTCTGCAATAAAGTGAATAAGCGTATTTTCCAAAATGTTAAACTATTCCTTTAAAAAAAGAAGGATTCATTATTTCTCACCAGAATTTACTCCTGGCAGCGTGAGTAGGGCTTTGAAACTGCATTTAGACCTTCATGTTAAAACTAACAATGAACTTTGACCTCCTTAAAAGGGGGCATGCCTGAAACCTTCTCTTAAGCAATCAATGAAGCATAAATCACATTACTGCTGTCTGACCAAAATAAGCTAATTCCTGATTCCTGCGTTGTCATTCTTTGTTATCAACAATAGCAATACTGTAGTTTTTGTAGCACTTTTTATTACATCACCTTTTCTTCCTCTCAAGCCCTAAAAGGTTAGTAACTAATTACTTTATTAGTGGTTAATACATACTTCATAGATTAGATATATACGCCATTATTAAAAACAACTTGTGGTTGCCAGGTTGTGAGAAATCTCTCTGACTGGTGTTTTTCCTCCTCCAGCTGAACACTCGCTTTGTCCTTTTAGCGCTTTAGTTCATGATTTATCAGGTAGACCTTTCCAATGGGCCATTGATCTCTGACCTTCTGGAGAAGGGCTGCAGGGCATCTGGACCAAAATCCATTCATTAACTGTTTATTGACATTTCTAACTGCAGACTTGATGATTTAGTGCAAAAGCCCTTATTGGACCTATTAGCCACGTTAGCAGCGTGGCTATGTGGCAATCACCACTTTGGTCAATCACCACTTTGGTCCTAGCTGAAAAATGTCAACAACTATTGGCGGGATTGCCTTGATATTTAATACGGACATTCATGATCCCCAGAGGATTAATCATAATGAATTTGGTGATCCCCTGACTTTTCCTCTAGCGCCACCATGAGGTTGCCATTTGTTGTTTTGAGTGAGATGTCTCGACAACTATTGGATGGATTGACATGAAATTTGTTACAGACATTCATGTTCCCCTCAGGATGATTTGTAATAACACTGATCCCCTGACTTTTCCTCTAGCGCCATCAACAGGTCAAAATTTAAACGGGTCCAGTACTTTGGTTCATGACCAAAATACCTGCAAAAACGAATGACAGTCTCGTCAGCCTCAGCTGCACTTTGTGTTTAGTGTTAATCAGCAAATGTTAGCATGCTAACGTTTGCGTTTTTCCTGCTAAACATCAGCATGTTAGCATTGACACTGTGAGCATGTTAGCATGCTGACTTTAGCACTCAGCTCAGTACAGCCTCACAGAGCTGCTAGCATGGCTGCAGACTCTTACAGGCTAATTAATTGCAGACGACTTATTAACTTTTGCTGGGGGCTTATTAGAAAGTGAGAATCTCGCGACCCTTCATTAATGATGTTATTAACATGTGTGGTTCATTACCCTGGCAACTTATTTGCATTTAACTGCAGTCTTGATGGTTTATTAGACAGTGAGAAAATCGTGACTTCACCATTAAATGACTCACCAGCAAGATGGATTTCTCACAACCTGGCAACCCAAAAGTTGCTCTTATTAATGTCTTATAGCTGATCTATAAAACATTTATTAACTAGCCTATTAATTAAGCCATTAGCTAGTCTACTGCTCATAAACCCTTTAACTATATGGAGTGTCTTATGAGAAGGTGGGACAGTAATTTGAAATATCTCTACTCACTTGCCCACAGTGCAGTCTGCCGCCTCTCATCTGTGCATGTGCCGGGGAAGTTGGCTCGGTAATAAGCATTATAAGGCGGTCTGCCGGAGCTCAGTCCGTGGGAGGGGTCTGCCAAACCTTTCCCTCTAATTGACCAGGGAGCAGAAGCAGCCGGGGATGCGAGCAGCCACAGACGGGGAGAGAGGTACTCAGCAAACCGCATTTTGTTGCTTAATAACCGATTATTGAAAGAATTGAAATGGAATTAGATTTATTAGCGTGTCGCATGGTTACTAAGTGTTTTGGAGCCGTGATCTGGGAGCTTGTGGGAGCCAGAAAAGACATAAAGTGTTACTGAGCAATATAAATGGCATTATGGCATTGCATATTGTCATGGGAATCAATTTAAGACTTGCTTAGCTGTACTTTAAAATGCTTGCGGTGCACCCAAGAGAGAGATGCGTGTAGATTTTGCTTGTGCAAATACTTCAGGTATAGATATATAAAGTGGCTTGCAGCGACAAAAAAAATGAAAGTAATTTCAGGTAGTTTAAACATCTTGTGGTTTTCTCTCTTTATTTGTTTGCATGTTTTACTGTCAGAGACGGACGCATGGGCTTGACAGATCAGGAAACCCAGCCCGTGTTCAAATGGCCAATCTCGAACTGTTTTACTTTGATCAGCCCGATCCGAGAGACACCTCCCTGCTTTCAAATAAGCAAAGTATCAACGAGATCAGCTGCAGCGGCGGAAAGTCACTTCATCCCGGCGGAGGAGAGGGTTCAGCACCATGGACAGAGAGAGCTGCGTGGCCGGAGAAGGAAACAGAAACATCTTTCACCTGCAAGCACAAAGATGATGATGATGATGATGATGTCCAGCTGATAGGGACAAGTCCACAAACCTGCAGAGTGAGCCAGAGCTCCTCAAGTGAACTGTACGAGGAGGAGGAGGTGGTGGTGGTGGAGGAGGAGGAGGAGGAGGAGGACATCCCGGAACTTTACTTGCTGTCCGACGACGACCTCTCCTCTGACGGCTCGGGGAAGTCTGTGGATTACGGCTTCATCATCGCCGTGACATGCCTGGTGACAGGCATCTCTTTGGTCGCCATATCCTACACGGTCCCCAGGGACGTCCGGGTGAACCCAGACAGCGTGTCCGCCCGGGAGATGGAGCGGCTGGAGAGGGAGAAAGCCAGGGTGGGGGCCCACCTGGACCGGTGTGTCATAGCGGGGCTGTGCCTGCTCACCCTCGGGGGCGTGCTGCTCTCCACCCTGCTCATGATCTCCATGTGGAAAGGGGAGATGATGAGGAGGAAAGCCTTTGCCTATTCCAAACACGCAGCCAAGTTGTACGGCTCGATCAATCTGAGAGCAGGCTCCAGCCCGACTCGGGAATCCTGCTCACATTTGTCAGTGGCTGATGAGGATTTAGAAGTGCTCAGCTGAATTTATGGACAGGACAAGCGGAAAAAACTCAGAAAAGTGCTTAGGAAATCCTACCAGTGCTGTATAATCAGGGTTTAATGCCTTTTTTATTTCTAACAGCTGAGGCTACGTTTTTGGTTCATACTGACCTTTTTTAAAGGATAGTTCACATTTTTCCAAGTCTGTCTTAATACAATACTCACATATCATTATGTACATTGAAAGAGTTTTTGTTTGCTGTAATTATTTTTTCTGTCTATACTGGTGCTGAAGAGATTCCAGTGTAAGTGATTGGGGACAAAATCCACAGTCCTGTTTTTGATTAAAAATGCAGTTTAAAGTTCAGATGAAGCTAATATGATGGTTTATTAGTTGGATTTGCAAGAGTTCAGAACAAAAACAGACCTGGGGCTGTGTTGGTGGGGGTGTGTAGCTTCAGGTACAGGTGAGACTGTGAAATATAATCCAGGAAGTCCAGACTGAGTAACAGATCCATGAGTTTGAAGGCTTATCAGACGCCAAAACCATGCACAGAGGTTTTTTGATACTCTGAGACAGGGTTTTACAACTACAACATTTTTTAAAAATCTTTGATAGAAATGTAGCGTTGTTGTAAAGTAATCTATCATGAATGTGAGCTTGCCTGGATTTGCTGAAACAGGTTCAGATTTTTAGCTTGGTGACCCTGTGTCACCAGACTGGCCTCATTTAAATGAATGAGGAGGCTGTTTTTTTTTCATGCAAGGGCTAAAGTTGGGCATATAAAGTGGGAATATTTAAAGTTCCAGTCTTTTTAGTACAAACTGCCCTCTTTGTGTTATTATCTCTCCACCACAGCTCAGCAGGGAATTACTGTCTGGATGAAAATCCAAGGAGGGGAATTTTGTACTAAAAAGACTGTAATTTTGGGAGATACCAACTTGACTTAAACTTTGAAATGCATTATTTACACAGAAAGAGGACTGTGGATTTTGTCTCTTATCACTTACATTGGAAAGGATCTCCTCACAGCCAGTATGGACAAGAGGAACAATTACAGCCAATAACACTTTTTCTGTACATGTGGGCATGTTAGTGGTGTATTAAGAGTAGGTCATACATGATGATGAGCTGTACAACATTATTAGAAAAACATGAAATATGTTTTCCTGAAATATATGTTTTGTTTACATTGGTGGATGGTTGGTTTGCCTTATGACGATCTCTGACACACCTTTTTTGTTTATCACTGCTTCTAATGATGCTGATGCTGATAATTTCAGTGAATCCATGTCTACATGCCAGTGCAGACTTGTATGTTGAAGACCTGTGTGTATACTGTAGCTGCAAGGGAAATCAAACCTGAACCAGGAGCGGTGCCTTTTGTTACCGCCTCCATTTTCCCACCTTGCCGGAAACAACACATGCACACACCGACTTGCAGCTAATGAAGCTGTGCAGATCTGGTTTACAAAAACAGCAATTGCATGAATCTGTGTTGAACTCCAAAGAAATTCTGTTTAGTATAATTGTGACATGCTGAAGTGATGCTTGTATTTGCTCGGATTTGTTGAAACGCAAATAGTAATACCACAGGAGGTGTAATTAGATTTTGTGGTTGAGCACCGACGTCGGGGGGAAGCTCAGTTTATCCCAAATGCACTTGGGGGTTTTGGCTGCAGATGTTCAAAAGCATACAGAGAGAGAGAGACAGAGAGAGACAGAGAGAGAGAGAGATAATCAACAAACCCCTGGGGGAAAGCTCTCCTGGTAATTGGTGTTACTTAATTGCTTGTGGGAGGCCTGTGAATCAGTGAAAAAAACAAAAAAACAGCATTTTAACAACTGCCTCAATCAAGCCCGCTTCCCCCGCTTATCAAAAACCAAACCACTCCAGCTGCAATATTGGAGTGAAATGTTACATTGCATTCAAGGGGAAGGAAGTAATGGATAGCCTGCTCTGACAGAAGATGCTGTGAATGAACAATTGTATCCCCTGCTTACGGTGTGCAGAAAGCTGTGGTGTGCCAGCCTGTGAAATTAGAAGTGCTTACAGCCAACGGGATCACATTATTCTCCACCTATCCTCGACCTTCGCTCACTCTCACCTCGTTAATGTAATTAAATTGGTGGAATCAGCAGACCTCTTAATGAAATATTAAGTTGATTTCTAATGCTCATCTGTCCTCGTTTAATGTCATGGAATAAGAGTTTACATCACAGGTGTCTGGTGTTTTCCTTTGCCTGTATGAAAGGAAAAGTTATTTTGTGATGAAGCGTTGAGAAATCCCCACTTCTCTTCAACCTGACTCATCTGCTTCAGTTGGTGATTTCTTCAGCCATCAGAGAACAGCTGTGAGCTTGTTGCATTAAGTATGTGGGATTGGAGAGGGTGGCAGAGCATAGTAAGAGCAAGGGGGTGAGTTTTCACCACTGTGAAAACATGAAAGTCAAACCTCCTGTACTGTCTGTGGGGATACCAGTCTTTCCAGCTCCTGTTCAGTACAATAGATTTCTCCCAGCTGACGTTAATTAAAAATGATTCTGTCTAGAGAGAAAATGTTACTCTTCAATTCTGAGGGTTTGACACCAACACTTGACATTTACTGCTGAGGTGTTCGATACGTGGAGATTTGTCTGTAACCATGCTGGAAATGCCTAATTTTGACGTCATATTGTCTGCAGGAATTAGAGCCAACACGCTGGTCCTGGAAATAAAATAATGACTTTTTAACAACATAAAGTAGCTTTAAGGTCTATTTTCTCCATTAAAGCAACTGAAAACTAACACGAGGTCCTTTGTCATTTGTTTTCATATTGAAATGATTTAATGATTTGTGATACAATAAGCAACAAACAAGGTTAAAATGAGGGAAAACTCCTTATTTATAAAATAATAGTAGTTTAAAACTTAAAAACTCAGCTAATCTGCTTGGTTGCACCAGCTATTCATACATTTATTAGCCTAGCCTAAATTTGTGTGTAAAGTCCCTTCTAAATTCTCAGTAATTATTAGTTTCAAACTAGTGATTTGCACCATTAAAATTTAAAACATTTCTTAGCTAGTAAAGATTTTAGTCATGTTTATTCTGTTGCCAGGAAACATCTAAAGCAATTAACAGTGTAAACAGGAAGTCATTGTAGCTTCACAAGCTGTGGCTAACATAACTTCAAAAAGCAACAGTTTTAGGAGTCCAAAAAGTATATTTACCTAACGGCAAATCCGTTGTAAAAGTAGGTCTGACTTTGTTATATTTATACGCTTACATGGAGAAATATGAGTGTTTCAGGGTTAGTAGTATTTATTCAGTTTAGAATGAGCGGGAAATATCTGAGTATGCTAACCTAACTGATGTCATTTAGGTTCATTTTATTAGCACAATGCCTTGTAATTTGAGGTATATTGTGGATTTTGTTTTTTGGGGGGGAAGTGTGATTTAACATCTTCTCAGTTTACATTATTATTAAACAGCATATTGATCAAGTGTGCCGTCAGATTTGTCAACAATGTTACCTCTTTTTTTCTCTACAATATAAAGGGGTCGTATATTAGCAAGCTAACGTTAGCTTCGTCAGTTGGTTCATTTTAGCCGTGCATCAGTTACACATGGAAGTTAGCGTAAAACAATTAAGTTCATCTCTTCGTAAGAACTAGCTCGTGTGGTGCAGCTTGTTTTAAGTTAGTGATGTGTAAATCTCCACTTAGTAAGATTTTAACTAGGCTTAATTTGGACTGTATGGGTGTGGTTTCATCAGGTTTTGATCAACAGTGGTGTTTCCCTGGTAACATAAGCAAACAATCCAACTGCTATCAGATTCTGATTCTTTCTTATATTGTTAAAATCTGATTGGTGCACCACCTTTTTCCCAACTCTGCCCCGCCCACTTCAAACCAGTGAGAAAGCTCAGACAAAACACAAATACAGACCTCTCTCATGTGAAATAACCAGTATTGATCAAACTTTGGCAGATAATACAGTGTGTTAATGTAGGTGGAACAAAGCTGAGGTGTGGATGAGGAGGGTTAAAGCAGCTTGTTTCTTCTACCTTCACATTATTAGTGATGTAAAGGGGCTGAGACACTGCAGCTGCTTTAATTGGTGTCTGTGTTTGTTTTGCCAGGGGACTCTCCCAGACACAAAATCAAACCTGTAATAAAAAACGACACACACACACACACACACACACACACTCCCACACAACCTGCCAAAGCACTGAACAGAATCCCACGCACATGAACACATCGTGAATCAAAATGTGCGTCTCTTGCAAAAACACACCCTGACAGACGGACAGGCATACACTCAAACACTCTCTCAGCTGGCACACACACACACACACACACACACACACACACACACACACACACACACACACTCATAGCCCTCGGCCCCTTCTTCCCCCCCTCTTCCATGAATGGAGTTAGTCAGAGTAATCATTCAGGGCAGCTGGCAGCAGGAAATGGAATTGGATTGCTGAAGGGGTCACTCAGGGTCAAGAGATGGGGTGTGGTTCTGGGCACTGGGGACCAGGAAGAAGAAAAGCCTCAGCGGCGGTGCTTTACATCAGCGTCTGGCAGCCACTTATCATCAGCTGTCATAACCACTCATCACACTGAGTGGCAGAGCACCAACTGCACTGCACAGAAAACCTCTCTGGGCATCACACAATCTTACATGGTTTGTCCTGTTGGCTTGATAAATTAGGAGTAAGATCATGTCTCCAGGTCTGAAATGCCTCTCTTGAACTATTGCCTTAAGTTAATGACTTATTCAATAATGATTCTCGTTACTCCGATTGTTGCATAGCAACGGCAGGCAGACTCAGTCACAGCTCGGAGGAAGAAGGGACTGAGCAGAGCTTCGGCTAAGAAGAGGGAAAAAAATATGGGAGGAGAAGTAGAGGAACAAGTTGGAAATAAAATCACCATCCACCATCATTTATCAGCTTTATTCATTCAGCTCAGAGGTTTTAAAACCCAAATCCTGCACAAACTGACACCCCCCCTTTCAAGCTGTCTTTCAGGAGGTTTTCAGAGCTGAAAGCCGTTGAGGAGGATATACCTGTAAGCTTAACTTGGCACTCTCAGGGGGAGAGAAAAGTCAACTATCTGGAGGTATATTCACTGATCAGTTCCAGTTCAAAAGCTGAATCATCTTTGTTGAACTTGCTACAACCTCTTAGCTCCAGTACAGCACTGAGAGGAGATGTGGACTGTACTGTAGGTGCAGGAATTCACTGATCCTACTCCAAACTCACATTTAACTTCTGCCAGTATCTTCCTTTGTTTGTGGTGGTTAAGTGAACCACATGCTGTAGGTTGAGCAGCGCCCACATATACTCATGTCCCTCTTTTTTTTCCTTCCTTTTGCCATCGTTGTCCTGGAAGAAATGCAGAAGGGACACCATAACCATAGAAACGGGGTCAGCCTGTTGCTACGGAGAAATGCCTGCGTGCCACGGTGGCTCAGTATAAGGGAGTTAAAGATGCTCTTCTTTTGATTTGCCACTCTAATGGCAGCCGTGGCATGTGTGGAAACATTCCCTCTATTATACCCGGTGTAAAAGAGGCTTTTTGAACTGCACGCCTCATTTGTGTAGACGTGTCAGGTGCTGTCACCGTATATGTCTCCTGTCAAACATCATCCTCTTTAGAAATGTAAGAAAAGACGGAAAATACTTCCTCTGCAAACCTGCTCTCTGTTTAGATCAAACATTAAGCTGGAGCCTAGAATGCTGAATAGACTACTTACAGTGGTGTTTTTCTGTAGCACAGCATTTTCATCCACATTCATAGATTTCGTTATGCATACAGACACACAAGACCTTGGTCAGGACTGAGAAGAGAAAACTGTCACTCAACTTCTTCTCCTTCCTCTCCTGATTTACTTTTTGTATTTTATTTGCTTGGTTGTGTGTCAGTATGCTTTCTGGATGTGTGGGAAATTGTTGGGGTGTAGAGAAGAAGTACAGCCTGATCTTGTCTTAACATTGTTTTATTGTTGTTGTTTGCATTGAAACCAATGAACAATAAAAAAAACAAAAACTATAAAAATGGTCATTAACTGTCCTAAGGATATGAAGCCACCAGCAGCCTTCAGAATCATGTCTGGCTCATTTGCAGCCCTGGTTTGCATATCGATCTTGATCTCACATAATCTTTTTTGTAGTGTTTGTCTGAAAAATGGTGGCGTCAACCATAGACTGTATATAAAGACATAACAGAATGACAGACATGACAGAAACCATCTTTGGGAAACATTTTATTTGCCGCATACTTTGATTTTTCAGTTTGGCCCATGTTCCATCCGCTAACATGGAGGAGGCGGGGCTTATGACCTATACTGCAGCCAGCCACCAGGAGGCGATCGATATGTTTTGGCTTCACTTTTGGGGAGCTGTCATGTCGTCCATCTTTATATATGTCTATGGCATCAACCAATCAGCCAGGGTTTTCTTTATTTAATGAAATAAAGCAAAACCACCAAAAACCATCCCTAAACTTATTTTTGTTTTGTTTTTGTCTCCTTTGGGTCACCAACGATGCATCCTCCCTAATACATAGTGTCCACCTCCAATGTTTATTCAAAACATGTGAAGATGAGTAATCAGTGCATGCAGACATGTGACATAATCACAGTACATGCCAACTGCAAGTGAAGGAAGTACAAATAAATACAAAACAAAAGTAAAAATACAAAGCAGAATCCCTTCAAATGTGCAAGAAAACAGTTATTGAATTAAACTAATACTTCTAGCTGACCTTGTCCCGACGTCCCCACCAACCCACACACAGTAGGATCCCAATATAGATACATATGATCTGATAGATTGATCTGTATTTCTGCTGCAGAGCCTTCGAAACTGAAAGCAGTCATTCCCACAAGATTATGTGTTCAATCCATCTACACGCTATCATTTATTTCGTTTCCCTACGACCGGCTGACCGCAGTCGCTTTTGTGCCAGTCATACTTCCAAATGATCATTTAGTGACAGCACCTGTGGCAGCAGGGGATTTAATTCACTAACGGTGGTAGAAAGAGTCTGATAAATTATTTTCCACAAGTCCATCACCTTTATTTCCAATAATCATTAAAAATTACCTAAAATACTATACATCTATTTAACCTATAATTAACCCAAAAACCAGAGCCAGTTTATGTATTTAGATAAAATATGAATTTGTATCATTT
This sequence comes from Macquaria ambigua, assembly GCA_008360985.2. Taxonomy (NCBI): domain Eukaryota; kingdom Metazoa; phylum Chordata; class Actinopteri; order Centrarchiformes; family Percichthyidae; genus Macquaria; species Macquaria ambigua. The sequence goes on from VMKM01000083.1 coordinate 433,435, forward strand.
TTAAAAATATATAATATAAAATTTAATTGTTTTTCTTCCGGATATACAGTTGGAATCCTATTAGAATCAACTGGATTTCACACTTCCACTGAAAGCACAGTGATTTAGAGAAACGGGTAACAGGATTTTGACAAAATAATCTTAATGTCCACTTACTAGCTTTTTTCTGCAGCTTTCAACCACATCTCAGGGTGTTGCCCGGGCGGACAGAGTTTTTTTTCTCAGTTGTCAAGGAGACAGCTCATATGTTGTCATGTGACTTAAGTATAGAACATAATGACAACTTGCTGAAAACTGATCCATTTCCATGACAACTGGGCATAAATCTGCTGAGAGAGAACCGCTGTTTCCAAGGTCACGAATGAACTTTCACACTAAAAAGGTGATACTAGAAATGTCTTCGATTGTAGAGAATTAAGTGGAACAATCATTCCTGCAATATATATATATGTATATATATATATATATATATACATATATATATATATACATACAGTAGGCTACAGTTTATGCAAAAATGCAAACTGTGACTAATTTGCCAGGTGATGGTTTGTTCAAGTATAAGTTAGAGTTTGGTTTTTGAGAGGAGAATCATAAAAAAGCTCTGAAGCATAAAATGTCCATAAACCCTCAGAGGTGCTGCTGCCATATATGGACTATTCATGGATGTGCAGGAATGTGCAATAAAAAGTATGAGGTGTTTAAAATACTGTTGCAAATAACTGATTAAACTATGAATCAAAATGATAGAATTTGTGGGATGTTAATGTTTAAAGCAGGGCCAGTGTTATTCACAAGTTTCTAAAATCTCCAGACGCAGTTTAAGCCGGACCAATTGGTCTTAGAGAAACACTGATCCATCCATCAGCTTCTCTGTCTGTAATTCCACTGAATAGATATTTCAGCACTTTGGGGGGTGAAGTGAAGGAGGAGGGTAAATTAATCTCGCAGCAGGACAGTTTTGCTTACCTTGTCTCTGATTTATGCTGCAATTTATCCTGCGTGCCAGGTTTTCATATCTGTACAGATACCTGAGCAATAAAAGGTTTCCACAGAATACTAATTCCATTTAAGTTGTTCTTTAAGACTGGATCTAAATCTTCGGGAGAGTTTGACGTCACTCTGCTGCATGTTGACCGACTCAGTGGAGGTTTTCTCAGAAACAGGCACGGACAAAAGCCTTGGACGGCTTTATTTGGAGTCAATCAATTGAGTGCAATCTTTCAGTATCAAACACTACAAGAGTGGGTTTTTTTTGTAACATTGATTGTGTCTGTTCTTTTTGTGCTGCTCTATCAGGATCAATATTTTTATATTTCTGACTGAGAAACGCTACAATGCCTGAGCTGTAGCTTTTCTTGTCATCTGACGCAACTGGAAGTTTAAAAGTGTACTTTTTCTCTAGTGCTTTCAGATGTCTTTGTTTTCAAAGTGCATTGTCAGGAAGCCACATGTCTATCCAGCTAAAATAAATAAACTACCCAACGGTATTTGTAATTGCTGGCTTCATATTTTAGATCCATGCCTGCATGAGGTAACTTGTTACAGAAATCTTGTAACTTCATGCCCGCTTAATTTTAAAGGATCAGTTCACCCAAATTACAAATAAACATAGTTTCTAACTTTGCCCTACTTCTACAGAGCCATGTAGGCCGTGGTGGAATTTAACTTTTACTCAAGTAGTGTACTTTCAATTTTTAGGTACTTTTGCTTATATCAGTATTTCCATTTTCTGCTACTTTATTCGAGAAATATTGTACTTTTCACTCCACTACATGTATTAGGCAGCTGTAGTTACTGGTTACATTAGAAATTAAGATTTTACCTACTGAACCTATGATGAGCTTATAAGAATATGACGCATTGTTACAGATTAAACAACTCAGTAGTATATAAAATACTACGTTCACCAACAACAAGAGTAAAATTCTACTTATACATTGATGCAGTAGTGATAGTAATCCATTGATATAATAGGGGCCATTTTACAACATTAAGTGCTTTTACCTTTGATACTTTAAGTACATTTTGGTAATAATTCTTGTGTATACTTCAGTAACATTTTCAGTGCAGGGCTTTTACTTGTAATGGCGTATTTTCACAGTGTGGTATTAGTACTTTTACTTCAGTAAAGGATCTGAATTTTTCCTCCACCACTGCAGATATTGGGATATATCATCATCTCTGAGGTTTCTGTCTCCACCACGTAATATAATATGGAGGTAAATCATTTGTGCCTCGCTGGTTTCATAGGAGCCACTTTCTTCTGAAGAATTAGTCCCTGTGAAAACTGTTGGCTGCGTGTTTTGTGGATCATCTGAAGTAATTCTGGAAAGAGATGTTGCTGTTGAATTTGTGTTTTTCATTGAAATTCCTTTCACCTCCAGTGCACTGGGTTGGAGGCAGACATTTCAAATAAAACCAAGATATCATTAGAGGTGAGTGAGAAAATATGTTGCTTTTTTGATATTCAGGTGAACCACTTTTAACAAGCAGTACTCGAAAATACTACTCAATATTTGCATAATTTTCTTCACAGGCTGGCAGATGTTTGCTGAACAGTGCATCTCTGTGGAGTTCAGGATGTGTCAGCTGACACACGAGTTTGTCAGTGACTCGTCATGACAACATATACATCACTGTGCTGGAGACTAAATAAATAAAACACAAAGTATGTGATCGTTTTAATCTCTACAGTGCTTTATTGGTTTTTAACCTGAAGCAAATACAAATTACTAAGTACACAAGGTAACGATGTACACATTTCAAACACTACTCATCTTTGAATATGTATGTTTTTACTACATGCAGGCAGAGATGGCAGTCTCCTTTAATTAAGACTTGTGCTTTTGAGCAGACGTCCTGATGAAACATTTCAGGTTGCAAATCCAGAGACAAAAAAACAAAAAAACAACGATTCTTTGTTCTTGTTCAGCTTGTACATCCGACCCCATCTGTTCTCCAGGGTGCATTATGCCGCCTGTCATTCAAACCGGATCAAACAGAGGTGATTCACATCTGCATCATGAACAAACACGAGGCAAGTGATGCAAAAATACATGTGCTTACAAACACCACACTTTGTTTCTCCTCCTTTACACAGGAAAATAATGAGCCTGCATGCCGAGCAGGAAACTTCACAGACCTCATTCAGTCCCAGGTCCCTGCCTTTAAATCCCTTGTAATGCAGATGACAACATCTTGTTCCTTTTCGCTCTGATGTGCATCCTCCGGCAGCATAATTGCAAATATATTATTTTAGCTCAACTCAGTCAAGATGAATTTTCTCTCTGCATATATTAAATATTCTCCATGATGATTTCTGACGTTTATCGAGATAATTAGCTATTAGCTAATTAGAGTTACTGTTTTATTTCAGAGATGTCAACAAGCTTTATTTTGATTGTTGTAGCCTCCTTCTGGTCATATTCTGATGAAGAAATAAAACCTCTGACTGAAGGATTTGTTTTTGGTTGTTATTTTGTCCTAGTGGTTGGTTTTTGACACAGTCGCTCAGCCCTGTAAATGGTGACACATGCCATGTGAGCCAGAAAAACATAATTCCTAAACTCCATAATATTGTAGGCTACACTCAGAAAAAGACACACAATGAATTCACTGGATATTGATTGTTTTAAAATGTTGGAAGATAACTCTAAAGATCTCAGCGGGGCTGTGAGACTTAACAAAATCTAGCCAGGCAAAAGGCCTGTATCACACAGAGAGGACTTTTTAAGAGGCTGAAGCCCAAATCCACTAATAGCACCATTCAAACCTTCATTAAGCTCATTCATTTGGATCTAAATACATCTGCACATTGCAACCTTGATGCAACAGCTTTACACAGAGGAAGAAGCTTGAAGCTTATGCTGATACTGATAAGACAGATAGATGTCACCCAACTCTGCAGATCTGCTCAGTTCTACAAAGCATTTTAGCATCTTTAAGCTCATTGTTTTGGTTTATGGCCCACAACTTTAGCTACTGTTTTGCTTCACTCTCACCATTTTCATTAGCATAATTTCCAGCCATGACAGGCTGCTGTCTTGAGTAAAAAAGCTCTGATAAACCCACTGTACACTACCTGTCCAGCACCAAACAGCAGATAGATAAAGTTAGCAACTAGCTGGTGAACACAGTGGAACATTTAGCTGCTAAAGAGTCAGATATTTCCTGTGGTTCATTCACAGTCGAGGCCACAAGTTAATATGCATTTTTCCCCACTTCAGTTGACTTTTTTTTGCCTACATAAATACAAATCTTTAGGTAAACACAGTCCTGCCTTCTACGTACATTCGAATAGTCAGCACATGTTTTGTTGAGCGTGAATGAGTGTGTTTGGTGATGGTGGTGGTGCAGAGTCATCAGGTTGGTGGAGTGTTTAGGATCAAAGCACTGAGCATTTGTTTCCCACTCCAGAAACACTCAGCTTCACAGATAAATTACTAAGAAGATGACAAAGTGCCTGAACTCCAGTCTCACTTCACCCTGTGAGTGTGTGCAAACAGTTCATTTTATTCAGCTTAGAATATACGTGAGGGCAAAATCTCTTGGCCCAGGGCAAATAAATACATGTCAGCTGTGTCTTCTCTGTTTTGACGTTCATTTGCCTTTTATGCTTTTTTCTCTACGAGAGTTTCTGTGTGCTGAATATAGCCAGTCAGCTTTCCTTATAACGGCTAAAACCACTGCAACTCGAGACACGTTTGTTGGTTTCAAGTCTATATATAACACTGTGATTCACACAAAATGTATGATGATGATCGCAATCAATTTCTTGGAAGCCATTACAGGTATTATATTAGCTGTTTGAGGGCTTTTTGCTCTGTGCAGCCGTGTGTTTTTCCAGCTTCACGTGCACACATTCATTTTCACACACTCATCCATGCATGCTCACGTGGAAATTCACAAACACACACATATTTTGTTGAATTGTTGTGTATTTCTGTTGAGTTTAGTCTTACAAAGAGCTTGGAGGTTCATTTGAATGTAACTTGCTTTGTGTTAAATCTCTAACATGACACACAAAGACACAGTGAGGCAGAGTAAGCCTTCCTCTGGATTTTGAGCTGCACTTTATGGCTGTGGGGATGTTGGTGTGTCGGTCCTGGTCCAGACTGAATTATCTCAACAACTATCACATGGATTGCCGTGAAATTTTTAGACATTCATGGTGCCCGGAAGATGAAACCCACTGACTTTGGTCATCCCATGATTTTTCCTCCAGCGCCACCATGAGGTTCACATTTGAGGTTTGAGATGTTCCCTTCCGGATTAACTGCAGTAACTCTGGTGATCTCTTAACTTTTCATGAACAGTATGGGCATGATAGAATACATACAGGGCCTACAGTTAATGTCTACATATAGTACATTAGCATTACCGCATTGATTTTCATTGATCAGTGTACCAGTCCATCATTGAGAGGACTGGCAGCCTTTTATGGCCTCTGCACTGCAGTTTACTTTGTCTGCATCTGGGTCAGAAACAAAAATGGAGTCAAAGCTTTCAGACTTTGTGAGGTTCTAAGAGGAAGATTCACTTTGAACGTGTTTTTTTTTTTATTCTTCAGTAAAGAAAAAGAGATAACAACACTAAAGGAGGAGCTTTTTGTTGGGGCTGACAAGTCGAGACAACAACCAGCAACATCGTCTTTGTGACAGGAGAAAAAAAGGTTTATGGGAAATGGGTCTTAATTCTGTGAATGTTTGCTCTTTGCTGCTACCAGCTGCCTCAGCCATGGCCTCTGCAATTAATATGACAATGTATACATATATAATGTATAACCCCACATTCACCCCTTTCCTTATACATAAATTAGAAGAATCTGAATAAACTTAATTGGCCAAGTATCTTGACACATACAAGGAATTAGGCTCTGGTTCTCAGCAGCTCTCACTATACTTACAGTATGTGCACTGTGCAGTCAACATATTAGCAGGAAACAAATACAGACATACAGCTAAACAAAGAGAACAAGCCTACAAACAATATATACATAATAATAATTTACTCTATGTAAAGAAAAGGTCTTTATGTGCATATGATGATGCAGGAGTGTGCAAAGTATACACTACAGTCTGCTTAGATCTACATATGATAATGAAAGCATATCATATAAATGCTATTGCACAATGTGTATGTTACAATATAATATATAGGAGGCCCCATCAATCTGCTGACTTGACAAAATAAACTTGACTTTTACTTTAACACCAATGACTAAACTTGGACTTTGACCAATATAAAAGCAACAAACACCCAATCCAACACTCAAACAATTCCATTAAGTCTTCACCAAATAAATTTGATTTTAAGAGTGGAAAGCCCTTATTAATTTACAAAAGGTTCAGATCTCAGTCATGATTTGAGGAGGGAGAATCCTGATAGACCTAAAGGGAGAAGTTGGTATATAAAGTCTTTGGAGTGTCTCAGAGCCCTATGGATCTGGAAACTGAGCATGGAGACTCTGTGACACTGAAGATATATAATTTTTATTCATGTTTATAAAATGGTACGGCCATGTGTTATTCAGGCTTGTGACTACAGCCTCCCTCACACTCAAATCATAAGTGCTGTGCGTGGCAGCGTGGCAGACGGATGCTCTACAAGGTTCAAAGCTCGATCTTAAGTGCACCTTTGAATTAGATGGCAGACAGCATCTCATCTAGAGTGAGCTCAGCCAGCAGTGTTGAGAATTATTTATTTATTTACTCAGTTATTGGACTTCAATCACGTGTAATTCACGGTTTGGGGTACATCAGATTATTGTCTCTCAGGTCAGTTTGCAGAGATGAAGTGTAACTGCTCATTTTATTCCATCTAGGTGGACTCTCAGCGTTTCTACAGCAAATAGCAAGAGAAAAAAGAAACCGGAGGGACACTAACAGTATATTACCTAGTGTGTCCTGGTAAAATTGCTTAAAATAAGGGACAAGCACAGTTTTCAATGATAGTGATCAAGCAACACTCACCATTTTATCTTTAGTGTCACAGGGCTGGGCAGTGTGAGAAAGTGTCTTGCCACTGTTGCCTGGTGACTGCAGCACTGCCAACACACCTAACAAGCCACAAGCCATCGCTGCATGGTCTTTTTTTCTGAATCTGTGTGGAAACTGAATTGGAAGTGGATGTTCAGGGAGAGGTAGGAGTCCCCAGGACAGGCTGTTGTTCCTGCTGTCTTATTTCCACTGCTTTAATGTCAGAGCATGGAAATTCATTCGCTTTGACACTTGTGATCCTCAGTGGCTCCAGAGCACAGCAGTACAGCATACCACCTGGTAGAAAGCACAGCGGTCCCACAAGAAGGGACTGAGTTTGAATTATCATCCGAGGGAGGATATTACATGCAGTATCACATCTTTTTTTATGGAATGTTTCTCTTTGTAATTAATCAGTTTCATTCGTGTGTGTCTTGCTCTTATGTCTTTATTAAATCCTTGGCTTCTTCTCTAAAGCGCTTCACATCCAGCTGGCTCTTGTTCTCATAAAAAGAAAGTGGAAGTGGAAGGCAGCCAGCCGCTGAGATTGAGTCCGGGATATGTTCTGGCCTCGAGGATGGACAGAGAGAAGGAGAGAGAGGGAAAGGGGAGGGGTGGAGATGTGTGCCAGCAAGAACGACATTACATTTATCCAGTCTAGGTTTTTTTTTTGTGTGTGCGCGATAGTAAGGCATGAGTAAGCTCTTCCATGGAGATTTCATGTGGGAACTCGTTGCCTAGCTATTCAAAAACTGATGAAAATGTCTACGCTGAACTGCGGCCTTTGAGAAAACAGAGAGAACTGCAAAGTGATGAGAGAGCAGTTTTTGAAAGTTACACTATGCAGCCTTTTTTATTTTATGAGTTAGCCTACTACCTCTATTTAACTCTTAAATGCAACCGCACAGGCACGCCAAGAAATGATGTGGCTCTTCTTGCACTGCTGGCCAATCGAGCAGCACCTCGACGATGCTTACTGTGTGACAGGAAAATAGGCCTAATTTTGTTTGTAGGTGTCTATGAACCACCCACGCACATAGGAGAACAAAGTTGACCTTGGTCTTGGATCTTAAAGCAGCTCCAAGACTATATTCCCTGGTTTCATTCGTAAACTGTGGCCTCTAAGTTGATCAATCAGAGACATATTTACCCCAAGGGTTTTTAAAGAAGACCCTCAAAATGCCCTCATCTCCTCTCCTACACATTTTCTTGATTAATTTGGCACTCTGGTTGCCGCTGATGTTCAGAAACATTTTGAGGTAGCCTACATGAAAAACATGCTCTGCTCTCTCTGCCCACTGGGGCCCATGGAAGAAGGCAGTTGGGGCTTTTCCCTTTAGTACCAACGCTGTATGCACCCTTACACTTTAGATGTTTTAATGCTAGCGGCACGGCTCTAGGGATGACAATGTCAGTCTATTGGTGAGTCCACCACTTTAGTCCAGAGTCTGAAATATCTCACCTAACTGTTCGATGGATTGCCATGAATTTTTGTACAGACATTCATGGTCCCCAGAGGATGAATCATACTATGGTGATGCTCTAACTTTTCATCTAGTGCCACCAGAAGGTCAACATTTAAATTTGTAGAATTACTTGCAAAACTAATGGCATTCCCATCATCGGCCATACATTTTGTTTAGGTCTAATTAGCAAATGTTAGCATGCAAACACGCTAAACTACGATGAACGTGCTTAACATAATACCTGCTAAACATCAGCATGTTAGCGTTGTCATTGTGAGCATATTATTAGCACACAGACGTTAGCATTTAGCTAAGCACCACTATGATTGAGTACAGACTCACATTAGTATATTAGCGTGCTGACGTTAGCTTTTAGCCCAAAGTACCGCTGTGCTTGAGTACAGCCTCACAGAGCTGCTAGCATGCGGCTGTAGACTCTTAAGTGTTGTTTTATAAGCTTTTCTGAGAGTTTTGTTGTGAGTAGTCAAGACTGGATAGTAGGTTAGGGAGGCCTGTTGTGTCTTTCCAAAATGCTTTTTACTTGTAATTTTTCCCCAGAACTTTATTTTGTGGCACACTTGCATGATTTTGTTTTTTCATCAGTCATTGTTAGATTCAGTAGACTTGCTCTCTGTTAAGTCTTTTAGGTTCTTCTGGCTTTGGTTGACTTCATACTGGACCACTGGTGTTGTATCTTTCCCTTGCCATCGGCTTTCAGGCAGCTAGTGGCTTAGAAGTGTTTAATCGTTCCTCCCTGGCTCCTACAAAAACATCTGACTCAGGATACAAACAAGACTGCCTCCCTAAACAGAATGGATCTTTCTCCATGACTACTGACTGTGTGATCAGAGCTGGTACGAGCTGGTAACATCCCCAGCAGGCTGTGGAGTTTCTTTTCCCACCTCATTGACTGATGCTTATGAAGCTCAGTGTCTCACATCTCTGATCTCGGTCCCTGCTGTGGTGACAGCTGCTACCTGTCTGACCAGTCCCCCTTCTGACCTCAAGGAGGTCAAAACAGCAGACTCTCATTCAGGTTGGCCTTATGTCCACAGAGTCCAAAGTCTCCTTCAGTCCATGTTTGACCTAAAATATTTTTCAGACATTAATACCTTTCTAACAACTTGCAAGACAAATACCATAACAATTCATCCATTAATATGGTTATGTTTCGGTATATTTGTATGCCTTCTGTGCCAAGACAGGAAGATTTTGTGCACCACGTTCCTGGCTGTCTGGAGCTCTTGTAATAGCTACAGGGGATAATAATCTGAATCTGTACTAATGTGGACCACTCCACAGCTTGAGCTCTAAAACCAATTGAACATTCATGGAGCCAAAGCACATAGGGGCACGGTGACATTTTTCAGAGCTATTTGGGTTTCATACTGGTTCCCAGAAACTTTATCCAATCTAAGAATAAAAAACTCCACTGACTAGAGAGGGTCAGCAAGGACTTTCATTTAATCTATGTATGTATGTATGTATGTATGTATGTATGTATGTATGTATCTATCTATCTATCTATCTATGAATAAGACACATGTTAAATGTGAAAAACATTTGATCTGATTGTGATTGTTAATCTGATGTTTATCACCTTGACATTATTTTGGGTAGATATAACATCCACGTTTATGGAAAAAGAAGAGTAGACTAATTAATTTGTCTTTTGATCATTTATTTGCTGTAATTATATCAGTTAGGATGGACAGAGAGCCAAAGACATTGTAGTAAACTGTGATATTACTGCCTTTATATCTCTCGTTTGTGTTGTTAAATGCATTTTGCTCGTTTGTGATTTTTCTTTTTCCTTTCTTTTCCTTTTTATTTTAATGCCTACCACTTGTCTGTGCAAGTGCTGTACAACTTGGCTAATGTCGTTCATGTCTGTTGTATTTTATTTTAAAAAATAAAGCCGGGAAAATTAGATGACGTATCTCCACTAGGTTCCGTCTGTTCCATGTTTGTCAATAAAGTTACTATTTGAAGCCAGCCAAGATGGCGGACTACGATTTGACAACCAAGATAGCACATTTTCTGGACCGGCATTTGGTTTTTCCTCTTTTGGAATTCCTGTCTGTGAAAGAGGTACAGCATATTTTGCATCGTATAACGCCAAAATGTAATGTAGCTATGTATTAGTGGGCATTTATACCTGAAAACACGGCTGTAGCTAGCACCGACTCGTCCCAGCCGGCTAGCAGTCACGTTAGATAGTCCGTAAGCTAACGTTACCAGCAAACGCTAGTTAATGTAAACTACGAATTTATTTTAGTCTTTTAGAACTGGAGTGTTGCTGAGATGTTAGTTGTAGTTGCAGTAACTGACTGCGAAGCCGGGAAATTGATGTTGTTGTTTTAGGCTAACTAGCTTTGTCGTTGCCTAGCATGTTAGCCTATAGCGAGCACACATGATTAACGCTGGCTAGAACCGGAGGAGCAGCACTTATGACTGTGTTATTCAAGCCATGATGTTATTTCCTTTTTCTGTTTGATACAGTTGTTTGTAAATTTGAATGTGTGTCCCAAAGGAAACTAAATGTTTGTGTTTACTTGTAACAGATCTACAATGAAAAGGAGCTTCTTCAGGGGAAGCTGGACCTCCTCAGCGAGACAAACATGGTGGATTTCGCCATGGATGTGTACAAAAACTTGTACGCGGACAAAGAAATCCCACACTGTAAGAAAGACAGCAGTTCAATAGTTTGTTCTGATTCCATAACATTTAATTCCGTCATAATATCTAGCTTTCATACAGCACAGTTAAAGATACCTCCTGGGCACTGACGATGTACAAAAGCTTTTAGCTAGTAAGACTTATTCATGATTTATTTCATACATTGTGTTAACCTAATATACGAGTGGAAGCAGATTATCATGTCATGTTTTAAAACACATAGTAAAAGGGAAGAATACTAGACCTCTTGTTATGTAGCCTCAGTGCCTGTGATGTCCCAACATTGACCAGCCACTGGAAATCTGGAAAGTGCTTGGTTACATTTTGGTTACGTGGTAGAAAATATTTTACCTATATTTTGCTGTTAATTTTCCAACTAGTTGAATAATGTTAAATCACTGGGGTTAGCTGTTTTGTCTTTCCTCTTTATTTAGTCTTAGCGTTGATGTAACAACATTGTGTCAACGTGAGAATATGTCCTGTTTCAGCTCTGAGGGAGAAGAGGAGTACTGTGGTGGCCCAACTGAAGCAGCTCCAGTCAGAGACGGAGCCAATTGTCAAGATGTTTGAAGACCCAGAGACCACTCGACAGATGCAGTCCACAAGGTCAGATCAAGTTGTCAAAGAAGTGCATCTCTCATAAATACTTTGCTCATTCTATATTATAGTACTGACAGTATTATAATACTTGTCAAAGTGTGTCTGTAGCCGGTGAAGGCTCATCTGACATCTATTTGTTTTATTCTTCATCAGAGATGGGAGGATGCTCTTCGACTATCTTTCAGAGAAACACAATGTAAGTTTTGAAATGTTAAACTGTGTATTCACACTATTCCTCTTGTTTAAAAAGTGCACTACATTTTAGTCTTTTATGGTGGTTTTCACAATGTGCTTTTGTTTCCATAACAACCAGCTGTCACTGTGAGCCAGCAGATCTGTTATCCAAATCTCAGAATCCTAAAACATCCAATAACACCCACCAAAGTGCTCATTACTCACTTAATGATCAGGAAAAAAAACATTGTCAGAGCTACTTTCTTGTATAATCTATGGATGAGTTACACTTCTTCTTGTTTGAGATTAGTCGGTATGTAAAAACGCTTTCCACTCTAAAAAGAGGACTTGTTGTCAGCGTGAAAAGAAGGCTTTGTTTTGCCTAAAAAGATGAAAGATGCGGCACATTGGCTAATCAGCCACATTCTGTCAGCCATGCAGCTTCTCGCAATTAGCTTTCTTTGAAAAGGAAAAAAAAAGCAAAGGTGCTGGCCATTTGAAAAACAGTGGATTAGTGTGACTGCACTCCAGGGCTATAGACTGTATAAATTCCACATTCATTATAACCTTAATATTTTGCCAGCTGGTCAGTTTTCAATCTTGTTCTATGTACTTTAATTTAAGTTTAAATGTCCCTTGTTTTTTTATTTCTTAGTTTCGTCAAGAATACCTGGACACCCTGTACAGGTACGCCAAATTCCAGTACGAGTGCGGTAACTACTCTGGGGCTGCAGAGTACCTCTACTTCTTCCGTGTCCTGGTAAGGATAACCACATAAGAATAGAAAAAGTTCATCACAAGTCGCAATAGATTAAATGGTCTTCATCTGTTTCTTTTTAAAATATTTTTTACAAAATACTGCCTAGTCTGTTTTATGTTACACTGAACGTGTTGCTCTCTGCTCAGGTTCCCTCAACAGACAGGAATGCCCTGAGCTCTCTGTGGGGGAAACTGGCCTCTGAGATCCTGATGCAGAACTGGGAAGCAGCCATGGAGGATCTCACCCGACTAAGGGAGACTATTGATAACAATGTAAGTGAATAATACTTTTAAGAAACACAATGTTGCATGCTATCTTACAGGTGTAATCAAGATTAGCTAGTTTTATTAGTGTTTAGATTAGGAATATAGAAATGAAATAAGATGGGACAAGCAGCACATAGCAACATGGAATGACATTTGCAGTTTCTGGTAAACTCAATTTTGAAGTAGAAAATTGCAGGACTGTGAGAGTGAAGCTCATTTTATGAAATGTTAGAAGTAATACCAAGGAATCCTGACTGAAATCAAATAAAAGTGTACCCAGATGGCGGTCTAATGCAGGGGTTTTAAAAGTCTGAGACTGTTGGCCTCCCCTCAGACAAAGCTCGGAAAAAGGCAACCCCTCACCCCGCCTTAGTTTACTTGCTTGGTTTTGTTCAATTCCTGGATGCCCCATAGACACTCAACAATTGAGCCGAGATAGCCTAATATTGCTGTTTGACACAACTTCAGACTAAACCAAATACATAAAAACAGGTCTGTCCTAAGGCATTTATTAGTTTCTGACTCTGGAAAAAACAGTAAAATTTCCCATAATTACTGTAGCCTATCTCTGAACTATCTCTAACCAAATCACACACAATAGGCTTTTCTATGTGATCTCCTTTTGATAACTAATGTAATATTTTTTCACTTCCATTCACTGAGCCTCCCCTGAAACTGTTTGGAGCCCACCTGGGGAGGCCCGCCTCCCACTTTGAAAACCTCTGGCCTATTAAATTACCTACTGCTGTCTGTAGGTCATTTGCCTCAGTAGTTACAATGTGAACCTGCTTCTTGACAGTTTCTCTGCAATTTGGCAGGAAAGCCTTCCCTGAACGTTTGTCTGAAATGTATTTATTGTATGTATTCTTGTTCTAAGAACATTGCTTGATGCAACATTTCATAACATCTGCCACCTGTGTCCTCTCTCCTTTCAGTCTGTAAGCTCTCCTCTCCAGTCACTCCAGCAGAGGACCTGGCTCATCCACTGGTCCCTCTTTGTGTTCTTCAACCATCCTAAAGGCAGGGACAACATCATCGAGCTCTTCCTCTATCAGCCTCAGTGAGTCTCTGTGTTTTCAGTATAGCCTTTTAGATACAATACAAGGCATATACATAGCCTATATTAAATTCTTTATCTTGCTCAAAAACATATGGCTGAGCGACACAGAGCTTAAACCTGTGACCCTTATTGAGGCCTTTTAAGTTGGAAGGCCACCCTACTGTTGTATTGTCTGTTATTTTCTTAACCTGAATGTATTTATGATTCAAAATGTGTTGCAGGTTTTGTTTTAAAATTGTACCCTGTAAGATTTTTAACAGCATGAATCACAGATTTCTCAGCTCATCTTCTGTGTGTAAAAAAACAAAAAACAAAAAAAAAACATGTGTTGTTTTATTTCTTTTGGAGTAAAATAACTGACGGTACCCAAATTCGTTGTGATGGCAACTAATGATGGTTCCTCTGTGTGCTGCCTCTGTGTTTTTCAGGTACCTGAATGCCATCCAGACAATGTGCCCACACATTCTGCGCTACCTTACAACTGCAGTCATCACCAACAAAGATGTACGGAAGCGCAGGCAGGTGCTCAAGGACTTGGTGAAAGTCATTCAACAGGTAAGGTCAATAAATGTAAGCAGAATAATTCTTGCATAATGTGGCTCAAGGATATAGTCAAAACATGAATGATGCATTCTCTCTCACTCCCGCAGGAGTCGTACACATACAAGGACCCAATCACAGAGTTTGTGGAGTGTCTCTATGTGAACTTCGACTTTGACAGCGCCCAGAAGAAGCTGAGGGAGTGTGAGTCGGTAAGGACAGCTTCCTAAAGTTTCTCCTTCCGTTTTCCTGCTTGACAGTGTGTGTTTGTCATGGTGCACAGGCCTAAATTGCCCCATAAAAGTTAGCTGTCTCCTGGGACTGAAGGCTAATATGAAGCTTCCCCTAGCTATGGTGCTCTGATCTCCTGAGTCCCAGGCATTTAACTTCGCAGCTATTCAGTCTCCGCAAATCCATGTCTGGCCTGATTTGCTGGCTCTAACTTTTATTCAGATTGATTTTCAAAGCGGAACAGCTGTCAGATGTGGGGCTTGGTTGCCTCCTCTTTAGAAACCCTTGACTGCAGTTTTGTAGTTGTGTTGAGGGACCACTTTGCACATTCTCTAAGCACTCTCATCAATTGGCTTTTACCCCTCTTGTATAAATTATGCAGTGATTGCGAAGGCCTCAGCTATCCCGTCAGATCCGGAGTGTGAGCATAATGACGGAAGAATGAAGATGGTTCATTAAATCATTCTGTTGTTTTGGATCCTGCTGGCTTTTAATGGTCAGGGGAATTTAAATTTACATGATTTTTGTTCATTTTCCCTCTAGAGATCAACAACTTGTCTTAATTACTGTATAAACATCACATGATGTTTTTGTTTTGCTGTTTGCTGTATATTTTTTTAGAATCAAGGTCTTCTGGTTTGTCTCGGTCACAAGATATGAAAATAATTACTGAACCAGTTGAGTATTTATGGGGGACTATGGCACCTTAGATTTTGTTGAATAATTGGATTTCTTACACAGTAACAGCTCCTTGTGAAATAATGATGCCACATCTCCGTTCAAAATCCCAGACACTAATATATTCATAAATTTAAGCTCTTCTGGAGATTTAAGGTGGCCAAACATCCCATTTGATGTTTCTGTGATCGTTGCTTTAAAGCCACAGATAGAGACGTTACGACATAATCTCCTACAAAACAGTCTGTAGGGCTCATGTCTGGTGATCGCTTTAGGATTCATGTTGGGCGACGATGGCTATTTCCATGTTTTCTTTAGCATGAGCTTGGCAACAATGATGGAGAACTGTGTTAGCATCTTGTTGTGTAACAGAACATAATATTACTTCAGTAAACACGCCTTGAGAATATGTTAAATGTTAATAGCTACACAATCACTCATGTAAACCAAAAACCTTTTAATATTTGTTTGTTGTCTCCTGGCATTTATAGTTACAATTCAGATGTGATGATAAAGGCTTCGAGAGTCTGGGCATTTTTGGTTTAGGTACCTTCAAAGTGCTTGAATTTTCTCTTAAAAAGCTGTCTGAAACTAATACAAAACTGTTATAACCACTACATTGTGAGGTTGGATAGTTTTGACCAGGACATTTTAATGTATGGGTGGATAAACCAATAGCTGGAAGTCCTGCCAGATCGGTGTGGTAAAACAGCCAGACCACAGGGAATAGTTTCCAGCACATCATGCGTGGTTGTCGCGTGGTGCTATTATGTACTCTAGTGTGCTTAAAGTATACTTATCATTCCAGTAAAACATGGGTATGGTTTGAAATTATAGCTACACACTCTGGTGTAGAAATGTAGACTGTTATTTCATCACATACGTTTTGGAGACGGCGACGCGTATATCGGAAAATGTGCTGGCAGAGAAACGAACTACTAAAGGAACATTTGGTCTTTCTAATTTTTTTTTTTCTTTGTATACATGAATGCTTTGTATGTGTATAAAGTGATCAGTGCTTACAGTAGTATGGTCTGTCTTCTTTCAGGTTCTTGTGAATGACTTCTTCCTGGTCGCTTGCCTTGAGGATTTCATTGAGAATGCCCGTCTCTTCATCTTTGAGACCTTTTGTCGGATTCATCAGTGTATCAGCATCAGGTACACCGTCTTTGAAATAGGCTTGCTTTTCACTAACAGTGTGTGCAGTGCCTTTTTATTTGTTAAAGCACAGTTTCTTTAGAGCATGAGAAAAATGATGAAAAGATCTTTTCAACTTCTGTACCCAGATGGTTGATGTTCTGCAGTAATTTTGCTTCTCAGTGCTCCCACTTTTTAGATGTTCATTCATGTCCTCCTAGTTTTTCAAGAAAATTCAACAGTAAACTGTAAAAAGGAAACTTTGAAGACTTTGGATTCCCCCACAGGATATTTACTTAACTGAAATGCCCTCCTCCTTCGCTCTCTCCTCTCAGCATGCTGGCAGACAAGCTCAACATGACGCCCGAGGAGGCAGAGAGGTGGATCGTCAACCTCATCCGTAACGCCAGGCTTGATGCCAAGATCGACTCCAAACTGGTGAGGCTCTGCCTTCACTGATCCACCTTCAGTCAGAGCTTCAAACCACTGAGCCTAGCATAAACAGCCCTGACTAGACTACTAATTTGGGTAGTAATATAGTAATGTCAGTTTATGTATTTTGCTCTTGTAAGACTGAAAGCAGCATCCAAAACCAGGATTTAACTGGTGGTGCAATTACCACTTTTGTGGTACTTTTTAAAGTCAGTCCTTCAGAAAAATGAATGTTTTTGGTTTTGTCTCTCAGGGTCATGTGGTGATGGGCAACAACGCAGTGTCGCCGTACCAGCAGGTGATCGAGAAGACCAAGAGCCTGTCCTTCCGCAGCCAGATGTTGGCAATGAACATTGAGAAGAAAGTGGCCCACAGCAACAGGAACGAGGTAGACCGAACACTAAACATTGTATATGGATGTGTTTTTTTGTTGGAAAAGACTGAACTTTCTTAACAAACATCCCGTCAACTTAGAGATTGATAGGCTGGCTGTCACAACTACCAGTTCAAGGCTTGATTTATTCAAAATTATAGCCATTTATTTCAAGCATCGGTTTATACTGTTTGTACTTAAAGTGGATCTAAAGGGGTAATTTTGCACGTTTGCATTCAAAGATAAAACATGTAGAAAAGTTAGGCGCATAATGTCACATCACTCACATTGTTATTGCTCAACTGACATGTCCTTATGTGCAGACCACTTTCCTCAGTCCTGCTGCCGTCTGATGGAACTATATAAAACACTACATTTTCAGATCATTTCTAATCTTTCCTCTTAGCTGATTGTAATTAACTTTCTGCTCATAGATTTTTAGTAAGCTGTATGCCCCTAATGAAACCATATCATTTTTTCAAGTTCATCTGCATTACACACCACGTAAAAAAAAAAAAAATCATGATTTTAATTTGTCATTTGCCACGGCCAAAAAATGTGGAGGTAGTCTGTACGAGATGTCATAATTTTGTCATAGTTTGTTTTTGTCCTGTCAATCATTTTGAGAGAGAAGCTGGCAGGAATTTTCAGTTGGAGGAAATCTAATTTTGGAATAAATCTCTTGTTGCCTTTGTAAAGTAGTTTGAGCATTTCTTCTAACACCTCTTTTTTTTGTTTTTGTTTTCTCAGACACCAAACTGGGCTGCTCAAGACTCCGGCTTCTATTAAAATGGAAATCAGTATCAAGAGGATGCAGATGACTCTTGTGGCTATTATTGAAGCTTTTTATTGTATTTATGAATTTATCAGTTTACCCACCATTGTCATTTAACTCCCAGCTTAACTGCGGCAATACTAAATATGTAAGAGGAGGCAGCAAAGCTTGATGAGGTTTGTTTTTCATACGAGGTATTATTTATATGAAGTGGATTCTATTCTCTTAATCAGAACTTGTTTGGAATCTGGTATTAGTTGGATTTTTGAGGTCAAGTGTTTATTTTTAATTATTTACCTAAACATTGGAGGTAACTATTCAACTGAAACTGTAATAAATGAACATTAAACATTTGTTTGGCTCTTGTTTCTTCTTCCTCTGTTAATATTTGACCACTAGATGGTGCAGTTGGTTCATTTCGCAATCTCTGCCAGACTGTAGTAGACTTCAGTGTCTGAATTTAATATTTTTTATTATTTGTAGTAAAAGTGAGAACAGACAGATGCATAATTTACATATAAATTAAACTAAAAAACACTTTGAAAGTAGACACACTGAACCTGGCTCTCCTGCAGCCAGCCTTGATTTGAGAGAGGCAAGATATGATAATTGAAAAGAAAAACTTGGGAGATGCTGTTAGATCAAATTGGATGGACAACACTGCAACGGCAACTCGCAAGACAGATCGTGCATCAGTCAGACACTTGGATCATTTTCAAGGCTCCTCTGTTTGTTGTAGCCATGTCAGTTGGAGTTGGTTGTTTGTGCTCACGCAGTACATGTTTAACCACACCCTATTCCTTAATATTGAATGACAGCCTACTCCATTTCTGCATATCCTCAGCAAATATTTAACTTGTGTAAATGTCCTGTGAAACCAGTCTTCAGTACATTACGATAACATGCAGCTGTATGGAACAGGGTTCATTTAAAACCTGTTTGGTGAATAGTATTGGTCATTTAAAGTGTGCACTCTTTGTTACCTTTTTATCACATTGTCAGCTTGTCTATGAAATGTAATCTGGATTGTGCAGTCTAGTGTTTATTTCATGTTAATGGGCGAACCTGGTTGATGACAGTAAAGAAATGACAGGCAGCTCCAGCACAAGA
Source organism: Macquaria ambigua (assembly GCA_008360985.2). NCBI lineage: Eukaryota > Metazoa > Chordata > Actinopteri > Centrarchiformes > Percichthyidae > Macquaria > Macquaria ambigua. Next base: position 452,696 of record VMKM01000083.1, read on the forward strand.
ACACCTTTAAAATACAGCACAGAGACAACCATACCTCTGTCATTATAGAAATTACTGCTGGCAGGTATTCAGGTAAAAGGGGAAAATGCCCGAGGTGCATTTCTGAGTCGCCCCCCCCAACATTACAGCCTCTTGGTCCATGTGAGGATTCCTTCTGATGTTCAGCCTGGGAGTGGCTGACGGTTATGCCAGCAGCTGTAACTCCTCCTAGCCACTCCTCCAAACTGTTTTGCTTATGCACACACACACTCGCACTTTTCCAGGACTCAGTAAAACACAACAGACACATACACAAGCTAACACACACACACACACACACACACACTCAGAGCTGACGTGGGCTGAGGTCTGAGCAGGGCTCCTTCTGGAACAGCTGGTATCCATCTGTGGTTGCCGTTGCTCTGGCTGCTGCTGCTTCCTGCCGCTGTAGGGACCGTGGCTGCCCTGAGAGCACACAAACCGGCCCACTGCAACCCATTCATGAGCTCTGCTGCAGTCACACTCTGGGAATCAGACTGAATACATAGTGAGGCTCTACTGGTGACAAGCAGTGTGCTCACCAGCCTTCAGCATGGATATCCTGACAGCCTGGGCCGTCACTAACCCAGCTGTGGCCCGGCTCCTCTGGGTCCTAGTTCTGGTGCTGGCCACCCTCCTGGTCTGGCTCTTCTTCTTCTGCTGCTACAGTTGGAACCAGAGCTCCTCGCCCTCCCTGGAGAGGTACCTGGCAGGTAGGTGGGCCCCTCAACCTCCCCCTCTGTGGGTGTGTTGAGGCCTGTGATAGGCTTACAGCAGCACTGATGCTGCTTACTGTGAAGTTTTAACTTCAAGTCAGGCTCGGTTTTACTAGGAGGAACACTCAGTGGAAATGCATTTTTTTTCCAACTCCTGTAATTGTAAATTGTTAGTGTTTCCTTTCCAAGAGTTCAGTATCCACATTTTCCAGAAACTGCCAGCTCTTGTTGGCTCTGACTCTATTTTGTGGTTGGAGCTGTTCTGATTACTGTTTAAGTGTGCTGTTACCCATGTGAGAGGATACAATGGGTCTTTCATACTCACTACTACAATAAAACATGTTTATTTTTAGGACGTTGCTGTGAGCAGATTTTACCATCTAACTAAGAATGTGAAACTACACTTTAGTGTTGTACCACACTCCAGAATGTGAGCTTAATGATATGTTATAAATTTGACATGATGTGACGTCATGGGTCGACATGCAGCTCAAGCCTACAAGCGTCAGTGATTTGCAGAGTCATGGTAACCTGCATGTCACTGCAGCGAACAATGACTCGGGACTTCTCAGTCATCTCTGCTGCACTGTACACGTCACTTTTACCACTTCATGATAGTAGTTGAAATGATGATGATTGACCCACATTTTCTTGTGATTTTTGGGATTAATTAACTATTTTGTTCCTTCTAGGGTAATATTTGATTGTTTTTTTTAATTTTTTATTTTCATACAGTGATGGCAAAGCGCTCCACATCTAAAGCTCCGACTCAGGTGAGAAAATCTGTCTAATAAGAGCGACTTTGTTCTGTCTGTTTTAATGAACAACAAAAATGTGCACACTTCATGCCTTACATTCCTGTAAAGCCACGATGGAGTCCCTAAAGTGCAGTCTGCTTACATTATCACGTTAGCGCATTGGCACATCAGCTTGTAATACCTACTTCAGACTTCAGAGGTCCTCGTTCACTTGCACTTTGCTCAGTTTCATACAACCAGCCTGCAGATGAGGGGAGCACACAAGGCCAGCAAGCTTGACAAGTTCATTATTACTCCTTCAGTGTACTGCACCATTATTTTTTAGTTGTATGGCATCATTATATGCCTCTGCCAATGTGTGACAAATTTAAACCATGTCACATTGTCACTCTAACATTATGCAGAGTGTTAGTAGTTTAAATGTCATTTTGTGTGCCATAATGCCTTGAAGAGACCTCATTGGAGGATTTTATATTTAACCAAAAGTTAACATTTTTTGAGAGGTCCCTCTGGTTTTGAAGAAACATTGAGATTAGACCAACAATAAGTGGATTTGGCCCTGCTTGCTACCTCTTTGGAAACAAATGCTACATTCTTCAGTTTTCAATAAACCTGCCTTGCAACATTTAAATAGTCCATCAGGAATGTCTCCTATTAACTAGGTTTGGTGCTTTAAAATTGAACACACAGCTTGGAATGAGTTCTTAAAGCAGGTCAGCACCATTTAAATTGGTAAACTGCCTGCAAACAATCAAACGCAGAGAATGTGTGAAACTATTTCTTTAAAACATTATAAATGGGAATTATAATTCACAACCATCTTATATTTAAAATTTGAACAACACTCAGAGTCTCTGTGAGGTTGTACTCAGTTGTACCCACAGGCACTCCAGTGCTGTGAGCTAAATGCTAACATCCACATGCTAACATGCTCACAATGACAGTGCTAACAATGTTGATGCTTAGCAGGTATAATGTTTACCAAGTTCACCATCTTAGTTACTGTTAGCATGCTACCGTTTGCTAATTAGCAAAGTACAGCTGAGGCTGCTAAGGATGTCAGTTTATTATTACAATTCATGTAACAAATGTCAACCTCATGGTGGCGCTAGAGGAAAAGTCAGGGGATCACCAAAGTCATGAGGATTCATCATCTGGGAACCATGAATGTCTGCACTAAATGTTGTGTCAATCCATCCAGTAGCTGTTGAGATGTTTCAGTCCGGACCAAAGTGGTGGACCGACTGAGAGCCACACTGCTAGCGTGCAACTTAACGTTGCTGACTCGTGTAGCACAGTAGTGATTTTCAACCTACGGTATATCCTGTTTTTCCATTTGATGTTCTGTCTCAGTAATAAAGGGAAGTGATGCATTTGATGTTTCCACCATGAGCAACAGTGGTTCTTTATAAACACAAGAGGAAGTGGCATTTGCTGAAGCACAAAACAAAGTGCATTGTTCTTACTCAAAGACCCAGTAATTTGAACAACATGCAACATTGGTGCATCTGCTACAGTTTGTGCAGCGTGCAAGTCATACAATGTAAATGCAAAACACCTATGTAATGTCTAATGTAATGTAATGTCTTCAGCTTTAGCCCCCTCTTGTCCCATCCAGTGTCCCCTCAGAGGACGGTTGTTTATATCATTCCTATATAATCTATGTACTGAAATAAAACCTCTCAACAGCTGCAGCTCTATCACGCGGCAATTCCATTACCAAGTAAACTGCAAGTGGGCTCATGTTATACTGACAGATCTGTAACTGCGCTGGCCTCACTCAGTGAGTTTTGGCACAGTCACAGAGTGCTGTTACACAGTGGAGAAGCACTGTGCACTCACTGCGTGTGATAAGTTTGAGAGGCTCTCAGAACTGGCTCCGTGCGTGAAGCCCTGTGTCTGTGCGGCACTGACACGCCAACAAAGGTCTATTTCTTCCCGCAGCAGCCAGTGTATGGACAAAGAGACATGTGAGGTCTCCATCTGAAGAACAGAGCTACACACAGCCGCCAACGTAATGCAGTGACCAAAAGTTATCAGGCTGCCAGTGTCTGTTTTGAATCCCATCTCGTAGAAAAAAATGCCTGCACACTGACATAAAAAGTACAATAGGCTCTTCAGATGCAAAAAAAAAAAAACGTATTCAATGTGCAAAAGGTGACAAAACGTGGTGAAAAAAGAAAATAATAAGTTAGATCCAAGTATTTGTTGTATGTACTTGTACCACGCTGTGCGATATGTGAATGATTTCATTATGATTGCATGTGAGTTTCAACAACTGAATGAAAGAAAGGTTTGTTCTTTTTTTTTTCTTTTTGACTATGGAAATGTCAGTCACGCATTCTGTCGGTTTCAATTCATATAGAAAAGACAGGACTATACAATCACTCCTTTCAAACTACTGCATGCCTCAAAACTCTTAACCGCTGATTGCTTCATGATATGAGACAGAACTTAATTCGTCCTGAAGGAAACGATTGACAGTTCATGACTCCCCCACTAAAGCCTGCTGAGAACAGCTATGGATGTAGAAATAACTGTAATGTGACACATACTGTCTGAACATTGGTGTTTATAATCTTAAAATATAGCACATCCACTCTGTAAAAGCTATTATCATGATATCAAGCTAGAACTTATAAGATTTTTCACTTGGGTGCAAAAAAACTAATTTGATGTAGTTATTTTCCTCTTCAGGGAATTTCAGTAGCAGGAAAAACAAAACCTCATTTGTTTACCTGACAGCACTAATCATAATCAATGGCCTCTGAATAAGGAAGCTTTTGTCCGGCTCAGTCAGTGCATGCCAGATATCAAGAGCTGCTGTTTTCCAATGGTGAGATCTATAATTGGAGAGCAGTCTTTCCCCAAAGCAAACTTTTAAAATGAGCCTTAATTCGGAAATAAAAACTGAACTTGGTTCCATGTCGGACGGTGGATTTTATGTTACAGTGATTTTGTGTTTTTTTTTCCAAAACTGTATTTTTTGGCAGAATGGGTAAAGCCTCTGAATCATCACGTCATAGCTAAAGTTCCCCACGGAAACCTTTACAAATACAAATGTCAGAGAGGCTGCTTCTTAAAGCTGATACAGTGGTAGAGGCAAGTCTGCTATGATGACCAGGTTATAATGTTAAGTAATTAAAGGCATCATGTAATTTCAGAGGAAGAAAAAGCCCAAAGAAAAGGCTGTTGCTTCTGTCCAGTCAGAGGAAGTTGTGGCGAAGGATTCTCTGGCCCTTGGACAGGAGCCACCATGTCCGGCAGTGAGGAAAAGGAAGAGACGACCTCTTAAAGTCAGGATGGAAACTGTGACTGCAGTGAGACCACAGAAGGTGAGGAATGTTTCTCCACCGTGTGTCATTAAAGGCCTCGTTTCCTGGCGTTTCTCCGCTGTGTTTGATTTAATAAGTCAGTTTTGGGACATTTAAAAAAAATGTCAAGGGGTGATTAAACACCACAGAGATGTCCTGTGTTGTCACGGAGGAACTACACAGCATATTTTCACAAATATTGTAGTGAGTTTTCACAGACAGTTATTTGGATTTGAGCTGTTTGTCCACTGGGTTCTGGCTCTATGTCAGTGCAGAAATAACAAATGCATGTTGATTTGAACACTTTTAGCTCAGTTAACAGTGATGATTTTGCTTTGCGTTGGTATGGGTGGGTGCCTGAAGAAACACAAAGGACTGTTTCTTTTGCCAAATATTGTAGTTTGTTAATTTATTGTGGCTATGGAGGCGGTGAATTCATAATATTGATTTCTACCCAGGTATAAGGAAATGCGTGTGGTTTTTCTCAATGCACTTATCATATTGGAATTATACTATACTAAGTACATGCTAAATGTATTACTTACAACTTAAAGTTCTTTTAGCAGTGCTTCAGCTCAATTTAAAGCTAATCATACATCTTAAGCATCATATAAATGTGTTCTGTGGACACTTTGAACATAATACCAGCTCATTAGTAGCTACCTTACTAGAGTACTCAACATGCTCCTGAAGTATTAGTAAGGACTTATGATAAAAAGCCTTTATTGGTTACATGGCTTGTTCACGAGCACCAGTGTTTCTTGAGTGCCTCTAAAGATTTACCCACTGAGCACACCATCATCTTTTTGGACATCCTCCTAAAGTATAACCTATTGAGTACTCTCTCTCTCTGCTCATTTAGTGATGACGGTGTTGTTCTTTAAAGGAGTTTTAAAGTTGGTGGTTTCTCTCACTTTCAGACTACATCTCTTACAATCTGTCTCCAACACCTCAAATTCCTCACAGGAATTCCTCACATCTTATCTTCCAGCATTCCTTATTGAGCAGCAGTGATTATAACATGTCTGAACTGACCTGGAGCAACCTTCACCTTCCTCAGAGCTCCACTGCTCTCTCGCTTCAGGAAGCACTTGGTTGATCAGACTGATCCTTCAGCACAATGGGTACAAAGCTGGCACAGACACCAGCATTCAGAACTGATGCCACGCATCGTTTATGAATACAGGAACGGGCTCAGACGGGGACCGAGCCAGGGCTTCACCTCCCCCAGCCCCCCGACTTCTCCATGCCCATTGATTAATGCTCCAAGTGGGAGGCGAATAATGTAGTAGGGCCACACAAACAAGCAATCTATCATTCGTGGTGCTGCGATTATGTAATGGCTCAGCATGACAGTTTTTAATTCGACTCAGTACAACTTGGCCCCATTTGGAGCGAAGAAGAAACATGAAAACATGACACAGAATAAACAACTCGCAAGGCAAAAGAGACTAAATGGAACAGATTTTCTGATTAACAGCTGTTCGTTTGCATTTTCATGACATCAAAGTACAAAGTGCAGACAGAGGGCAGCTGGCAGACACATACAGTATACAGCAGATCTGATGTACTGAGTTTGCCACTAACTGCAGTTTCTAATTTTTACATAATTCTACATTTAAGGGTCACATAAATCATTGAATGTTAATAGGGATGTTAATCACTACAATTGCCAGCAGGATATACAGGAATCAGTGAGGAAGAATTTGGTGAGCCAAGACTATTTGGAAGAACTTTTTTGGTTCGTTTTTTTGTTTTTATACATCAAGGTCCAGTTTTAACCACATTTCATGGCCCTTTTTAGTGGATGGAGTTGCTCACTTGTCATGGAGATGGTTTATTTGTCTGCACTTGTTAAGACAACCAACTGCGAACTTGGAATTACAAGGTTCTGTCTAGATTTAAGCATTTTGTCCAAAACCTGCCAGCAAAATTATTATAAACTTTGTTTTTTTTGTTCCATTTAACCTCTTTAAATTTGATATACTGTTCACATAGGCGTTAAAATATGATCCCTTCTGTAAGTGTAGAATGTAATCACAGTTATATGTAGGCTACTATCACAGCAGCCCATCTGTTTCCACATGCCAGACAGATGCTGAGCTCAGCAGTAGTGTGCTGGCACTTCCTCTCTAGTAACAGCATCCTAAAAGGTAGGTGTGAAGTTCAAGGACAGAGTAGAATCCCCAATCTGACACGGCGTGACAATAGATATATAGTTTAATTTGACAAATGTTGAGTCCACTTGGAAATCTAATGGACTGCATACCGACAGTTTAGATCATACACTTCCCTCATTGGCTCGACATTAAATGCATTAACAAGAATAAAACTCATTCTGAAGGGTGTAACGTGTGAAGGAGCCCCTGCCTCTGATTGCACGCTGCAATCAACCTGACCTGAGCTCAGTTTTCACATGCGCACCGAGCATGCAATCAGATCTCTCCTCTCATCTTCATCTTAATGCGTGCCTGCCGTTCAGCGACAACTTCGCCCGTGCTGTTGTACTAGCTGTAAGGCATGCAGCCTGAGGGAGCAGATTCTTCCACTCTGCTCGCCCTGCACCCCAGATCAGTCCAGGTCTGACCGGCGGAGCATCCCACAGCCTGGATACTGCAGGACGCAGGCGCGACTCCCGCTGCGGTCGAGGATGATGGCTCTCAAGTTTGAGCGGATCTAACTGGGACGAATCCGCCGACGGTACCGCTGCAGTAAACGGATTTTTTGCGATTGTTTACCGGGGACCAAAACAGCAGTCATCCTGGATATTTTTGGCGTGAGTAAACCAGGAACACAGATTGTTTATAGTGTACGTTTTGCCGCATCGCCGACGCTGTTAATCACATGATTTTGATGTTATTTCAAAATCTGCAGATTAGAAATAATCCGACCTATCACCGCCACTATGAGAGAATGCGAGGGTGTTTTTTTTTGCATCATCCTAACCTGTCAAACAGCAGGTGCATCTATCAGGTCTCTCATCACTGCGGCTCAGGTCACAGAGCCGGATTTCAGGTGTGGCGATGCAGTGCAGCTCAAAGCCCGAACGGGTGCGTTTTTTTGAGCTCAAGTTTTCTGGGTAGGATCCAGACTTGACAGCTTTCTCTGTCAACTGATGATGAACAGATCCAGTCCTAATGAAGTCCATCAGTTGTTCACAGTTTCAAGGGTAGAGGGGAGAGTGAGTGAGTGAGAGAGAGAGAGAGAGAGAGAGAGAGAGAGAGGGGAGCCTCGATCAGCTGTCAGTGTGATTCAGCCACTGTCAGAGTCTATTCGTACCAACACACACCACTTAACTTTCTTCCATTTCCAAGTCCTGAGAGTTTCAGGAGCATGCTCTCTAATGCTCTTCAAGGTTGCCTGGTAACTACGGATCACCCTGGTGCTTTCAGCTTGCTTGGATGAAGGCCATACAAGAAAGCAAAGCCACTCTGAATAGTAATGGGTTAGAGACAGGAGTAGAGAAGTAATGTTATAAGAGTTGTTTATTAATTGTCTCAGAGTAAAAGCAGCTGACTCTTCCAGCACCTTACTGTGGGTGCATGGTATTAGTGAATAGATCAGTGCTCTGCAGGACAGAAATGATTAATACTTTGTTTCCTGATTGACTAAAGCATTCTGTATATTGAGGCTATACAAAAAGGATTCATATGCATATGTGATAACTGTCAGTGGTGCAATTTTGAGATCCTTCCTGCTCTGCTGTGTGAGAGCTATTTTAGAAGTTATGAATTTTTAACATGACTCCCTTACTGTATGTAGCTCTAACCTTTCAGCCTGGCCTGCATTTTCATGAAGTATTTAAACAGCATCTTTTATTGTATGTGAAAGACTGGATCCTAGAAGCCCAAGCTGAATCCAAACAGCATTTAGCTGACCGGTACCGATCAAATAGTGGCCAAATGCCCATGTTTCCATTTACAGTAGATCAATTAACTGCCACAGGAAAATAATAATGTTTCACTGCTCTACTTTCAGAGGCAAACACTGCTATGAGTTTGTGTGTGACACATTGAGGTATGGCATGATAAGCTGATCTCAAACTGGCAAAACACGAGTTTTCCTGAAAAGAAATCTTCCACACAGGTTGAGCAATAATGTGTCATCATGTGGTAACAGATGTTTAATGTCACACTTCACTACTGAAGAAGCCTTTTGTCAGACTGGCACCAAGCAGTAAATGTGTTCTGGATTGAGCTGCCAAATTCAATAAAGGTTTAATAATAATATAAGAAATAAATAGTGTTGCAGTACGGCAGTCCTAATTACAAAGTAGCCAGAAATAGCACTTAGCTAAATCATAACCTGAATGTGAGGACATTACTCCTGGGACTTTGGTCCTGTCTTCTGCCGTCCAATCAGAGAGGCTGTGGCTGTGCAGCCAGCGCCCCTGTGGGGAGCATCCTGTGAGCTGGATGGTGACTCAGCTGAAAAGGGAGCTGGGAGCGTGGTGACGTTGTACAGTACATCAGCAGCACCTGCCCTGCTCCTCACAGCAGCTCTCTCAATGAGTCAGGCCTCTGGGATTTTGGTGAAAAATACTCCTCCTTCAGACACCAGTCTGATCACTGAGCTGCAACACTGAGCGTTTGCACATTAAGTCTAAATATAGATGCTCCAACATAGGGCTTTAATCATTCAATATCAGAATTTATTAACTTTTTGTGGAGTCGTATTATGATGATATAATTGTATTGTTAGGCCCATATTAGTGAAGATTCTCTGAAAATATCTGAAAATTGTAATTTAAAACTAGTTAATGAAGGTTTTGTTATATATGTGTAAAGAGTTATGTCTGTCTCTACTTTATATGTGATTTTGCATGCATTTGCCATATTGTGATAAGAAAGATTTCTAACTAATATCATATTGATTTCAGCCATATCACACACCAAAGTAAAAGTGAAAAAAGTGAAGTATTTAAGACTATTATTATTATCTAAATATACTGCACTGTCACGAATATAACATGATGTTTTATTCTAGAAATTACTAAGGGTCGTATTATATTAGGACTAGACATTTTCATTCACAACGCCTGACACCTGTGTTTACCTTGTTTACCTAGAGTGAGCCTGTTGCTTTAAGAGAGCGTTGCATTATGGGTTGTTTATAGTTTAATGTTAAGCTAGCGATTTCATACCTGACCGTTATCAGGTGTTTTCTAGAGTCAGTCATCCCAAAAAGTTTCAGGTTAGTTCAGTTGAAAGAGTTTTGTTGTGACTAATGTTAACGTTAGGAAATTAACTAATAACAAGCCGAGTCCCAGCGTCTTAACCGCGAAATGGACTTTACAGAATTGTCTGTCAGGCGGCCAAGAAATAAGGTGTCACAGAAAGTCATGCTAGAAGATGGTAAGTCCACAAAAACAGCTAACCTACCGGTAAAGTTAACTAAGTGTAAAAAAATACTTTTGTGGTCCCAAAACTCGTTCCAAAAGCTTGACAGGAGACTGTGTGAGAAACCTGACTGAAAAACAGAATGAGGGAAAGTCTGTTAAAAGTTATCAGAACCGTTTTTAACTGAAAGCTGTTAAAATCACCAAACGGCTAAATTCAACTGTTAGCATGTTGGTTCTCTCTGAGATAATAAAATGTAACGCTATCCAATTAGAAATACCAGTAGTTTCTCATGTATACTCTAATTTTTAAAATTGGTTTCTCCTGTAATTAACTTATTTGTATTCCCTTTGTATTGGTTTACTGTAGTTTTATTTAAGTGTGACGATGCATCTAGTTAAGGATGTTGTGTTTAAGATTTATCTGTTTTCATTGAAAGTTTCAAACAGTATTAATCCAAAAACAAGTGTCACAAAAGCAGGCTTGTCTTATATTTGGGCCAATGTGTTATATTTGCATGTGTCATGAAGGTCAAAGATTTTATTTCTGAAAACACTTAAAAGCCAATATCTCAGTAGCTCATCTGGTCTGCTTGAAAAGAGGAAAAACACCTGCTTTTGTGATTTCCAGAAAGTGTAAATCTGAATATTTTAAGGCCTTGGTAGCCTGGTTCTTATATTTGGTGGTTGTGTTGCCATTTCACAATAACTTCTGTGTTCTTTGTTCTTGTTTCGAGAAGTTTTGTAAATCCATGTTTGTCCTCTTCTACTCACTATGTCCATCCAGACCATGGAGGAGGTGAAGGACAAGCCCAAGAGGAGGCCTCTGGTCAGGGCTGCATCGGAGGAGAGCTCCACTGATCCGAGTTCAATAAGTTACTCTCCGTCCCCTGGAGACACGCTGCCCTGGAACCTGCCCAAACACCATCGCATCAAGCGCTCCAAGTCTGCCTCTGGAGATGTGCTGGACCCTGCAGAGAGGGCCGTCATCCGCATCGCAGGTATGATGTTCACGGAGGAAGAAGTGTCTGTGAGGGGGATGTATGTGTCGAAAGACGGTCTTTTTCTTTATGTTCCTGCTGTAGTGCTCTGCTGTAACACTGCTGCTGACACTGGCTGTTAATACTGTTACTCATGTAGCATTTTATAAGGAAGCTCTCCTCTCAACAGTTGATCATATCGCTTTGGGGCGGCTTTGTGATAACTGTGACACCTCACTGTGGCTGCTGGCATCTGGTGACTCTTTTTGTCATCTGCTTGTTGTATCAGCTGTTGTCTAAAATGTAAACTTCAAGTTGGAAGCTGGAGCTTTCAGTCAGTGCTGTCGGCTGTTGACTCAGTGCTTTTACTTCACAGAGCTGAGGATTTGTTGCATATGCTAACATTCTCCGTTCTGTGTTTGTGTTCTTGGCAAAATCAGTAAAATAATAAGCTGTGATGCTGCTGGTTGTTGTTGTACTATCATGTCGAGCTGCTTGCAGGTGATTGATATCTTGGCGTTTGCTGGCCAGTTGTTTCTGCTCTTATGTTTTTATGCTATCTATTTACCTACATGTATGTGCAGTATTTGCATTGGCATTTGTGTATTAATCTTTGATAGTGGCAGACCTATGTTTTCTTTGGTTGTTGTTTAGCATGTGCATTATGAGGCTTTCCTGCTGTTGACTTAGGCAATAGTAAATATTATAAGTGTTAGGGCTGAACTGCTCTGATTGTTGCTGTTGTTTTGGGGGTTTGCCTTGTAGGCACATTGATGGGCTCACTTGGTTTAGGGATGTAAACATGACTGTTGTCTTGTGCACGGCCCATTCATATAATTATTTCCCTGTAATCTTGGCTTCATGGCTTTTTGTCACACACAAGATGGGTAGTCTCATTGACATTTTCTCCGCGCACCTTGTATTCAGCCAAGCACTAGAGAAGAATATACTCAAAGGTAATGGGTTTATGTGACAGCTTGTTTACTATTCCTGTTCTGTTAACACTGCTGCCCCTCTCACTGCCAACCTTAAACATATACCCATTTACTGAGGATCATCTGCTGCTTATGAACAGCACAACAACATTTCATAGGAAGATATTGTCTGCTTTAAACCATGAATTTTAGGGAATTTTAAAATTCATATGTATGCACAGGAGCTGCTTATCAGGTCGATTGTTGGGTTTAGCTCTATCCATCTTAATTCACCAGATACTATATTACCTGCAGTGGTTGGAGGTGCTTTAAAAACCATTTAGTTTTACTTTATTTCAGAAGAAATGTCAAGATCTACTGTTCCAAAATTGCATACATACTTTGCACTACCTCAGAGACTCTTGTAGGCAGTTGAAAGAGATATATTGTGTCACAACATTATTACCATCTCTCATTATGCTTATTTATTTTCCATGGGGGGAGGTTTCAAACTGCTAGGAATGTCTCATTATCTACCAGGTCCAGGTTCTGCAGCTCCTCCACCTCTGTTAACTGTCTGAACACTGAGGCAGGGCTCAGATGATGTGACCCGCTGGCTCAGCACTTCCTGTGGTGGCTGTTGAGTTCATACGGTCTCTTCGGATCACAAACAGCAACACCGACCTCTTTTTCCCCCCCCTCCCTGGTTGTCTCTGATATTGATTTGATGGGGTGGGGTACTGCAGCAGTATTGTGTGACTGGGTGTTATTGTCTCTGAACACACAACAGCAGCAGCAGCAGCAGCAGGATTGTATGACTCTAAGTACTTCTTCAAAGCTGGTTGATGAGCTAAAGTTTAGGAAGCGGGATATCTGGTTAATTTATTTATATAGATTGAAATTTTCACTTAAATGTCCTTCTCATGACTTGCTGTAGTGCCTCCAGACGTGAGCAGGATGCCGGAGGCCGATGAAATATATTAGATAAAGGCGACTGTATCAGTGTTGTCTCGTTGGATTGCTGCCATAATGGCCCTGGCCCGATTCATTAGCCTTGTGAGACACATACAAGGCTGGAGCTGCAGCTTTATCTCACAACAAATGGAGACAGGGCCGTTTGTTATCAAGCTGCAGACAGTTTGAGAGGCCGGCAGCATTGGCTGATACTAACTAAGATGTGAGGAAGACTGTATCAAGGTTGTTTTTAGCTCTGTAACATGCTAGAGTTTATTGATCTGATAACTGTGACTCTTGACAGTTGCTCTGTTGACGTCCGTACAGAGTGATAGTGATTAAAAAGGTGCTGGTGAAATAAATGAACATGCTGTAATAGACAACACAGGTCAGCAGAATTGTAGAGGAGGGGAGTGAATGATCCTGGTTTAGCATGTCATGTGTTGTTATAGCCATGGCTCGTAACGACCACCAGGGGCTAAATATGCAGTACAGTACCTATAATGCTGCAGCTTTGAGTTTGCGCAGAAGGCTAAAATCTAAGTGAAAGCAGTAAGATGTTGACATGCTATAGAAATCAATTTATATAACCAAGAAGAAGTGAAAAGGAAGTCAGGTACTCCACTCGGTTTCATATAATTACAGTGTTATATTTTAAAGTTAATTCTCGCCAGTGCTGGGACGTTTTATTGTGTTCTCACTATAGAAATAGCTTGAGTCATTTCTGATTATTAATTAAATTTTTCCAGTGATTAAAATGCCTTTGAATAGTTTGAAGGTGTATTTGTTGTTTGGAAATGCATATGCTCTGAAGAGAGACTAGACAGACTGTCTTAAGTCGGCCTTCATGTAATATTACGCACTCAGTCTTATTACATAACCCTTCAGCTCCGTGATGTCCTTCCTTTCATTTAGAGAGTTTCTGTTATGCCTGGTATCTGAAACGTATGCCTTCAGAAGAACAGATAGCTTTTCAACAGACTATTTTTCTTCCATAGGTACTTATGAGATCATAACTTGGGTACAGCTGTGCAGGTTATCATCTGTCTTACAGGAAGCATCACTACATGTATAGTGACAGTATGAACACAGTGGTGTCCACAAAGATTGGCTGGTTTGTGGTCGTGGTCGGTTCCTGAATACACATTATAGTTTATTTATAGTTCTTTTTTTATAATAATCTGTGATCCTGCTTCTCAGTGAGAGCTACAACATGACTCATGCTGTGTCATGCCCCATGGTGTGGGAGAGGAGTACAGTGTTATTGCAGTACCAGTGAATCTTTCATCCAGGAACTGCACTGAAGGGTGTTTAACTTCACCAAACACAGAACAAGAAATGGCTGTAAGACAGAATGAGGAGGAAACAGAACGTTGGCTTTTCTCCTTTGTTTCCTGTGAAAGTACTCCTGTTTTGTCAGTGTTGTAACTATTAGATTGATCTGGTTCTTCCTCCTGAATTAAATATCCATCTCTTATGTGTTCCTTAATTTAGGTTTATCCCAATGTTGCACATAATGCTCAATTCTCTGTTTTAGAGAGACATCCATGTTGAAATTTTACAAAAAAGTGTCTCACGTAAGTCTTAAAATGTCATGCTGTAGTTTCTTACTGCTTTGGTCCGTTTTCGAAGAACAGTGAGTCGATAAAACGTTGCAGGGTCTGCTCGAAACAGATTCGGATAAATTATTCAGAACTGCTTTCAACGTGGGACTTTGTGCAGTTTTTGAATTGTGGATCCATTATTGATTTTACATTTTACAGTCTGCACTATGGCTGCTTGCGTCAGCAGTAAGGATGTCTTTGGGACCCTGAAGTACTCTTTTGTGACTGACAAGTGCAAAGTTTTGTTTCCTCTGTCATTCATAAAATTGTGTGATGTTTCTTTCCTGAAGCTTGTCCTGTCACTTCCCCCTAAGTTGTTTCCAGATAATGAAGACTGCCTTTGTACTGCCAGTGTTAACAGATAATGCATACCCATTTTAAAATGAGGTGAAAAGTACTTTAGAGTACTGTTTGCCTCAGTGACCACTCATTCAGTTTGTGCAGTATACATGCTGGACACTAGAGGACAGTGTCCAAAGATTAAGTGGAGCGTGTCTGCATGTTTCCCTTCACTCACTGCTGTGTTCCTGCTAACAGCATTATCTTCTGTCATGAACCATTCATTTGATTCTATATTGAGGACATTTGAATACATTTTCTATATGTAGAGTCTTACAGAACTACATGTGTGTGCAGTAGTAACATGTTGAGCTGAGTCAGCGGACAGAGCAGATGTTCAGACTGCAGAAAAAAGCAACACAGAAAATGATATAGCTTGTCGGGGTCATTGGCCAAACAAGGTTGTAAATTACACTTTGCCTTGATTACATTTATACCACAAAGCAATACATTACTTGTTACATTACTTTATGTCCTCTAAAGCAATTTTGCAAGGCTATTTGTGTTAACTCGGTCAGCAAATGTATTCAAATAATTCAGAGCCAAGTAGGTTTTTAATAAAGATACAGTCTAGCATTAAACTGCTTTACTTGTAAGTTAGATGTTTCCTACATGACATGCTTTATTTTAAATGTAAATTTAAACTAAATGAAAAACTCTTGTTTTCTGTGCCTTTGATTAATTTTCTACACTGCAGTTTCTTTATTAAATTTGGAGCTATATTTATTATTGCACTGCTTGCGCTGTGTATTGTTCTTTTGTCTATTTTTGCCTTATTCTACGTCAATTTTATTTTTAATTATTTGTTTTTATTGTTTAAAAAGTGCAACACAAAAACATCTGCCTTGTCATAAAGGCAGCATTAGCCAAAAGAAATGTTCTCATGGATTTTATCACTGAAGAGGTTAAGAGGCTAACCTGTCTGCCACCACAGTAACAGTAATTACTGACATTGGAACAGTAATGCTAATGTGATTACAGTAATATATAACTTTAACACATTATCCCTACACTGACTATATTTCAACCTGTGATTAGTATTACCTGTAAGCAAGTAACCAGACAAGGTCTTACAAACACAAATCAGTGAATATGTAAAAAAACAGTCAATGAATAGTGAGGGGGAGGTGGTATCCTTCCTTAGATGTGTTGTTATTTTCCTTTCTTTTAGCAACATAAATTAGTGGCACAGCCGGGGCAGAGAGTCTTTAGTCTGCTGATGTGTGGGAGGGCTGGTTGGCACTGCAGTCAGACACTGGAGCCAAAGCCAGACAAGCAAACAGAGAGACAAAAGTGAGACTTTCTCATCCGCTGGCCAGTGATGAGAAAACAGTGGGATGCTTTTTTTTTACACCCTTACTGTGGCTTAGAGAGATTCATAAATGTTGCCCATCAAATAGCAATATCAGAGCCAAATTGTTCTGTATGCTGTGAAAAAAAAATCATGGAATAAATCATCGAGCCCTCAGTTTTAAATTGGTAATCTGTGAGACTCTCGTTGTTTTACTTTGGTGACATCTTTAGGGATGAGCTGTCGTTGATGTGGTTTGCACTTCACTTCAGAGGTGACTCGTCAAGCTGTTTTTGCCGTGCAGTGACATGTTTTCCTTGATTTTCTGTTGGTACAGTTTGAAGGTGTAGGTGGCTCTCTTTTCTCTGACTTTTTCATGGTAGCTGTCACTTAAACGACAAAGTTTCCTGCCATGTGCTGTTGTCACTTTGTCCAGTCTGAGTCTGATGATGATTTTTTTTAAGGCCAATATCATATGTGATATTTGAGTTACACTCTTAGGGCTGCTCATGCAACTGTATGATATTCACAGTCATAATTTATGAAGTGCCATAATAATGCTTTGTAATCAGATTGTCTGCTCTGTCGAATCAAATCAAGTGCTTCTGTTGTAGATGTGTCAATTAAAGTCAGTTTAAAAAGTCCAATAACAGGAGTTTGTTCGAATAATCTTTTTAAATAATGATTGTATTCAACAAAATCAACATGATTGTATTCAACAAAATCAACATGATCATTTTAGCTTTAGTCTTGTGTTCCCACTGCATTCCTGCTGTTAATGTTTCTGTCTGTGAAACTCTAAAAGATCTGTTTATCGAAAAAAAACCAACAACTTTCTCCTATAAACAGTGAGGATTAGTTTGGTGTTTATTAGATTCAGTTCAAATTTGGCTCAATTTATATGGATGTTAATTGATTTTGGAGATTGATGGAGTTTCAAAAACCTCCTCTGAAAGTGCTGTCACTGCTGGAACTCATTACAGATGAACACAACATCTTCATTGTCAGAACTTTTCTGTAACTCACTTTTAGGTCATAACTCACTGGTTGAGAAACGTTGCACTTAGTTGGGTGGCTCAAAGTTGCAACGCTTACTTGATTATTCAAGCGACTCAGACTGTTGAAATATTTTTCACATTCCTGACGTGAAGGATTTATTAATGTACATTTTGCAATTTGCAGTTTTGTGCTGATGAAAGTCTCCTAATTCTCCTGATGGCTGTGTAAACAGAAACTCCCAGCTGTATGAGAAAGTGATAACACACACACATGTGCTCAGGCTGCGAGGATATCTGCCATATTTTGTTGCTTTTAACAGTGAGAGTGTGGATGCATATTATTATTATTATTTTGTGTTGCATTTTGCCAAGTCTTTAATTCAAAATGTTAAATTCAAAATGAATTTTCTTCAGAGCTTTTAGTGGTACTTTCATTTTACGATATTATTTATTTAATAGGTATTTATGGTTCAGTAGTATTACAGTGCACATCTGCACTGTGGCAGGTGGTATTGATCATCGCTCAACGCTGTTAATTCGCCATTCATTCTTGAACTTTCATGCTTAAAGTTAAGATTTTTTTTGTCAATTGTAGAGCGAGTAGAGAGTTTTGAGATGGTACTCACCAAGCTGTGTGGCTCATACAGACGCACACACATAATTACACACTCACAAACACACATGATGAGGTGACATTGGCATGAGATGCTGTAACACTTTGAACCTATCAACAACAAATAAGCCAGTCTATATTATCAGTCTGTTCTGTTGGGATTTGTTAATGCATAAGTAATTTAGTGAACTGTACAAAATTCATGCACCAACTTGCTTCATACTAAGCCTTTTTCAGGGCACAATGTTTTACATATCATAGCAGGAAAAGTACATGTGTAACTAATAACATTCATAATGGCTTTGCTCTATAAAGGTGTGCCACTCCAGAGTCCTGATATAGACCTTTTTCACAGAAAAGACATTTTGATATGTCACAGTAGGAAAAGCACAGGTGTAAATAATAACATTAATGATGATTGAATTCAGCAGCTTCTGTTTCAGAGTCCTGGTTATGTGCATGCTGGCTCACTGTCACTGTCATGGCTTGTTGGGACACCTAACGGAGCGGCCATTAATGTTATTTATTCCACCTGCTTTTCCTGTTACGACAAGTCTGAAGACACTCTCTCGTTCACTTCATCACAGTTCCTTATAATACACACTCAATAGATTTCTGTAGTGTGCAGTAAGTTGTAATTTTGTACACTTATGAGTTATATTTTCCACCATCACTGACAGGTGTAACTGTAATTTTCACATCTATTAAAGATGAAAAAGGAATGTTTGAGGACATTGTATAGTGCATAAATTTCACACTTTTTAATTTGGACAATAAATTGGCAGAAAGTAAATATGGTGCACAATGTCTGCTGTCAAAAAGGCTGGTCTTGCGTAGATATATTAATCCCAAAGCAGCAATAACAAATGAACTCATAAAAAAACTTAAAAATCTTATGTGCCTTAACTACCAACAAATACGCCATAACATCCATGATAACTCAACTTAATGGCAAAATCATCCAAAGAATCAGCACTAAACATCTGCTCTTATCAACTGTGGAAAGTTTTCTATGTGGATATACTGTACAGCTTTTTGGAAAGAAATACTCTGAGTGCTTCACAGTATATTTCCTCTGAACGTTTCCCAATTTTCCTGTCGCAGATACGTTCTCTGTGCTTCTTCCAAGCACCACTTCCTTGTAGGAAGATCCTTGTGTAGCTGCAGTTTTTCTTGCCGTCCTGACGTACTATTGTCACTGCTTCATCTGAGAGGGTCTGTGATTTCTGTTTACTGTTTTCTTCACCCTGGGGAACTAAAATTCACACTCCTTGAACTACAGAATAAAGGATAAATGGATGGAATCAGATTCATTTTGAGATTCCCACAGCTAAATCGAAGCAGGGCAGTCAAAGTTGATGGATATTGTCAGATTTAAAATGATCACATGAGTTCATTATGTTTTGGCTTATGAAGTACTGCATATAGAAAACTAGTATAATGAAGTAATTATTATGTGATTTAATTTCAGTTTATTTTGGCACAAGTGTTGCTTTGTGGGGAAACTATCACATGAATGTTTTTTTTTTTTCTGAAGGCATTATAAGTTCTGTCTTAAAGTTTTAGCTTTAGTCTCCTTTAATGTGGTTCTAATTTTCACACACATTCAGAGTTGTTTAGCTTTGAGCTGTGTGATCCAGCACTGGTCCAGTGTTTTGTCCTATACCGAAGAGGTGTGGTTCTCTGGCATTAAAACTTCAAACTCTGCCGTCATTCAGTTTTGGGAATATGACGTGACTTTAAGGAACCATGTAAGTGTTCCGGGAGTTTATTTTAAAACTGTTGAGTAGTACAGGATCCACTTGGCGTGCCTTGCCCCAGTTTCTCCAGCACTGGAACTCAAATAACCCCACGCAGCTCCGTCATTTGTTTTTTCACCGAGGTAGCCATGTGTGTGTCTCTATCAGGGGTGGAGTTGGCCTGTGCGGTGTGTGTGTTTGTGGGATTCGCAGCTCTGGCTCAACTGGTATCTGTCTTTATGGCGTGTGTTCGCCTCTGTGCCTTTAAGAGGAGGGTCTGATATGTGTGTGAGTATGTGGGTATTTCTCAAGCAGAGGAGGGGAGTGGTGGTGGTCTGAAATGAAATCTACAGCTTTAGAGGGAATACTGTGACAGAGTGTGGGTGAGGAAGAAGGTGGGGACAGACAGACAGATAGGTGGACAGACAGATAGGTGGACAGGGGGGCTTTTATCATCACTGACAGGACAGAGAGTCAAAGAGAGGTGCACAGTGCCAGTGGAAAGT
The DNA here is from genome assembly GCA_008360985.2 of Macquaria ambigua. Taxonomy (NCBI): domain Eukaryota; kingdom Metazoa; phylum Chordata; class Actinopteri; order Centrarchiformes; family Percichthyidae; genus Macquaria; species Macquaria ambigua. The sequence continues at coordinate 472,778 of VMKM01000083.1, forward strand.
TTAAAAGAAAGTTTGAAGAGAGAGGAAGGTGCCCTAACTCCGACTCAGTATCAGCCAGGCCATGTCCATGCCCATGTTTGACCCAGGTCAGCGGCTGTCAGAGGAGCAGGACTATGTGCAAGCCTATGAGAACGTCAGAGAGAAGTATAAAGGTAACAACATCCCCCTTTTCTCTTCTTTAGTGGGATTTTACTCTACTTACTCAAATGATAACCACGTTGAGAGCATGTTTGAATGGGAGGCTTGGTGTGAGTGAGTGCATGCTTCAGTGAGTATAGTATGTTGACTTACCAGCATTAATTGGTTCCATATTGATTTGCACAGATTTACTTTGGTTCAAGAGGGCTCTCTATGAGATGTAAAACAGGAAGTATAATATTTCTACTGTAGAAATGACACTGAAAAGACTTTTGCACTGAGTTGCTAGAGAGACATTATGAAGTTCAGCATCAAATCTTATTATTGTTATTATGAAAGCTGGAGACTGGTGAAAGTGATACACTATGGTTTCCTCTGTGGTGATTGTAGAGAGTTTAAAGGAAAGATGTCTTTCTGAGATGCAGGTGGCTGAGCTGTGGCCTTCAGGTTAACCAATTAAATATCAGTAAAACACAAAGGAGTCCTGTGCTACCTAGTTTGTGTCCTCTTCTCTGACCTGACAGCCTCCTTTGCATACAGGGGAATCACTGGGCAGTGTGGGCACAGAGAGGGGAGACATTTGGCCCTTGGTTGAAAGGCACAGGTCCAACAGTGCAACATGAGTGATACAAGCTACCAGCCAACAAGGTGGCACATCAGGAGGACATTCACCTGATTATGCCAGGGTAAACACTGCCATGACTTGATAGTGTTTTTCATTTCAGAAAGCAGACACAGGAAGCCGGATCAACCTCAAGATGTTCCTGCAGCTCATTTGCTTACTTGATTCATGAGTCTGAATTTGACCAATGCAAAACCGGGGAGAGAATCATGACCTCTCTGCTGCAAGAGGCAGCAGGTTGAAACTGGTTTTTGTACACTGTTTGATTCACGTTTCTGCCACCAGTTTCTCACTATTCCACTGATCGACTGGTGTTGATGGTAACACACAAAGAAACATAGCAATGCGCCTGCAAAGGGAGTAAAGACGAAGACTACAAGTTAGCAAACATGGATCTAAACAATGCACAATCTAAAATATTCCAAAAGTGAGAAAACATTCTCACCAACGTTTCTGAGAAACTCCACAGGGAACCGTTAATTGACAGTTTTGATAATTAATTAATCGTTGCAGTGGAACATTTGCTGGTTCCACCTTCTCAAATCTGAGGATTTGCTGCTTTTCCCTTTTTCTTATAATTGAAAATGTAATATCTTTGGATTGTTGTTCAGTCAAAAAAAAAATTGAAAATGTAATATCTTTGGATTGTTGTTCAGTCAAAAAAAACCCAATTTGATATGTCACCATTGGCTCCAGGAAATTTTGTAATGATGCAAATGATTAATCAATTAATAAAAGTCAATAATGAACAAAAAATCAACAATCAATGAACATTGTTCGTTGCAGCCCTGATCAAAAGCTTGTCATTCAGTGTAAAAGTCTACCGCTTAACGGATGCTCAAGCACTGACCTTCATGACCTTGTAGCACTCAAAGACCAGGCTTCAAAATAAGAGCCTTATATAATGCACCTTTCATGGTGTTTGCATGTTGGTACGAGTCTGCCTGTCTTGAATTTGAAATGAAAAAATGTATTTACACATCTAACATTATTGCTTTCTAATCCAGACTAAGTTGCTTCAAGCTCTGAAACAAGCTGTTTTTGTTCAAATTTTAAATTAAATGTGTATTGGAGGAATAGGAGGACATTAAAAGGCAGGTATCAAATTTAGCTTTTGACCAGCTGCCTCTTGTCTGTATGGATCACTCTCAGACTCAATGTCCAAGTAAAAGCAGGTGAATTACTGCAACATCTGGAGGTGGTGTGGGCTAGGACACAGGCTGACAGGAACAGCTGTGCTCTCATATCCCACTTGCCATCCATATACAGTAGGACGTAAGTGACGCTCTCTTTTTGTAGTAGTTTGTTCTGTGCAGGCCTTATAGTGTCTGTGTGTGTAACTGTATCAGTTGCTGAGAAGCTGCACGGATGCTCAGCAAAATCTCTGGTTAAAAATAGGTCAGAAATAAAAACAGAAATCATAACTGTGGTCACAATTTCCACCCCACTTACAAGAGACAATCAGTGAGGACAAGTCTTGGTCTCTATGTTGGGAACAGCATCATTCCATCCAGTCACAACAGTCTAGTAGTTTTCTTCCCATGCGGTTGCCTACTGTGCATGTCACTGTGGGCAGTGTTCCTGCTGTGTCGCTCTGGCACCAGTCTAGTGCTCCACGCCCCTCTTATAACCTCCAGTCCCCTCTGCCAAGATCTCACTTCCTGTTACTTCTTTCTAATTGTTGGTTTTTGACTTAATGGCATTTGTTTTAGATAATTGTACATCCAGAGTGAATGGAAAGTCTAGACACATTATCTGGGTGAAAAAGGGGAGGTATAAAGAGGGTGAAAGTTGTTTTCCTCAACCTTGTCCCTTGTGGTGTGAAGCTGATCTGGTTTTTGAGCTAAAAGCGGGTTTATTGTTTTGAGGTTTGTCATGAGATGTCAGCTCTGTATCTCCAAGGCCATTGCTCGAGTCTGTGTATGTGTGTAGATGTCTGTGTGTGAGCTGAATAAGTCAAATATAGCCTGCTTAATACTGTGTTCATGTCATACTGGAGGAAGCAGAGGAACAGGCTGTCACCTTGAAAGTGTTTTGTTAGTTTAAAGACTTCCAAATGGAGTTTTGTTCATTAATTTAAAATTAATAGTTAATAACCTGCAGCTGATATTCCTCATTTATTGTAAGCAGGTGTAATTATTAATATTACTGGGACTTAATGGATAATTTAAATTCTTATTACCTTGCTTTGCTGACAGAGATGGATTCTCTTCTATTTTTACTGCTTGTGTTGATGCCGGTTCAAAATTCATAACACTAGCGAGAGATATCAGATCCTGAAAAAAAGCATCCCTCATGTGCAACTTGTATTTACCACCTGGAGGTCGAATGTGAACTGTTTTTCCTAATTGGCAGCTTCTGTATATACAACGTTTCCCATATCACATGAGCAAGTTGTTATTCCTGTACAAGCTGTCTTGTGAGCCTCATTTGCAAAAGTTATTGCAACAGGTGAAATTCAGTTTCTTGTGGGAATGATAAAGTGGAGCTCTGTCTTATAATAGCAACTGAACAGATCTATTAGTGTAAAACATGCAGCGCTGCTTTAAATACTCACCGCAAATATATCCCTGGAGTTTGCTCTGTCAGTCTTCAAGTTATTCTGGTTGAAAGACAAACTAAAAAGACTTCTGACATTTAGCTCAATGAGATGTTGCTTAGGAAGGTTGCAACAACTTAATGAAAAGTAGTCTTTCCTTCTACAAATGTTATTAGTCTTGCAGCATCAAAGCATATTTTCGTGCAATCAATATCTTTGAAATACATTTGACCAAAGCTGGATATCTTCTTTAAAACAAAGCTGCTAAGATTATAGATGTTTGGCTGCAGTGTTCATCCTCCTCATGGAAGTTCTTGGAAAATACTGAGGCAGGAACATTGCAGGGTGGAGGGACCTCAGTAATGACTCCCTCAAATGCAGTATAACTACCTACACTTACTAACAACTCCAATGACCTCGCCTCAGACTGAGGAGACCCTCAGAGGAGTTTCCTCAAGTCTTGTTGGGTGGACTTATTACTGATCTTAGCCTCAAGTACACATTCCTTGAGGTTAGTTGGTGATTTCGCTGCCAAATATCCAAGAATTGCTATTCAAAGTAACTTTGACTTTTTTTCCTCAAACTTTTTGTTTTAAGATGAATAAAGTTCTAAGATCACTATTGTAAACTAAATCTAAAATAAAACTAGGTCTCTAAAACTCCTACAATAAACTGGAATAAATATAAAAGTGAGACAGAGAAAATCAAAACCTGAAAAACAGTGCAGCTAAAAGAGGTAAAATTCCCTACTTTGCCAACGTATCCTGGAAACCTAAGCAAACACAGTTGTGCAAAATAATCTTAACACCTGTTGTAAACATAACGATACCTTTTGTAAGTTGTATCATACATTCAAAATATCACCAAAACTAGATAATTAACAAGAGGTTAAACTAATACATTAGAAAGAAACACACAAAATAAATTAAACCCACAAACCTATACTAAAAAATAAACGTTGTTGAAATAAAAATGGAATAGTAAAGATTAAGGATTTCCCTTTGCTCATTTGAGCTTTCAGGTAAACTGTGACAGATTCCATAAGACAATGACAGTAGTCTTTGTTTTTGCTGATCTCATCTTTGTGTTTGCACAGTGAAGTGGAGGTCTGTGATTAAATCCAGCCTGCAAGGTGGATTTCAGCATCCCACTCCTTGTTCTTAAACAATCTTAAATAAGCCAACACACATGGAAACCTGCAGCTACAACAGACCCTGTTGTTGCATTTGTACTCTGCAGTGCCTGTGTGTGTGTGTGTGTGTGTGTGTGTGTGTGAATACCAACAGGGTTCACTTCTAAAAAGGCTGCGATAAGTTTGTCTTGTGAATCACTGTTGAGCCGTACCGTCCTCAGAGAAACAACCCCCTCCACACTTCACTTCCAGTACTTGCCTCCAGATCGGTTTCATGCAACTTGACCTCAAATTCAAAAATAGTAACAGTCCTCAAGTCATGAATGCATTTTGTGCACCTAGAAAATCACTCATACGTACCGATGCAACAAATCTGTCTAATTAATCCAGCCAGCAGGTTGTGAAAAGGGAAAATAAGTCTCCTCATGTCATGGAATCACTAACATCCAGTACACCTGCTCTTTTGAGGACGTAGACTTGTGTCCCGGGTCTCAGTGCAGTAATATGTTTTTTTCTCACTGTACTGGTGACTAATAATAACTACTAATCAAAACTTGAACTTAACTTGAACCATTAACCTTTGTCACAATGTGAAAGTTCACATATTCATTTGAAAACATCCACATTGTAGCAGGAGAAGGTTTGGGATTTGGGCCACCATTGGATGCTGTAACAGTAACAAGAAGATATTAAAGCCATGGGACCATGAATGCTAATATTTATGTAAATGTTCTGTCTATCAGAGAACATCACAACTTCTTATTAGTTTATTATGACTTTATATATTTTTGACATTTAACCCTTCAGCTGTATTTGTGTTTTGTGGAAGGATTATCCCTGTTGAAATACAGTACCTGATGTCTGTCATTAAAGAAATAGTTTAAAACTTAGGAAAATACACATATTCACTTCCTTGCTGAGAGTAACATAAGAAACTCAATGCCACTCTCATGTCTGTACAGTAAATATGAACAGTAGATGACGGTTAACTTTGCTTAGCTTAATGACTGGAAGCAGGAGGAAACTGTTAGCCTGACTCTGTCCAAAGGTAACAAAATCCACCTGACAGCACCTCTAAAGCTCTTCAGTTAACACCTTATATCTCTTTGTTTAATCCGTACAAAAACCGAAGTGTAAATACAACATTTAGCAGTTTTACGGGGGGCGGTTATTTGCTGGATAATTGCTTGGCCGGGAACAGTAACTTCCTGGAGTGTCATCACCGTGAGGTTGCCAGGCAACAAACTGACATTCCATCAAGTAAATATAATATTCGCAATAAAGAATCTGCGGTGGTAGATTGCAGTCACTTATATTTAAAATGGTGTATGTGAACTCTAGTTTCAATGGACTGTGTCTGTCTTAAGCCCTAAAAGTGGCTCTTAAGGTGAAATGACTCCTAATTTCCTAAGTCTGCTGTTGTCTTGTTGTGAGCTGTCAATCATCTGCTGACATGGTCTAATTAGTATCAGCACGCAGAACAAGAAACAACAATCTTCTGACAGGTTAATCCACAGTTCATGGCAGTTTAAAACCAATCAGACAAATAAGTCAGACTGTAGCTGTTGGACGTTTTTGTGGAAAACGTGGGAAAACGTTTGGGATTTTAACAGCAGTTGTGTTTTTTTTTTTCTTCTTTTTTTTCATCCATCAATTTTTCAGTCCCTCTGCTCTGCAGTATAAAGGCAGGCTATGTGTTTGATGGGTCCAGAGGAAAGTTTCAGTCATGGAATAGGATTTAGTCTGCATGCATGAACAGAGTGTTACTGTAGAGAGAAAGCTCGTTCCCTGAGGGTGTCTCTCTGTCTTCTCAACATTATCGTCACTGTCAGATGAAAACCTTAAGATGATGACTAAGAAAGACAGCCTGGTTTTATCTTGACCACAATGTATTTTTTTAATGTTTTTTATTTTATTTAGGGGAATTTGTAGAGTTTTCTTAACCCACAGATAAGTTAAAATTATTTATTCTGCACCTCTAAACCACTTTCTGCAAGTGTGAAGCACTGGACCAGAGAAAACTAGAAGCAGTTTAGGTCACTTATGTATTGTTTTAGGGCCTCTCAGTGTGATGACCTCCATTGACAGAGGACGTACTCATATATTATCTCCACATATGTTCACACCTACACTCGATCCCACAGTGCATGCCGACAGGACGGCTCACTGTACTGTAGATTGTAGATTCTGCTGCAGCAGAATCTTCTCACCTGTCTGCTACTTCACATGAGTATGTAAGATGACCTGTTTGGTCTCTGTTTGTTCACATGTGCAGCCGAAACATTGTGTGTGTGTGTGTGTGTGTGTGTGTGTGTGTGTGTGTGCGGAGTAATTCGACATGACTGTATCAAGGAAGGCTGTGTGGGGAAAACATTGTATCTCCACAAATGTAGCTTTCCTTGAACCAAGAAAAACTGCCTGGTTTTCACATTTTGTGTTAGCTTCACTATCAGTTAACCAATTAATTGCTTTTTTTAAATTAATAGATTTATAATGGCAAAAAACTAGCAACACATGCATATCACAAGTTCCCAGAGCCACAGATAATGTCTTCAAACTGCTGATTTTCAGACCAGTCAAATTATAACAGTATAATTCTCACATTGGAGATGTTGTAACCAGTGAATGTTTATAACTTGTAATTTTGTAACAGATAAACACTTAATTTGATTATTTCTTGGTCCTCAACTAGAAGAGCAAGCTAAAGAAACACACAAAGACTTGCACAAATAAAACTTTGCAAACTCAAAAAAGTGCAAGGGATAATCCACTATGAGCTGTGAAATTATCCAAAAATGGAAGCTAAAAACCCTGAAAATAATCTGAAATTAAACCATGGCCACAGTGAGTACTAGATTATGATTAGTAAGAGATTCAATAAACATACTGAGTATCATACTGAAGCCACCAAAAACCTAAAAAAGCTGTTATGCCTGCCAAAGGTAGGAAGCTTCTACATCTGAGAAGATATAATGACTGTGTCAGCTGTCATTTTTGATGCCACTGGGTTTCAAACAGCCCTGTTCCTGCAGCACAGTCTCCATTGGTCATGCCACTTTATCTGGCAGTCGTAGATGAGTTCACATTCTTTCACTGAGTCAAAATCCCCTTTGATGATAAATGACACCAAGATGTAATTGGTTTCTTAACTGTGTCTCTGGTTTCTTCTGCAGAACAGTTTGAATGCTGCAGAGAAATGCAAATCCCAACCATGAACCACCGTAAAGTGAACTCAGCCTGGCAGAGTCTGCCGGTGGGGCAGGAGAGGACAGAGTATAGCTGCTGTAATTGAGATGGGATTTGTGTTGGAGTGGAGGATTAGTGTCTTCCCAAACGCAGGGAGTCAATAACAGCTGGCATTAATTATGTAACCACACTGCCAAATATTCATTCTAGTTATTTCAGTCTCAAACAGAATCAGAAAAGCTTTCAACCACATCTCATGGTCTTCCTCATCCCCTGAGATGTGGTTGAAAGCTCAAGAAAAAACTAGCCAAGAATGAACCTTTATGCTCAATGGCAGAGTTTTGGAAAATTTCACTGCTTTTAACAAAGTTTTTTTTTTTTTTTTCTGGTGCAGAAATGTTAAGCTGAGTAATTTTAGAAAATAATCAATTATAATCAGTAAATTGTCATTTGTCAAGAATGTATACTTATGCAAATACAGCTAAAAATGTGTCTTCATTTTATAAAATAATAAAACACACTTTTTTTTTTGCTAATGGTCTTAGCTAGCAACTTTGAAGACATGTTTGACTCTGGTAACCACATGTGGCTGACATTTGTAACTTTAGACATGTAAATGATTAGATGTTTGATCAGATCACTAGATTAATTGATAACAAACAACCACATAATCAGGTGTTTGGATGGATATTATTCCCCTCTCTTCCTGCTGTAATTGTTGCTGTACCTGTTTTGCAGTTACTGTCATTGCCAAAAGTGAAAAAAAAATCAATGAGGTTTTTAACAATTAACCTCAGGTGTTTTAACAGTATGATGTCAGTGTTTACTTTCCCACAGTGTTTGGAGATACAGATGTGTGATCCGGATGGTAAGGTATTGACCGATAGCAGTGACACTATGAAGGATGTCTTTCTAATCTACATGTGAGGAGGATGATGTCACCAGCAGAGAAATGTGTCTGGTCGCAGGGAGGTTTCAGTCTCCAGGATACAGTCGAATACAAACTGTCATTTTATCCTGCCTGAGTGCTCTTCACTGTCGAGCTATAAAAGATCGTGAGTGGATACTAAAAAAGACTTTTGCTCTCTGTAGCATTGCGTTTAAGAGTTCTGTATCCCCACATATGGCCATTTTGGGTATTGATGAATTACCTCAATACAACCAGCCAGTGCCATCTTCAGCCTCATGTGTTGACTGTTCATCCCACAGCCTAACCTGTGATGGTACGCGGAGATCCTGGCCTCACTTTGGTCCTGGGGTGTGGAACAATAGTAGAACAACACCCTGGTTCTGGCATGCTACAGTAAGCCAGACTAATGCCAGGAATGCCAGTAGTGAGCTGGCTGGCATGTGCTCTCTTTTTCAGCAGGGTGCCTGAGTTTGAGAAACACTGCTGCCTTTTCCACGTATCCACACCCAACTCTGCTGCCCCTCTCCCTTTTTAGCAGTGGATCTGTAGCAGGGATTGAACAGTAACAGCATTTACATTGATTTTTTGTCTCACCTTTTAATCTAATTTTCAAAGCTGAAATAGAATGAGCTCATCGGTGTGGATGAAAGTTGGAAGAAAATGAAACAAATGTCGTTGACTTACAGAGAAAAGACCATAATCGAAATGCTTATTCACTTTCTTGTAAGCTATTCAAAATGTTGTCTTGTCATTTGAAAACACTGCAACTCTGCTTTTGGTAATTTTCATGTTTTTACTTCAATCAAAAGGTTCATGATGAGCCGAGAAAATTCTACTGGCTGAAGGTTTATAAATCACAAGTGCATGGTGGTCAAAGTAAAAACAAAGTTGACAGAAATACATGGTTTTCACTCCACAGCAACAGTATTACACAAAATTCTGTATACAAGAATTTCCTGGTGCTTGTTGTTACGAAAGCTTAACTAAGTATTTCTAAATGTCTCAGTATCGTCATCGTCTTCATTCACTCTTCTAAAAGTCACAGTTATCAGTAACTCCATCCAAACAGAATGGATTTGTTGTTCTTTGGTAATAAACTGTTCTTCCGGCTGGCCCCAGAACAGCCTCTAGTGGATCTCTGTCAGTGCTACACAAAAGGCAAAAAGACATCCTGAATGTGTCTCTTTCACAGTTGTAGATGTGAAGGATAGCGGGCCTCAGAATACATTTTTCATCATGACACATTCTGTGAATTCCTCCAGCGTTGGTGTCCTCTTTTTAAGCGCTCTCTTTCTTCTGTACAAAAGTGCCTCAGCGAAGACACACACACACACATACACACACAAAACCCTGTTAAGTCTGTAGTTGCTCTTTTTTGCTCACACCTTCTGCTTCTTTTACGCCACGTTCAGGTCTTATAGTTTGTTTTAGGAATTTGAAAGCGATGATATCTCCCACTTTGTGAAAGGACTACAGATGTGTCAACATGGCTGCAACGCCAACATCGCTGGCAGTTACATCTAAATAAAATCCAATATTAACACTTATACAGTCAGCTCATTTAAAAGGAGCTAGTTTGTTTGTATCTGGTTTTACTTGTTAACAAACTGCTTCAAACACGTTACGCAGCCAAAGTATCAAATTTTAGCTATTTAAATGATAACACTTTGAGGCTAGCTAAGGGGGTAATTTCATGTACTGGTTAATGCTGAAAGGAAGTGATCACAGACTGGTTCAATACTGACCCACTTCAATTGAAATTGGTGTCCTGTGTCCAAGTCCAAAGTAACTGCTGCAAAAATAGGCTATAATAGCCTCTAAAGTTATACAATTATTATTATCCTTTTTTCACCAAATTAAATTGTTCCTTCGCGGACCGGTATCAAATGTGGGTTTGGAACATTTGCAAAATTACACTCTGAGGTATCTCCTGATATACAAAAAAAAAAAAAAAAGTGGAGTCAACAGAGGAAACTTTTTGTCTATCATTTTTGATGCCTTGCTGTGTAGTATTTGCTAACATTAACTGTTGAATTTGCCCTTTTTTATGTGCGAGAGAAGCAGGGAGTGGCAATAGTAAACAGTTTATTTTAAGCAGCCGACAGTTGACTCCCTGCCTGGTTTGTTGTCTGTCTGTTTGTATATGTGTGCGCAGATGGGCTGCAACAACTGCACTTGGAGTTCGATATCACTTTAATGCATCTAGACAGCACGGGATGGCACCCACAGTGTACACCCACCCCCACCCCTCACCACAGAGTGTACTGGTCCAGCTCCAACTTCTAATGGCTGAACTCCATGATGGGAAGAACCACATCCCAGAGAGGGGTGGAGGGGGTGTATCAGGTCTTCCACCACTGATTATGAGACTTTGGCTGTAATTCAGACTGAGTTTTGACACCATAGTACTGAACAGCTGCATGGAAACAGAAACATCAACTCACCCGGGTGTGGAGTCAGGTCAGGTGGCTCACTATGTCACGCAATGACATTTAGCAAGGAAACCTAATTTTCTCTGTCTTTTCAAATACTTCAATTGCATTATGAACAATGGCATTTATTGTGTGGTATTTTGGAAAAATGTTAGTTTTGAAACCGATTCTAAGAACAAAATCGGCACAAAAATGTTATTTTGCAGCGTCTAAAGGATGGATGAGACAGTGATATAAAAAGTAATTATTTGAAGATGTATCAGATATCTCATACTTGTATGAGATATCTGATACATCAGATATCTCATACTTTCTCTCTGATTATTGGCATCTCTTCCCCTTTTAAATATATGTATAGACTGAGGTAAACATGCATCCGTTTAGGAGCATCAGTCCAGCGAAATACTAGTTTGTCCCTTCAGGTGGCAAAAAGTGTACCGTAACATTTTAAAAATGTGCAGCAGCTTTTTCTGTCATTAATGGCCGTGTACGTTGTAATATGTTTTTGAGGACACATTATTAAAAAGCTAGATGCATAGTAGAGAAATGGACATGCAGTGTTGTGTTATTTCTTGTTATAGAGTGTAGTATCTAGATTTAGATGATGTTTCAGGTGTGTCCTGCCAGCTGGTGCGTTTTGCTGCACTGCCTGTCATCACCAGGGGCCTCATATCTCTGGTGTAAAGCCCTGCTCTTCTCTCCTCTGCAGCACTGAGGCTACTAGCTCTTTGCTTGAGACTTGTGAGATCAAATAGATTTGTTGAACACTCAAATGGTGCATCATTTGTCTGATTTGATCATTGCTGTAGTAGTTATGAACTGTCTGTTTGAGCAGCTGAATCCAGCCATGATTTGAAGCATGAAATGGAGGTAGTGTGAAACAGTAGGTGTGAGGAGTAGACTCTTAATTGACCAGCATCTGTAATATTATGTGGTAATTTTTCTGCCAAGCTTGATTTTTGATGAAAATCAGACCGGAGATGCATCTTAACACCACTACAGTGTGGAATGTTAATGATTATCTTTCAATAGACATTTGTCGACTTGTCAAACAGTTGTAACTAATAACATTAACGATGGCTGCATTCCATTTAGATGTGCCAGTTCCAGGGTTCTGGTAGTGGGGATGCTGACTCACTGGCATGGCTTACGGCCTCACCTAAATGGAGCAGATCCATCAGTACTGTTATCAGCTGTGCCGTCCCTGCTGGGATGAGTCATGTCCTGGAGTCTGCCGGTCTCCAGGAGTAAGGGTTTGAGAAAGTTCTGCCTGAGAGCCTCAATTTGGGGAATAAAAGTCCTGTGAGTGAGTCACAATAAAGTGAAATATTTGATTAAACAGGATGGATTTGGGAGAGAGTGCAGTAGGCATTAAAAAGGAGCATTTGAATAATTGAATAGAGTTTGACTCTATGTCCCATTTTCTTGTCTGTTACGGTAAATGAATCTATCCCAAACTTGATATTCATATCTTAGGGTGTGTTGTCATCATTTGAAGGGTTAATCATCTCTGTCAGTTTCCCCCATCTCTCACCCACAGATCCTCTACCTCTTCATATACAGTATCTGTTTACTGCTGCTGTAGCAGGCTGAAACTGGATCTGAACAATAACTACAGCGTGACAAGCATTCATTGATTGTGTATTGATTGGAAAATGGGTCATTAACGGCGCTCCTGAATAATTTCTCGACTATAGCACAAGGTTGTAGCAAGCCCACGGCTGAAAATATGTCAGCAGCGTTATGCAATATGCTATACAGGTGTTCTACACTGGAACAAGTTTTCTCACACTTGACGTAATCATTTGGCAGCTCAACTGGGCACAAGTGCAAGATGAAGGATCAGCGTGTGAGAGGGTGCAAGGTCAGAGGCAGGCTGTTGAACTCAGCAGCACTCTGTTAGAAGAGAAAATAGGTTCTCCTTAACCAGGTGGCTCGCGTAAAGATGAAAATACAAGAGCTCAGTTTGCCTTTTGAACATCGTGTTATCTGCTCATCTTCATATGGGCCGAATGACTTCCCATTTGAATCGGAGGGGTTTTAAGACAGATATCCTCATTTGTCCCCAGTCATTTAGTGTGATGCATGTCTCATGTTTTTGATTTACTTTACAAAGAGGAGCCTTGTTTTGTTTCAGGACATTTCTAAATTCTGTTATCATGATTTAGTGTCTGTGTTGGGTTTGCAGGCAATGTGAAACATTTCAGCTATTTATCTTTTATAATAAAAAGCAGCTGTCAAAGCTATGCTCTTTGGATCAGTAGAATATTTAAGACATGCAGCACTGAGAACCTTATAACCCTGTTCATTGAATCGTAATAGATGCTTTTCAAAACCTTTGCTTTTAAGTAGTCTGGCCACTGAACACTTAATTAGGAGGGAGACAAACCTTTAGCAGGAAATGGCATTGACTCTGAAACTTGAACCAGTGCGGACCTGTGGCCCTGATGCATGGGACCACATGACCATCTGTCCTATAGAGCTGTGTAATTAATCAGATCATGTGATACTGATAGAAGAAGCAGTAGTGGGTACTTTGGGACTCTTCTTCATCCCAGAAACAGCAGAAGCAATGCAGGACACAGAAAACCAAACAGCTAACTGAGCAATCATCCATGTCTAGACTAAACAGACAGGTTAGCCTCAAATCCATTATAGTAGTCTACAGCTTCATCAGCCCGGGTACAAAGGACTGATTTACTTCTGCCTTTCTCCATTTCATGAAGTATAAGCCTATTACCAAAACGTCTGTGCTGGCTCAGTACATCATGGAGTGGATGATCTGTGCTTTCCTAGATGCTCTGAGGTTTTAGACAGTGCTCTCTGATTGTGTGTTTCTGTGACTCATGGATTTCCACCTGTAGTTGAGCCGGCTTTCCTCATAATCTTTACCACTCTGTTGTCACCCTGTTTTGACACATCAGTTTCCAAAAGTAGAGCTATAATTCAGAAAAAAGAAAATCTCTTTCATACTCAACTGCAATATCTTCATTGCTTTCGGCTTGACTTCATGTCAGGAGAAACATAATCGGTGAAGAGCAGATCAGATTGGACACTTTTTTTGTGCTGATTCTGAATCCACAGAGACCTCTTTCTCCCATCTGCAAAAACCTTGTCATAGAATCTAATTTTACGATAAAAGAACAACTGTGCAGTAATGAACAAATTTGCAACTTGTTATAGTAACAGAATTGTTGTTCTTAGTTAAAATGTTTAAACTCACCTGTCAGTTGGAGCCGCCAACTGGGAAAGTCATGTTTTCTGGTTTCCACTTTCTGGTCAAAGTCTTATGTGTAGATGCATTGTGCCCTCTGTCAGTCTATTCATACTTAGGCAAAAAAGCATTTTCAGTATTGCTGACTTCAGGCACGACACAGCATAGCGCCAGCCAGTCACTGGAGGCTTGAGGAGACTGCTGAGTCAAAGTCAGCATAACCTTGGCTGTCATCTTCTAAAATAATGCTGTCAAGGATCTAACAATGTAAACCTTTATGACTCTTGGTGTATTGACTATGATTAATGGATTGGATTGTTTTCTTACTATCCTTTCAAAAATGTATTATTTAACTATTAGATGTAATTCAATTGCACTGCAATTGGAGATAATGCTGAGTCACCGACACTGTTGTCCTGATGGAGGAGAAATAAACCACCCAGTGACTATTTGTCAGGTTTACCTTCATTTTATATTTTAATTGTAAAATACTTAATAGTTTCTAACACCACATTTCAGAGTAAATAGTTTATTTTATTTTCTATGCTACTAGAGTCATATTTTATCAGGGCATTTATATCTTTATGTAAGAAAAGTCAGCAGTATTCTTTTCCTATCACATTCCTACCTCTCAATCAAAAGTCATAATTTCAAACTCTCTGCACTGGCTGCTTTAAGTTAGCTATATGCACTGTTGTGATGTGACAGCGGAGCGTGACTGTTATTGGTTGAGGCACCTCCCTGAACACCACGAGGATGAGACGGGACAACATCAGGGAGGGGTCGGAGGTGGAGAGGAGGAGGGAGGTGCGCTCCTTTCTTTCACAATTTCTCTGCTGACAGGGACTGTGTGCGAGCGGGCAGGAGAGAGGGAAAGGGAGTGAACAAAAACACTAAGCTGCCAACTCCTGTGGCAGCAGCAGCACAGCAGAGAGAGAGAGGGAGAGGTAGAGAGCGACAGAAGCAGCCTGCAGTTAGCAGAGAGACATCTACATCCTCCAGCGTGGTGTTTCAGTGCTGAGCTGACCTTGCAGAGCTCAGACTCGACTGTTTGGAGCCTCAGGCAGTGGCGAGGAGGGAGACTGTGAGCATGGATCCTGGAAGGTCTATCCAGCATGAGATCAGCTCTCTCAAAGGTACTCCTCTCGCCTTTTTAATATTTTGCTTCCTCAGACTGTTGTCATCACCATCATATGCTTTCAGGACCGCCTTGTTTTCCCACAATCCCTTTCTGGGGAGGACTTCCTCATCGTATGGATGCAGGCTGAAGAGAAAGTTCAGTTTTGAAGGTTTCAGGGCTGTAATCCTCTGTTCTCTCTCGCTCCCTGCATATTTTTGTGGATAAAAGGAATGCAAAGCTTTTGTTCCCCTTTGTGTCCAGGCGTGACCAAAGGGGTTGGACCAGGGGTCAGGGGTAATGATTGTGCTGAGGTGGTGTGTTTTACGAGCGTGTGTGTGGGATGCTGTGGGAGGCTGCTGCTGCATGCGGCACATTGAATGCGTCTGCGCCGGGAGATGCAGAGCAGAATCGGCTGCTGCAGAGCGGCTGCTGCATCGCCGCGGTAACAGCAGTGATACGGCCAAGTGTTGCCCTGCGCCTCAGTCAGGGATGGGAAACCCTGGTTAGAAGTGTACATCTGTGGTCGTTCTCTGATCTTGTCTGCTGCTTGTCAGGGTGCAGCATGGTTAGATGTTTCTTACATTTAGTGTTTACATCAGCAAAGTTTGCTCTTCCCACCCCTCTCACTTCCAGGTGTCTCACTACTTTTCCTTCACTGTCACAGAAATAAAAATCCAGTGATACAATAATTTTGAACGTCTCATTTCTTTCAAATTAGTTCTCCATTGGGGCTGGTTATCAAACCTCAATACTTTTTTTTGTACTGACTGAAATGTCTCTGTAGCACCGATCAGACAGCAAACTCTCAAATGTCAGGTTAGTTTCATAATCTTGTTTACCAGTTGTTTGATCAGATTAGGGCTGCAACTAATGATTATTTTCATCGCCAATTATTTCCTAGATTAATCGATCAATCGTTTAGTCTATGAAATGTCAAAAAAAGTGAAAGAATCCCCATCACAATTTCTCAGTCCAACGTGACGTCTTCAGATGTTTTGTCCAAAACCACAGATATTCACTTTACTATGATACAAAACTGAGAAAAGCAGCAATTTTCTGTTGATTGAAATCGATTGATCCACTAATTGTTTCCGCTCTAGATCAGATATTTCCTGATTTAAATCACATTTTGCCAATTTCAAGTTCTTGTACATATGCTATTTAATATCTGAGACATTTGACTTATTTGTTAAATGATAAAATGGTTTTATGTTAAGTTAGGTATTGAAGAGAGTGTTGTTTTGGTATCGTTTTGGCACTAATATCGTACATTTTCTAATAATACCCAACCCTATTCTACACTGAATTTGATGCAAACCAACTGTGGTAAAAGTTTGTTTGACATATTGTTGCTGTGACAACACATTCAATAGATTTAGCCAATAGGACTTCACCATTTTTGTTAATTGCTCAACTTGCAAAGTAAAGCAATAGGGGCTTTTTTCCATTATGTATTTCATTTGTAACAAACTTTTAGTAAAGTTTTTAATTGGCATACACCCAACTGTATAGATATTCTGAGCAATTTGTGTCCCCAAGGCATCTTAATTTATTCAAATACTCCTCTCCCCCCATTTGTCTCCGACACCCTGCAGGTACCACCGTCTGCATGGTTGATATTTCCAGACTTAGTTTATCAGGTATTCAGGCCATGGTGAGTGTGCTACTTTTACGCATTTCTTTGAAATCAATGTTCTCCATCTACATCTCACTAAGAAAAGGATTAACAGCAGACTGACTGACATTTATAGGGACAGAAAGCCTCCAATTTGAGGAGACAGAACCCAACCAGACTGGTGAAACTGGCTCAGCCCAAAGGAGAGCCTTTTTAAAAGCCGCTCTGTGTGGAGCTGAGGTTTGTTTGGAGTATTCTGGCCTGGCGAAATGTGGTAACACTTTGGAACAACTTTTCCGGGCGGCAGAGGCATTTAAATGATCCTGGAGAGGGATCTGAAGGAGTCCTACCCACTCGGATAGGCTGAGAATGTTTTCCCCTGGGCTCCGGAGACAAAAGCTCCCTCGCTTCACTGAGCGCTCCCAATGGAGTTACTTAATATGTTGGACACTGCTGCTTACTCAGTGCAGCTCAGTTCATTTGTAAGCATGTCGTCACCTCAGGACCATTGCTCCCATTGTCAATTCCTGTCAGCTATTTTCAGGCACTTGGTACAGACTCAGCTCTCTAACACAAGAGTCTGTTGATGATCTCCTGGATGTGTTGAGACAAGCAACGCCCGTATTGATGCATGGCCTTGGTGACTTATCACTGACAGTAGAATTCAGCCATTACAACAGCATGATATCCTTCTCTCTCTTTAACCTCTTTCTACCAGCCAGCTCTGGGTCTAGACCCAGATATTTTGAGGTCATTTCAGGCTTATGCAGATCTCTGAACAAGGATTGGGGCAGACTTTAAGAAAAAAATTCCAAGGAGCTACATTCAGCTACATTTGCTGAATGATTGATTGAGACCCCATGTGCATGGAAGATATTGAAGCCATTCTTTCTTCTTTACTTTCTTACTTACTTGACTCTTTCTTTCTGTTTTCTGTTATCTGTTGTTAGTATTCTTTTGTCTGTTGCCTGATTTTGTATTGTTTTGTCTGCAGCTTTTTATTCTGCCATCTTGGCCAGGTTTCCAACTCCAAATGGGCTTACCTGGTAAAATAAGTGTTGCATTTTCTCAATCTTTTTTTGTTTTGTTTTTAAGTATTTTTTTTTACCTGTTTTTAGAAGAAACTACAACACAATACCAAGAACAATGTAACTATGAGCTTATCTGCCAGCCTGTTGGCACTCTTAACCTGTTTTAACCTTTGGCCTTTGTGGAGCTCTACCATTAGTTTTGTCTGTAGCTCCCTCCCTCTCCTTCAAGGTTTCTGTGTAGCCCTTATCAGCGTGTTTTCACAAACAGTGCACTGTTGTGAATGATGCTTTCTGAAGGTTATGAAACCTGGTGAAAGGAAGATGGCAGGGCTTTTAAGCAGGGCAGGTTCAAACAAGCTGATATCCAGTTAAAAAAAAGTTCAGGGCAGGGGTCAGTGCACTTGACCTCTGAGCGGTTTAGTGTTACAGGCGTATGTGGCAAAGAATCTTCCCGACATTTGGCAGGTTCACTCTTGAATTCTGCAGACACCGAATTCTTAGAGCTACATCAATATTGCCCACAGGTTTAGATAGTAACAGAATAATTGTAACTTTATATATATTTTTTACATTAAAGAAGTAACTGTATTTTATGTACATAAAAAAATTGGATTTAAATGTGTTTGACATTGTAGAAAATTGTTTGCAAAAGTTAAAGTGAGAAACTTTAAAGTCCATTTAAAATAGTGACAGGTGTTCTGCACAAGTGATATACATGTGTATATATATCCACATATTTGTGTTCAGGAGGAAAATAAACATACAAAGAGGATTATAAATTGGTGTTATGCTGATCTGTAGTATATTTATTGTCACAACAACCAGTTACCGTCCAGCTACAACAGTCCAGCTGCACAGGACACACCTCAGTTTTCCACCGACCTGAGTCGGAGTAACACCTTAACGGCAAGTGTTGTGATTGAAGGTGCGTGAAAACTTGTAAGCAAACTATCTGAAAGGGCTGTGGGAAGAAAAAGGTTAGGGACCATTGCTCGACACAATTTACTGTCCATCAATGTTGCACAGACAAAAACAATCCTGAAAGAAATCACAAACTTTTTTAAATTTAATCTTGTCATCTGAACCAGCTCTTTCATACCCCAAATATTGCAAAGTGACTTGAAAGTCAGACAAAGTAATCAGATTACTGATTACAGTTTGAAGAGTTAATTAGTGATTGTAACAGAGTTATTTTTTTAAATAATATTTTTGGCCATTTTTGCCTTTATTCGATACTGTCAGCTGAAGAGAGAGACAGGAAAGGTGGGAGAGAGAGAGAGAGAGAGGGAGAGAGAGAGGGGATGACATGCAGCAAAGGACTCAGCCTTAATGGCACGCGCTCTACCAGGTGAACTACCAGGGCACCTAAATAGAATTAATTTTAAAGTAGCCAACCAATGAATTTTCTTGCTGCTTTTGTCATGCTCACATATAATGATGCTAGAAAATAACCAAATATAGAACATGTTAAACCCAGTTGCTCACATTATTACCTGATACCGGCAGCACCGCTTTTAAAATGACATGTATTTTGCTAGTCAAGTGCAGGTGCGTTTAATGATGGCACCAGTCTTTGTTGGACTCTTTCAGTTAATTACCCTTTTTCACAATAAGAGTGACTGGTGCTCAGACGGGGTCAGCCCTTGTTTTTACTGTATAAAGAGTTATGATGTACTGTATATACAGAGTGCTGAACGGGCAGCAGCTGACAGCCTGTTTGCCAAGAAGCCCTGATGCTGATCCTGGGTCATCAGCTGTCTTTTCCACGCTCATTGTGTCTAACAAGCACAGAGGCAGACAGGAAGTGCTTTCTAATGTCGGTGATACACGACATTGTTTTGACATTGTAAGTATCAGTAAGACACTAAACCCTATATATATACTACAGGCACACTTTTCAACAAAGCCGCAATTAATTAATTTATTTATGGTGATGTTTTACATTGTTTGATTTAATTAACTTTGGCTATTACCAGTCCAAAAACAGAATATGTTTTTCAGCAGATGTTTTCTCAGTTATAAAACTCAGTGCTAATCATGAGGTGAAACTCCCTCTTCTTATGATGCCTTGATTCACAGGACTGATTGTAGCATCCCGTTGGACAGATAAACAGTATGTGGGCTCTCCCTAACCAAATTTGTAAAGTAAAGTAACAACATGGTTAACATCATGACAGGGTTATAATGTGGTTTCCTGGTGAGCTTTAAGTACATGGTTTAGATTGGAATCTGCAATGATTT
This sequence comes from Macquaria ambigua, assembly GCA_008360985.2. Taxonomy (NCBI): domain Eukaryota; kingdom Metazoa; phylum Chordata; class Actinopteri; order Centrarchiformes; family Percichthyidae; genus Macquaria; species Macquaria ambigua. Next base: position 492,958 of record VMKM01000083.1, read on the forward strand.
GCTTCCTTATTTCCCCACAATATCCTGTGCATGTGTATCTGCAGTCATGCTCTGTTTGATATCCGCAGATAACAGTCCAGTCCAGCATCAGATCAGCGTTTTCTCTTTCCTCCACTGCTGCACTTTCTGCTTGCCAAGAATTTCCCAGCATAAAAAGATCCATGAGGACAATGCAGGGGGTAAATAGGCGGCTGCTGCAGTTGGGACAGAGCAGAGGGGGTCATAGTTTAAAATATTTGATACTCATGATGTTTATTGTCACATTTCTGTACTTTGTAGTTCTTGGACGTATCGTGTCAAGTGGCTTCATTCATTTGGCGTGTCTGTTGAATGTTGCTGATGTATACATCCTGTCTGTGTTTCATGCTCAGAGGTGAAGGGCTCATGTGTCACTTTCCTAGTCTCAGTAGCAGCAGTATTCAGTAGCTCTCAGATGCTTCAGCTGCTATTTGAGCTGCAGGAATTGGTGGACGGCCGTGTTTCAGATTCCTCACCTGTTTCTGTCCAGCCAGGGGTATGATTCACTCCAGATGGGATAACTACAGTCACGCTGTGCAAAGTGTGTGCTGCATGCAGAGATATAAGACATCAAGGAGTTTGTCTGTCACAGTTTTAATCAATATCTTTACATTAACAATGGACCACATGACTACTTGTATGTGAAAGGGGTCGCTTGTAGGGACAAACCCATAGAGAATTATAGTACGACTCTTCAGTTCCCCTCAGCTCTACAGAATGTTTTAGTGTCTTTCAGCTTGTTTTGGTTTTACAGCCGCAACTTTATTGTTTTGGTTCAGTCTTGCTGCTCTCATCAGCGTTGTTTTCAGCTGCAGCAGCCAGCTTTTTTCATCACAAATCTGCTCAGCATCAAACAGCAGACAAAGTTAACAGCTAACATTTAGCAGCTAAAGAGCCAGATATTTCTTCCAGGAGTTGATAGAGACCAAAACAGAGCTAAAAGAAGAGTGAATATTGGACTTCCATTCAACAGGTTATCCATATCAACTAAACAGGTGGTAATATGTTGGTATTGTGTTTACAGCCTGTTTCTACTGACCCCAAGTGGCCAAAACATTTGATTTTGTGTTAATCTTGCCAATCAATAGCGACACTAGCCAGTCATTGGTGCATGATATATTCACATACTCAGTATGGACAACAATTTAGAAAAAACAAGTTTCAGACATTGAAAAAAACCCCGAAGTGAAGCAGTAAAGCCTTTGAGTAAGCAAACCTGTAAAGTAACAAACTCCATTACTGCGCTTACCCTTTTACCTGATCTGAGCTCTTGAATGCAGTGTGAGTGCATTATGGATCACTAAGATTTGTTCTGTGATTGTGTAAATGCAACTGAGTAATGTCAGCAATTGATGAGATAAAAAAAAAGGTAACCAGTAGCAAAAAACATGGACTACAACAAGTCCAATAAAATCAAGGCAACCAGTTGTCCTAATTGAGTTCCTTCTATAATGAAGAGTTTGTATTCTAGGTGTATAATTCAGTCTATTAGTACTGAATGTGTGGTCGGCTTTGGGCCTGTATTCCTCAGTAATAGTCAGTGTAATCCTGTTAGAGCTGTCAATGAGCCTGTCAGTCATGCTGGTTGAAAAGTCTGGCCACGATCCTGGCTGAGCGGCCTCCTAACTTAGCTGATGTGATTACATAATCTCATTTACCTCAGGTTTCCTGTAATTCAGAAGGACAACTGCCTCCGTAATTTGACACATGCTTTCTAATCATCCACTCCTTCCTCTAATCCTCCTCTCGGTGGGACATAATTACAATCTTTGTGCATTGTTTTGTCAGAGAAAGGGGAATCAGTTGGGGGATTGAAACCAGGTGACTGTTAAACCACTTGTAAGACAAGTTTTAAGACAGTGCTGCATCTTAGCTTTCCTTTGACTGCCCAGAAGGTGGCACTGTTAGTGAAGCTACTGCAGGCTGATGCAAATTAACAGAATTGGTGGAGGCCTTAGTGAGATTGCATTCACAGAGTTAAGTGCTATAAAGACGGCTGCTATTTCCACAACCATTACTATGATACTGGGCTTTATTTTCCTTTCTTTAATTATGCCTAAAATGCTCCTGTGGTCTACACATTAATCTGCATCTTATGCCATTAAAAGCATTTTCTCCAATAAGCCTGGCACTGTTCAATCCATTAACAACTGCACTAACACTGTGTTTGTGTGTTTTAAAATTGCTTTCTTTCCATTTTTACAGGCAGTTAAATTTTAAAGAGTATGTTTTTGACATAGTGGATATTTCACTTTGGAACAAACTGCATTTCTGCTAACTGTGTTTGCTCCTTTCTCTTGTGTTTGTTTCTTCTAGGTAAGTGGCTGTTCCTGCCTTTGAAACTGTTTGTGGGTTTGAGCTGTGGCTCCCAGGTGACAGTGCGGGCCAGTGGAGGCTGTCAGGTGGCACAGAAAGGGTGAGCTGCTCCTGTATGTGCTTCAGATCAAACGTGTCCTTTGGTTTCTGTTAATGCAATGGTCTTCTCAGACAAGAGAGTTTTATAAAAATGTCTTTGTCACACTGTTCCCATACCATTGATCCCAATTCGTTTTCCACTTGTTACTCACCAGCTTTGTATATGGCCTGGCTTTCAAATGAATACAGCTTTTTATCTGATATAAGAATGACAGTGACTGGGGAGACTGTGCTGTTGTTGTTGTTGTTGTTGTTGTGGCGGCATGAAAGGCCGCAGGATGTTCATTATGTCTGACATACTCTTTGCTCTGATGCCAAGCCAAGTGAATCAACAGGATCCCTGTCACATGTGCTGGACAGTTGGTGTGAAAGTCCACTTTATGTGTGATATTAGGGCTGAAACAACAGTCAAAAACCTAAAGATATTCAAGACAAAATGATACAATTGATCAGTCTGCTAATTGTTCCAGCATTAATTGATATTTATTGACTTTGACGCTGATGCCTCCATAGATGTTTTGAGAAATGTTTCTGTTACAAAACCTGCCTGAACCTCAAAGTAATCCAAGTTTCCTACACATTACATATATATATATATATATATACTATATTTTGCTTACAGTACGTAACTATGCAGAGTGGGTTATATTCAAGCATCAGGCCAAAATCATACTCCCGAATTAGTTTTTTTTATCCCTCTTACTGACATTTAAGTTTGTCAGTAATTGTAAGTTATAAAGCCGTTGTCCTTGTGCCATTTCCAGAACTTGCCTGGCATGAGACGAAGTTATAAAAGCTGCAGGGGCTGTTTGTTCGCCAACCCTCACCGCAGGCAAAACAGCCGACGACAGCCAGCAAGGCGCCCCTGCCATATGAAAAGATCTGCTCTTTCCTCATAAGACCTCTTCTTTGCCACTCCCCTCCAGGCAAATTTGTAGTTACTATCATGCATTTTTCTCATGGTGGTGCAAAGTCTGGGAGTGATCTGGAAAAGGACGGAGAAGAGGGGAATGTAGAGGCAGGGGCAAGATCGGGAGCTGGACAGATGGGAGGTGGAGTACTCAGTGAAAGGGTTTATTTTAAAGTAGCCCCTTTCACACTGTCACTGTTGGGTTTATGAGGAGGGCAAAGCTGATATATAGGATTCCACTAATGGCACCTCACACATTTCATGCTGACAAAGTGGCCCCAGAGTCTTTCCTGGACCAAAGAGGGCTGAGTGTCATCCCGGGCTCTGCCAAAGTGCCTTTTAGTTTTGTTCTTGCTTATCTCGCAGTCAAAAACACCATTGTTGCACCATGGTGGATATATTACCTTAAATTCCCTTGGGTGATATCCTCGCAATGACTGCAGTTGTAGACAAAGTTTCTTCTTCATCTGGTAGTTAGTTAGTGTCTAGCAATACAGTGTTCAAAGTCTGAGAATTAGGGTCTTAATGATCTTAATGAGCCATGGAGCTGGCTGATTAAGGCCTTGAAGCCTCCATGGAGAAAAAGTCGTTTAAGTGTAACTATGTGTGCTGTTTCAACTGCACACAGTTCAGCATGGTTTATATTAGACATGTTTCAATTAGGTTTCTCAGTGCTGATATGCATGACTGATTTCTCCCTGTTCTTAAATATTTTTTACTTTTGGAGCGAACAGACCAATTTCAATCAGTCCCCATGTCCATGAGCATCCCTAGGTTAAAAAACAGCTTCAGCCACATACAAACCAACATATATATATATATATATATATATATATATATATCTATATATATATATATATATATATATATACTAACTATATATATATATATATATACTCTTCTCAAGATGTGGAGCTAATCTCCTTTTGCCACTTGCTAGAAATTGTCCATGTGGTTGCAAGTTCAACGTAGCACCACCGTTTCTGTGCAACTTTTACGTTCTCTTGTCAAATTCAAGCAATCGTTATGTATCAGTTTGGTTTGAATCTGAAAGCCAAGAGAAGTGAACTTAAAGGAATACTCCTATCTTTTGAGAATCACTCCCTGTAAGCATAAAATGTGGCTCTGAACAGTTGTTCCGTTGTGGAAAATGGCAGCTGTAGTCAGCTGGATTCATAGCAGTTACAATGGATTCCAATAGTGACCCAGAGTCACAGCAAAAAAAGCACGTCAAATAGTCAAAAATCAAAATGTTCACAGACATTTTTCACTCCACTCCTGCAGCATAATCAACTTTTCTTCTGTTGATTGGTATGTTCACTATGTTGTAAACACACTGAACATACCGTTCATAACCGCCAGTAAATAATTCAAAACGCTGCTTCCAGCAGAGCTTCTGAGCCGTGGAGAAACTATGAGTGTTTGGAACATACAAAACAGTGGAGATACTCAAAATATAGATTTTCAGTGGAGTATTCCTTTAGTTATGCAACTTGGTGTTCCAGTGGTCAGGTTTAAATTTTGGGTTTAGGTTTTATAGACAGGAGATAAAGTGTGTGTGCATGGTAACATGAAAAGCACCCTCTCCAAAATAATGTCAAAACCAGTCTGCTCTCACTATATCCTGTATCGATGCTGCCAGTTTGCCATTTCTTTGATGTTTTTATCATCTGAAACTTTTGGATGGTCAGTTAGGGTTGCGTGGTGATGAGCCACTGAGCGACTCTCACTTCCAGGAAGAGTCTGTCTGTTTTGAGTGTTGCCAGTAGCAATGCTATCGCCTCTGACCACTGTTCTGGCCTTGTACTATATTTACTCATATTTCTATGATGCGTCATGTCTCTATGGTTACAGGCATTCCTGGCCGACCACACCCTACCATGGGTTTTTGATGACTCATTGCAGTGGCCAGTCTCACACACACACACACACACACACACACACACACACACACACACACACACACACACACTTCCTCCTTTTCTGTTGCCATGGCGTGGTTCCTCCTAATCACACGATGCTCTTATGATCTGATTTGGCAAACTGGCAACTCTGTCTGGCAAAGTGCAGTCATCCATTAGCCGCTTTCCCAGTCGGCCATTTTAGCTCAGTGATCTTTCAGACAAACTTAAGGTCTGCCACCTTTGCACTGAGCAGCATTTCCACTTTAAATGCTTCACATCGTTTTGTCGACACTGCAGCCGCTTCATGCCTCCCTGAGTTGCCTCACGGGGTTTTCTCATAAAGGCTCAGTGGTTTTGCCAAAATCACGGTGCACAGTCCTGGGAGTGTCCATTAGCTGCTCATAGTGTCGGCCATTTTAGCTTAATTGCCCTCTAGACAGCTCATGTTCCAAAGCTTTTATACTGAACAACATTTATAGCCTGAGTGGATTGTGCAATACAAGCTGAAACTTCTGTCCAACTGGTTTCTGCCGATTTGCTTTGTCTTGTCCAACTGTTGAAGATTGACTTTATGACTCTTTCCTCATACTCAAATTTAAAAAGTTTCATGAATGGTGCAGATTAAGTGATACATCATTGTGTTGCATGCATGGTCTGACATTTCACAAAAGTTAGCAAATACTCTTCACCTTTGTGTTTAGTCAATGGTTAATGCTTTGCACCACCATCTGACAGATATTACTTGTCATCCTGCATCCTGCAGTTTGAGTTTCAGCTATTTCTCTTGCCTATTGCCACTTGTCAGCAACAGAACAGCACCCTGCAGGTGATTCAGATTCAGCATCTTGCTCGGACAATTTGCAGTCATGAACCCATGATGATGATTGATGCATTGCAGATCTTGTGACTCAAGACAATGTCATTTTAGCATTCAGCAATACATGAAATCTGTGTGAGGCTGCTACCTGAGTTTTATCTTTATATTTTTTTATTTAGTAAGTAACCACGATGAAATATGGACCAAATAATGTTAAGATTCTATTACTGTTAAGTTTCTTTTTATACTCACCCGTTCTCTCTTATATTCTTTCTCTTTTTCTTCCTCTCTTTCACTACATAGCAGCTTATTTGTGTGTTGGGTGGATAAATAGAGAGAGCGAGACCCTGAACACCTGAACATATGCAGGCCTGAATAATAATGGTGTCCTTTCTGACAAATCATCATCAGTCTTGCTGCTCTAAGTTGTTTTTGAGTCTTGAAACCTCAGGGGGATTTTTATAAGGTGGCACTTCAGCGGATAATCAGTCTGCCTTGGGAAAACTTTTTCGAATCTATACTTTGAATCAGTAAAATATTTTTAAATTCAGTGAACATGAGGTGGACAGATATAAGAACCAACTCCAGAACAGAGAGAACAGATGGAACACAGAAGAAGACAGATGAAGTGACACCATTTGATACTTAGATATCCAGGGGAATTTGCTTTTATTTCAGTTTTCCAAGCAGAATGGCCTTGAGTGTTTTGCTTGGGTTTATTGAGCAGCACATTGGGTGCATGTTAAAGTGTGATGGTTGCCGAATAGTCAGAGAATTTATCACCAGATGTTTGTGTATATTGTTTAAGCAATACTCCTTCCACTGCTCCGTTTCCAAATGTCAAAATGCAGAGTTGCATTTAACGACTTGGAAGACAACCATATAGCTTAAATTACTCGCTATAAAGCCTGTACTGGAATGCAGAGAGCACTTCATCTGCCAGAAGAGTTGAACGGGTTTGTTTTAAAGCAGCCACTGTCACCTTGAGTTGTCTCCATTCTCTCGTCCTCTGCCACTTCCACCATGGCAATGAGCTTTCATCACAGCTTAAAGAGGGACACAATAAACCAACTTCTTTATTTATATCCAAGCAAAGGTTGAGCATGCTGATTTTGCTTCACAGTTAAACATATTCACATGGCGTAGCCCCTCAGAATCACCAGCATGTTTTGGTGATTTTTCCCATCCAGTCTTTGTTTCAAGAAGTTTCCACATAGTATATTAATTCCCATTTGGTTGATAATGAATTTGTGTCTCAGTTGCGTTTCTTTATACATTTGGCATTGTGTTATAGCCAATGCTTTGTGTACTGTGTGTTATAAGAAAGGCTTTGGTTGACAGCTGAAAGAGGTTTGACGCAGGTACAGACTTTCATTTCTCTCCATCTGCGATTTGCTGTTAGTAACCAAACAAAAGTCTGTTGTTGCCGTTGTTTCGTTTGATTTAGAGCCACAGGACAGGTAATGGAGAGCACATGGAGATAAAGTCTGTGCATCCAGTGAACCAACTCAACACAGGCCTCCAGATTATAGATTAATCAAAATACCACTGAATTCTTGCACTGTGAGAGATCTGTTTTCTTCTACCATAAGAGATTTTATCTGCCGTGCCATATATCAAGACTTTACCCATGCTGATGAAGCAGCAATTCAGCCATGTTTATGATTTGTGATTCATTCTTCCAGATATCTTCACTTACCGCTTCAGTATATCATTTCTAATATTACTATGGCAGGCTATCAAAATACCAGGGAACTGGCAGCACATCATTTGCCTGGTATGATCTGCAGTGGAGCCTCGTCTGGCGCAAAAATTACTTGCAGGGATTGTTATAACGTTGCCATGCCCCAGAAGGGTGAGGTTATCTCCCTCTGCAGAGTTCAGTGTCACTATTAGGACTTTCAAATACATCCTATTGTATTTGTACAAAGTTTTTTGTGGTCCAGAAAGACCCTATTAAACTGTAAGAATTATTGGCTAATACTGTTTAACCCAGACCTGCTGGAGTCCTTACTAAGCTTATTGCCTCTTCTGCATGCTGTTACTCCCACTGATTTGTTATGAAACTCCCAGTAGAGCAGGAATCTCTTTCACATAAATCTTTTTGACAAACAGGGTGACAAATAAACAGGCCAAAGGTGATTTTCATTATGGAGGATTATAAAATGGTTGCAGGGGATGAATTATTAGAACAGCGACTCCTAGAAGTACAACAGTGATGCCAGATGTTCTCTCGTATTTGCAAAACTGTAAGCTTCTCAGTTATCTCATCGCTTTTCCCTATACTAGGTGCTATGCACAGTCTGGGGCTCTTAATGTGATCTGCAGAGGGCACTGTGGTATGTGCTTTATTCTGATATTTATTACAGGAGGACATTGAAAAAGTGCAGCTGTCAGAGGTGGGCACAGTTCTACCACCATATTTAAATCTCCTGCAAACATTTTCCAAACCTCCGACTTGTATTTTTAGCCCCACTGGCAACCGTGGTTATCCTGGACTCCATATTGCTTTCCAGATTGGATCAGTCTCAGAGGAGGTCGAGTAACAGAGAATTAAACACAGGCACAATTGTCTTCTCTTAAGGGAAAGAAATGACTTGATGGCTTTTCCATTTCGGTTTGCAGAGTTGGCTGGTCGGGGATGTGGGCTATGACTGTTGAGGGAAAAGCAAGGAGACCAGAGATTATGGCCTCTCACAGTACTGTCAGTGGTTGACCTTTAGGTTTAGTATTTCCAAAAGAAATACCAGAACTCTCTGACACAACTCCCAACCTTTGGAAAGGAATAGTAACTTTAACAGTATATTATGTTGGGCACCTTCAGCAGTTTAACATACAAAGAGTGCTGTTCATTTTGTACCCTTGCTTTTCGTCAAAGTGACATGTTAAATACAATCAATGTCTTGCTTTTAAAAGTTAAAGTTGTAGACTTGCTGCAGCTGTCCCTGTTGTGTGTTGTGTTTTTTTGTGTGGATGGTGGTTTTCCCCTCAGGCCTGTTGATAGTAGATTGTGTGTCATCTCTGCCGCCTATCAAATGAATTTCCTTTTTATCTGTCAGCTCCCTTCCTCCCCTGGGTACACCCGACATGGTTTTACAAACAGAGCATCATTTAACAAGTACACCAATTTTCCCAGTAGACCGTGTGATTCAAAGCTATCTGTTATAAATCTTTACACCAAACAAAGGATGTAATGTAATGCTTTTTGAGGGTGGTTTAATCTTAAAGTTCAGTGGAAATGTTTCTGACTAAGGCCTGAAACAGAGACCTGTATATTGTATAAGGAATTTATTTATCGTGGCAAATGAAGGACTTTTAGTTCAGTACAGTTTGGCATATTGGTGTGACGCAGGTCTTGGTCACCATTGTCAGAAAAAAGCTAATAGCGCTTCAGCTGTCCCCATAGTAAATGAGAAGAACTAACCATCATGAGTTAGGTAATCTGCTGTCTGATTTGCGTACTAGCAAGCTATGGGAATATTGAAGAATGATAGCTAGAACTACATTATTTATTTTCCTAATCCTTACCAATTACATAAAGGAAATTTAAATTTAAGAAAGAGCAAATGTGAAACAATCCTGGCTGAGGATTTTTTTTGGCTTGTTCATTTGTTGGATTGTTGCATGTTATGCTTAAAACTGGCTAATGAGATGGTGGTGGGTTTGTAGCAGTAATGCCCATTAGCCACACAGGGTACAAACCTTTATTACTCGGCTCCCTCTCATCCTTTTGGTTTCTGTTTTCATCCTGTGTGCACACACCCCCTTGGATTCTCCTCCTTTCTTCCCTCTCGCCTCTCATCCAAACGGTTTCTCTTTCGACTGAGGACTGAGAAAGGTAGGAGGGGTTGTGAGCATCGCTGTTTGTCCGTGCTGACTCATGATGACAATTTTGTAGATAGATCCTCTATCACAGTGAAGCAAAACTGATGCAGAAGGAAAGATTTTTTACAGGTCTTGTTTGTGTGACGTTACTGCATGCAAATACTGTATATTGAAGTGGTAGTAGTCAGAAATATTTTGAGAAGAGATTCCTCAAAGAGCTAAAAGAAAACTAGATGTCAAAATGGTGGCTGGAATGGTAATGCCCTTAGCCGATCTGAGGGCAATCTATGAGCTTCTCTTTCGAGATGGAGTCATTGTGGTCAAGAAGGACAAACGTCCACAGTCCTTCCACCCTGACGTCAAGGCGATTACCAACCTAAAGGTGATCCGCGCCATGGACTCTCTCAAATCTAAGGGCTGTGTCAGGGAGACATTTGCTTGGAAACATGCCTATTACTATCTTACCAACGAAGGAATTGCATACCTGCGAGATTACCTGCACCTGCCACCAGGGATCGTGCCTGCACCCCTTCAACCCGTTCGTCGGCCTGCATCCTCTGCTCAAGTCCACACAGTGAAAGGCCCAGCATCGTACATCCCAAAACCAAAGCCTGGAAGAGAAAGCGAGAAAGAGACCGTGATGGACAGGCACATTTACCGCCACAAGAGAGTTGGAGAAGAGAGAGAACCATCTGAGAGGCCTCCAAAAAACTTCAGAGGCTCCTACCAGTGTGATGCATCAGTTGGCCAGCCTGGTGTTCAGACCCAGACCTTTTTTAAGAGAGACAAGGATTTCAGCAGAGGAGAGGAACATTGGACCAAGGAGGGTAGCAGGAAAAGTTTTGGCGCTTCTTGTCTCCCCACTGAGGACACAGTCAAGGAGGCCAAGCTACCCATTTCTTCAGTCCCCTCTTCTTCAATTGTACCAAAGTTTTCCAAAGAGATGTCAACTGTTCACACGACTCCCTGTGCCCCAGTGAAGGAAGTCCTGCAGAAATTTGTTAAGATGACTGCTCACCCACCTGCAGCTTTTGAAGAGTCTGAATGTGTGAAGATGCAGGAGGCTATGATTAAGGAACCCACACAAGAATTGATCCCAGATGTGACAAGAGGAGAAACCTCGAATCTGGCCTTGGAGGTTATTGGAGAGGCAGTATCTGAGGTTGAACCTGGTGAACATGCAGTGGTGGACCGGCAAACAATCCCTTTGTTGGCAGAGCGTACTCAAAAGGAAGAACAACAAGACGTTAAAGATGAAGGTGTTCTTGAGGAAGCTGATGTGGTGACTGAAGATACTGTTAAGAAGTTGTCATGTGATGTTAAGATGATGAAACAGCAGAATGTTGAGGACTTCGGCCCTGTGACCAAAGCTATGACCCCCAAGTCTGATCCTGACCATGACTCAGCAACCCCTCCATCAACAGCCACAGACAATTTCAGAGACCTGACAGAGGAAAAAGTGGCGGATAATGACATTACTGATATAGAGGATACCCAGAAAGTCATGGAGAAGACCATTTGTATGAAAACCATCTCTGAGTTTCATGTCACCTCAGGGACCTCCTCCAGTGCAGAATTTGAGTCAGGCTTTCCCAACCCAGTAGTCCCTTCAGAGGGTCCAGTTGCTTCCATGAAGACCACTCACCTTCTGGGAGACCAGAGCTTCCTTACAGAGGACCCTGAGAACAAGCAGGATATTCAGAGGGTCTGGCCTGACTTCCTGGAAGGTTTGGGCTTGTCTTAGTTCTTCTTAGTTCTCCTCCTCCTCCTCCTCCTCCTGTTTCCTCCTCTTTGCTCTTGTCTGCAGTAAGTGGCTATCTGGGCGTTGCCATGGGCACTGCCTGTGTTTGGGAGGTTGAGAGAGGGATAATTTGATCTTCGAACAATACAAGTAATGGTCTTGTCATTTTCCATATAGCTAAATAACAACCAGACTGCCAACTAGGTGTCATATCACTGGATGCATGAAGAATTGGGCCAACCTGTGTCTTGCTTGCCTGACCAGATATTAAGTGTTTATTATTATTAAGTGTATGTTTTAAATCTACCTTTAAACCTCACATAAGAATCCCACAATTGATTTTATGTATATATTTGCACAATACTTACTGTTGATTGTGTGTTAAAAAGGGGCCATGTATGCAGGCCAGATTTTTAAAACAAAGTACATACCATAACCATTTGCATATGTAGTGCTCACTTATTTGATTTACTAAATGTCACAGACTTAGTAAAAAAACTTATTAAAGATAGTATAACTGAAACTAAAACTCAAAGCAAATAAGAATGCTCAAATAAGGAATCACTCTCTTTCCCTGCATTTAGTGTAGCCTGTGATGCTTTACGTCTGCTCTGTTTTAGCTACACTGCAAATATTTATAAATGCTTCCTGTGAGACGTTTAGGGGCGAAGTCAAACAGGAAGCTGTGACTTACATGTTCATTTGTGGTACCAAGTCTGACAGGCAGAGGTAGGAGATAATCTGTTTAGTAATGCTGATATATGTTTTTACCAGTATAGAGTATTCAAGCCTTTTAGCTCTTTTCATGGCTTATGCAGAATTAAGCCCATGAACAAATTTGCAGATATTTTAACCTATTGAAATTTTGAGATTCACTTTCCATATAGTATACTGTATACATGTAGGTATTGTTTACACTGATACATTGTTGTATTTGCACATGAATGACTGATGGAGTTAATCCTGCCATCTGCTGGGGAAAAAGTGACCTGCTTTAAATACTGTATTGCTGCTTTATTGCACATTATTTACATGCACATCCTGCATGTTAGGACACCTAACCGTCCAGTCATTTTTTTTTCATCTTGCAGAACATGCAGCATTGCCCAGAGTTCCCATATAAATATTTATAAAGACACAAGATGTTAGCTTGATGGTGATCAGTGCTTCTTCATAAGCCACATATTTAACTGCCAGGCTTTACCTTAATACGCAGCCTGCCTGAGAACTTTCCATTGTCAGGGCTGATATATGACTAAGCAGAGACTAGGAAATGTGAGTCCAATTAAGCCACACTCAGCTTTTCCTGTCTGTGCCTCCCCAAGAAGGGCGAAGCAGCAGAAGCAGTCCAGAAGAGAACATGTGGCAGTTGCCACCTTTCATCTGCCCCTCAGTGTTTTAGCCCAGCCTGCAATGAACCTAAACTCCAACATTTAAAAAGACCATACTGTACTTGAATGGACTAGCTACAGCAGCACACGTAGTTACTAACCTCCTGTTTCATAGTACTATGTGTTGTATTTATTACGTGATATAGTGACAAAGAGAAATCCACAAGAAACCACTTGAGCTACGATGGAAATGAATTATACTAGAGACTTCATGGAGGCTTTGATTCAACACGGCCAAGGTAGGAAGTCTTCGTTGTTGGAACAGTTCTGTCTTCTTACCAAAAGGTGTCAGCACAGAAATACTTTATGGTGAGTCACAGCTTGTGGAGAGGACCAAAGAGGATAAAGCAGGTTTGGGTGTGTCTCTCACTTCCTGTGTATCAGATAACAGTCCAGGACAGGGCTTTGTGTCTGTGATTAAGACAACAACAATTGTTTTAGGTGTTCTTAAGATAATTCTTTTTTTTTTTTTTACCAGAATTGCTCGCTCTGTGTCTGGTTTATTCTGATCCCAGATGTACATCAAGTGTTTATTTAGAGAATAAGTGTGAAGCAAATTATAGTTCATAACTTTACACTGCAGACCTTGAGTTCGAAACCACCCACGCTGCCTGGCAGTGTCTGGGATCATGTTCCCTGGTGTTAAATCCAAGGGGGTGTGGGCTGCGGGAAGGCCCCTGACTGGCTGCTCCATGTCTCTCCCCTGCGCAAGATTGTTATGGGTGAATGCAAGGCATCACAGTGAAGTACCAGGCCTGGGTGGGCTCAGGAATAATGCACTGCTGCATAGATAACATGCCTTTAAGATACATAGACTGTATGTTGCCTTGAACAGACACAGAAATTTAGTTTTACCTAGTATTGCTATTTATATTTAGGGCTGCAACTAATGATTATTTTCTTTATTGATTACTTTTTAATAAGTTATTTAAGTTAGTTTAGATAAAATGTCAAACATTTGGAAAAATGCTAATCACAAGTACCCAGAGCCCAAGACATCTTATTTTGTTCGTTTTGTCCGACTCAGTCCAAAGCCAAAGATGTTCAGCTTGCAGTTATATAAAACAGACAAAAGTAGCAAATAATTTTTTTTTTATCTAATCAATTAATCAAATAACTTTTTCAGCACTTTTAGTCTTTAATGTATCTGTAAGAATTACTGCAATTGGGTAGTGCAAGAATAGTACTCAGTCAATGTTCTTTAATCACAGTTCAACACAATAAATCATCATAAGAGTAAGAAAATTGGTCAAAAAGAAGCAATAAATGTATCTAAAGTTACTGCTGTATGGTAGTGTTATTTTCTAATATTGGAGAAATGTTCCATCTCCCACTGTTTTAGCTTTAAATCAAATCCATTGCTGTAGTAGTTATACAGTATGATCCATATCCTGTGGATATAGGGGCATAATTGCTCTGTCTGTAACTTTTTTTATGGCTTCCACAGAGAAGCCTTTGTTACAGTAGCTTGCTGGCAAAAAATCATGTTTTCCGCTCTTTGTCTAAATCCTGTAAGAATATGTGAATGTGTCCCTGGGAGTTTCTGGAGCCCTGCACATGGATTCCATCCAGTGACGCTCAGAAACCGCCAGGCATGAGATGCTGTTTCCACTGAGGAAAGCCTCACAAATTAAGTCAAACTCGCAACGCTGTCTAGTTTTTACTTCCCAGCCGTGCCTCTGCTTCTCTCTTCTTCCTTTTTTTTTCCTGTGCTTTTTTAGCACGCCCCCCTGGTTTTGATCAGAACACAATGTCGTGGGGTCAGATTTGACTCCCTGGCAGTTCAGTATTTTCTCTAAAAGTTGTGAAGACGCTGAACAAAGATGGACTTATGCTGCTGTTTCTGTACAGGACCACCAGACGGTAGGTTTGCTTTTTACAGGAATTTATCATTTTAGACTCTGTATCATTGCATTTGGGGATGCTACCACAGTAATAAATTAAGTAAAGTTGAATTTCTTGCATTATGCATGTCAGTGCCACTCCCAGCGTCGGTATCGTTTCGATTGCAGATTAAAAACATCTCTGGCATTCCTCTCATTGCTCGCCTAATCCTACCTGTGCTCTCTGGGAAATCTTTGTCATTAGTGATTTAAGGAATTTTTCCTGAAACTTTTTACTTAACAGACTGTATAGTCATGTGAAGTTCGGCTATATTGCCTACATGTGGGTATGCAGAGCATGTATCACAATATGGGAATTATTGAGCAAACGCATACCATGTGAGGAGAGTGGGAGTGGGCTGACTCCTCCCATGAAGGAGTGGTGGAGTTAATTCATTCCAGACATCTGTACTGCTCCCTTGGTTTTATTCCATTTACTCAGTCTTCGTTATGACTAATTGCCAATTTGAGCTGCCAGTTTCAAAGACTCTGGGGATTTGGTTGACATTTTCAAACTGGGATCATAAAGGTCTCACCCAGAATGAACTGCCAACACTTCAGACTAAAATCACTCAGTTACAATTACCCTTTCTTCTTTGTTGCGAGTGTACTTTAGCCTCTTTTCCCAACTGCTTTAGAGGCAACTTTAAATGTATTCACCTAGTTTTTTTTCAGTCTGTCAAAGGCCTGTACATCAGAAGACTATTCTGAATTTTCTTCAGTACATAAACTGACACTGTGCTCATGCCAAAGGCGGCTTGAGGTCTAGGTTGCGACGTCTATTTCTGCTTGTTTTATGGAGCACGGTTGGCGCGTGGAATTGCATTGCCGTCAGTGTGTCATGACACTGGTCTTGGTGTTGGGTTTCTGCGTGGCTTTGGGGCTGAAAGTGACATTGTTTCTAGTGCACACCAACTGATGTTCCCTGCATGATGTTCTGGCAACAAAAACACTGGTAGAGATGCCGTTCTGCCCGCAGGGAGATGCTTTTGATGTCTCAACATTGATGCAAGCAGGTGTTGTGTGTGTATTTTTTACAGTTAGTTTGTCTTATAAGAGAAGATCCCTCAGAGAGGAATTTACTGGTGATTATATAATGACAGACTGGTTGTAGCTGACTGACAGGTTTGAAAATGTCTAAATCACTGAGTTTAAAGTGACATTGTCAGAAGGGGCTCAGTCTAGTTTAAGCAGACATTTTGCCTCAAGGCTGTTCAGTGTTTTAATAACAGGGCCTGTTCGGGTAAAAATGAAAAGCACTTTGTCATTTAAGGGTTAAAAAAAGCAGTTGGTATTTTGGAGATTCTGAAACGGTTGGTGGTAAAACAGTATCCAGTTAAATAGCTTTCTGGGAAGCTTATAGGCAATGATTGTGCTGTCCAAGCATAAGGAAGCAATTAGCATCTAGGGAAACATAGTGAAGTTACATAATGAATTGATAGCAAGTGGGTTATTCTGTGAGGGGAAAAATAAAATGGGGAGGCCTCAGTATAAACATTTGGAAAAGGAGGAAGGGGTTGGCCTTGGATGATCTGTGACTTGTAAACCATGATGGAAAATAAATGCAAGGGGCTTCAGTGGGTGAAATAAAATCCTATGGAGTGAATGAGTAGGAAACTTTGACACTAAGTGAAGGTGGATCTCAATCGTGCTTACTTTTGCTTCTTATCAAGGCTGACCCGAGTGAGCGTGTTGTGTGTGTGTGTGTGTGTGTGTGTGTGTGTGTGTGTGTGTGTGTGTGTGTGTGTGTGTGCCACACAAAACAGCCTCATATATTATTAACTCCTGCAGATAGGCTGCAGCGTGCGAGGAAAGCAGAGAGCCAGTTCCTGTAGGGCAAAACCAGTAGAGTCACTTGAGCCGTGGAAGAGGACAAAACTTCTTTTTAACTATGTCAGGGCTTCAAAGTTGCTTGCGCTGGGAGAATTAGAGCTAATTCTGATATTAAAATAACAAAGAAGAGTGGGTAGAAAAGAAAGAGAGGAATTGTTGAAGTAAAGTACAGGGAAAAAGGAGGAGGGAGGGAGTGAAGGGAGGGAGATCGGCCACTTCTGCTAGAGGACTGAGTCACAGGGAAGAGAGGAGAGGGAGGGGTGCGCTTTTGTTCTTCTCTCTCTCGTAAAAGTCACGGACAACTTGGCTGTAGCGCTTGTTTTAAAGTCCGGGATGGCACCACACCCCTAGGCGCTGCCCCCCTCCCCCCTCCACTCCCCCTCACCTTTCATCCCCCTTCCCCCGCCCTCCCACCTGTCTTCAGAGCCTGGGACTCTCCACTTTGTAGCAGGCCCGATGCCGGCAAGCCCCCCTGGAAATGTGTTCCCAGCCCTGGTGGTTGTGGGCCACATTGTTACCTTAATCGCTGTCTGGCAGTGGAGAGTGCGCAAGAAGAAAGGTAAGAAAAGCTGGAAAACTTCTCGCTACAAGGCTTACTTCAGGAGAGGTGACGGTACCGCCTTAAAAGGAAGGTAGATCAAAGGTTTTTCTGTGCAAATAGTTTGTTGCCGGCTGTCCTCGTCCGTCGTCCCTGCTCTCTCTTGTCCTGTGTGTTTTTGTGGTGCTCACTCCTTCTCTCTCTTCCCCCCCCCTTTTCCCTCACACGTCTCGGTTTCCTGTGGTATGGAGATGTAGCAGTTAACCCTGTAAATGCTGGCTGTAATCTGATGACGTTGGAGCTGGAGTATTCTGGTCGACTGGGGGTTTTTTGGCTTTGTCAGAGCTTTGATGTGCGCACCTCAGCATCAGCTTTGCTCCTCTGCTGGGTTTTTTTTTTCCTTGAATAGTGTCTGTTTAAAAAATCGCTCCATCATTTCATCCAAGTTCTGTCTTTGTAGAGATCTGGCTTGAGTTGTGTGGCTCCCTTAAGGTGACTTGATTGTGGGTTTAAACCATTGACTCACTATTCAGCGTGTCTTAACCTCACTGGTTACTCTTGTATTGTTAATAGGCTTGTTTAACTGGTTTCTTCTTGGAATGTTTTCAGTGTTAAGTTAAGCATATCCTCTTCACATACCAAACATGTGCTACAATGAGAAAAATAATTACTCTCTACTGGACCTGCTGAACAGCCTGAAGGTTACTTGCAGGCATCTGTGGCTGTTAAATGTCATCAGACACACTACTTTACTGTTGACACAGCTTGTCACAATGGCAGCTTTCTAACACACCTCTGCAGGCGACACACCCTGAGGCAAATTAAAAGGATGTCTGACTGACAGTCTGCAGGTATAGAGGACAATTGTTTTTTATTCTGCCTCTGACAGTATTGGGAGAAACCGGTGTGGCCACCAGGCACTCTGAAACAAAAAAGCAAATTCACTTTGGACAATGAAGCAGCCTAAAAGTAGCCCCAAGTCACATTATAACTTCTCTACCTGCATGGAGCTTGCACTTTAAATGAATCCAGCTGTAAACTTTTTGTAATAGGATGCACACCGTCCTGAAAGGGTTGGTTGTTTTGCTAACCTGAAGCCAGATTCTGTACTTTTCCCTTATCGCTCCCAGTGGTCTAGGTGGGATTATAAACTGCACAATCCCTTTCAAAGGAAGTCAAGGAGGACACACCTTGAGTAGATAAGAGTAGTTTTCACAACAGCGGCTTGCCTGTGTTTGTTACGACAGGTCGAGTATCTTTCATAGCAGTGACAAATCATCAGAAGAAGAAGACCCGAAAACTTTCTCCGAAAAAGAAAATGCCCACGAAAAGGCTTAATGTGCAAGTCATAGAACAAAAGCAGTTTCATCCACCTCTCCTCTCCTCATCTGTGCAGCATGAGTATATAAATTCTGACAGCTGAAGTACTGATCAAATAAAGGTTGCCTGGCAGAGTGGTTTGACTGGTAAATTGCGGGCAAACATTGCATTGCAAAAGTAGGCTGCGTGCTATCTCTACCTTCTGTCAATATCCAGCCTGTTTTGCATTTGAGGAGATCTGCTTTCAGCTCTCTACTTGCCGCAGTGCAGACAATAAGTCTACACCCTGTACATCAGCAACGGTCATGTTCCCTCTCCCCAGCGTCTGTCTGTACTTTAATGATGTATTTTTAACAGAGGAGGGATGTGTCGCGATTGATTTCTAGCTGTCTGGAAGTGTGGTCATTGTTTACATTACAGGCCCAGTACAAATCAAACACCGGCAGTGTCACCTGCTGGATGTGAAGACACAGCTTGTCCACTTGTGTAAGTTAGAGCTATAGTTTGCTGGAGCAACAAGGTGCCTTTGACACAGTGTGAAGGTGGAAGTAGGTAAAAGGGATTTTACCCAGAGCCAGGTTTAAAAAAAGCTCATAGAGTGCCACACATGGCGGCCGGCTAATGGTGGTAAACTCGACACTGGGGACAGTGGACTGTGTATCCTGGATACCATCATAACAAACTGGAGGAGGAGGTCCGTGGTTTTCCTTCACGAGGCCTCACGCTGATCCACTGGACCTTAAAGGAATCAGAGTGCTGTGTTGGTGCACAGATAATTAAAGAGTCATTTGCACTAAGTGATTACGTGTTTATAAACCGTTATGAGTTCTGCCAGAGGCTTCTGTTGATTTTGGCCTCTCCTTTAACACTCTTTAATGCCGTCCCCTGTTGTCTCTCACTGTTCTTTTTCCTTGAGATTTCCGTTAATGGTTTAGTTAGAGGCTCTTTGAAGACTGAGAAGATTAGAAATCCCCATTCACTTAACAACACCAGCCTTAACACTGAATATATTTAATCCATTTAGGAAGCCACACCCAAATCTGCACCCGTGTTCGTGGATGACCCACTAGACTGGCGGCTTGTGTCTGCTAAACCACATGCCACATACAGCACACTGTAGGATTGGGTTTAGACTTTGGCTTGTGGTGGGGGGGGGGGGATACATGCCGTTATTGAAGGACGCCAAGTGTTGAAAACAATGCACGCCCACCATGTCTCTACATGCCCTACACACAATAACCAATGTAACATATAACACATTAGTGGTTAACCTTGCTAGTAGTCAGGCTTGTCCTCTGTCATACAGTACAGAGTGTGAGGCAGCGGCTCTGATCTGTGTTTATGTTTCAGAGGGTGAAGACACGCTTTGTGATAAAATCTGGATCACTCCTTTTAGGAAAACATGGCACCACTGTAAACATCTGAACACATGCATCAACATCAATTTAAGTTTGAATTATTTTAAGATTAAAGAGGCAAATTTAGTAAAAGTTTGTGTATTTGATAGATTGCTTTTATTCAGTTATTTCATTCATTTATTTATTGATGTTTTCAAATGCTAAAGTCAGTTCTCTTGCTCTTAAACACAGGCTGCGGTTTGCTGTAACATTTGAATGTTGTTGAGTAGCTCTGTTGTGATCCTGAGAATTAAGCAGGTGGATGTTATCATGAATATCACTGTTTAGAGAAGAAAACCTGTTTTTTAAAACTGACAACATCCACAAAGAATTTGAAACTATAAAGGCTATAGCTTAAACTAATTACCTTTTTAATGAATTTTGTTGATTCCTTTTTACCAAACTTTTAAAGATTCTTTGCCAAATAGTTAAAGGTTATACAAGGGAGACATTTAAAGAAAACCACATTGCATGTGTGCACAGATGCACACTGTTATGCAGTTACGTGTAGCAATCGAGATTGTAATTCTTAAATAACTTTTGGGAATTTAAAATAAAAAGCTAAATATCAGTTATTTCGTAACTAACAAGTGAGAAGATCATTTATACAGCTTCAACTCATTTAGATCATTATTCAGCTTGTTCTGACTAGAAATTTGCAGATGACTGTTCCTTTAGTTGCCAAAAAAGCTCTACTGGTATTATTTTATTAGTTCTATAGCCAGATTGTACTTGGAAGCCACTCCCCCTTATAAAAATACTCCCATGACATACAATCAATTTACTGTCACGGTGGTCTGTCTGCTGCCTTAACTTGAAAATAATCCAATACCTGCTTGAGAATGTGAAGTATTTCTCAATGTTACGCAAAGAAAAAGAGAAAACAAAACTCCTCTTTTGAAGGTTTTTATGACCCACAGCTGTTGTAGATTGGGGGGTGGGGGTGGGGGCAGAGTGATGAATTATCGCCCGCGGGCTAACGTTGCATATGCGCGCTGTCAAACTTGCACTCTGCCCTTCCGTGAACAGACACAGTGAGACAAAAGAGAGGAGCTTCTCTCGCTGGCTGTAATAATCACATCAAATGTGTCTTCCCAGAAGTTATTCTAGTTTCTGCTTTGCATTCAGAGGCCTGGAGGGTTATGTAATCTTGGGAGAGGCACAGACATCACACATGCTAAAATAGGGACGTAGCGTGTAGTCCTCAGCAGTATATACTGCACACCCCTCCGGTCCATGTATTTTGGAAATGTCCCTCCCAGGCGATCTTTAATGGCACAAATTGTTACGCGCTACGCACGAAGGCGACAACAGAGCAGGATGGAACAGCGGAGAGCTCTCCAGTTCATCTCACTAAAGAAAACCAAAGTGGGCTGGGCTTGGGACAAAGAGTCTGCAATCTGACACGACCCTGTGTGTTGTTTCTCCTCCATGTGGCTCGGATAGAGGAGAGAGAAAAGTTTTGAGGGCTGGTACCACGCACGAGAAATACGCGAGTCCGGGGGCGTCTTCGAGAAAGTCCAGCGCGCTGTGCGTTTACGCGCGGCACAAACGCACACCAGGATGGCCGAAGCGGGGGGTACGATGCGCGCTGCTGCGCCGTGCGGCGGACTGGAGTGGGAAATTTTATATCGACGAACCAATTACATTCACGAAATGAGCTGCGGAGAAGTGGGGTCTCATCTGTACAACCGAATGTGCTGTGCAGGTAGGTCTGAGCGCTCGCCGCTATCTCCATCTCTCAGCGCCTGTGATAGGAGGTTCGGGTTGGGAGGGGCTGCTAGGGTGCTGATGGTGATTATGTTAACCTTTTCCATGCCTCCGCCCACAATACAACAAGCCAAGGGGGTCTAAGAGTGGGCGTTCAGGAGGTCTTTGAGCAAAGCTGTGTCACTTTTTATTATTTTGTTGTTGTTTTATCCACTTTTATTGCACTTTTATAGAAGAAGTTGACACAAAGATAACATTGTATCTGAACAATATCAGTGATGAAAATGTCCTCCCCTCCCACAGAGCAGATTGTCCTGTGATGCAGAGCTGAAATGATGAATCGATTAGTTGACCTACAGAAAATTAAGTAGCAACAAATTTGACAATCAGTGATTTGTTAACGTAATGTTTTAAGCAAAAATGCACAAAAAAAAAAAAAAATCTCCGGTTCCAGCTTCTCAAATGATGATGATAAACTGAAGTTCTTTTAGCTTTGGACTGTTGGTTGGACAGAACAAGCAATTTGAATATGTCAACCTTGGCTCTGGGAACTTGTGAGCATTTTTTTAAGCACAATTTTCTGACATTTAATAAACCAAATGATTCATGGATTTAACCAGAAAATAATAATTAGATTAATCAATAATGAAAAAGTCTGTAGTCTAAAGAGCAAGCGTTTGATGATCTTTTATAGAAAAGGTTAACGCGTGTGTACCTGTATCTCGCCTCTTGACACAATCACTGTGTTGACATTTGAATACGCTAACCGTCAATGAATGAGTAAACGTTTAAACGTAAACAGTTTGTGTGCTAAGAGGCTCAACCTGAGTAATCGGATTGAATGGAAATGACTACATTACTAAATGTTTGTTTACCTACTGATTATCCCTTCTGAATGTGTGACATCAGCATCTCAGGTTTTGTTAATGTCTCTGTTTCCATGGACTTTGACGTTTAAGTGCTGTGAGAAATGCTTTTTTTCCTCCTAAACTAAGAGTTCTTTAGAGGTTTGGGGCCAAAACCGCTGCTCTGTAAACAGTGCGCTGATGTACTCTCAGCCTCTGTGTGTTTTTGCTGTGTTGTCATGGCAACCACCCTCACAAATCACTCTTCCCACATTTAAGAGTGACTGTCCATGAATACAAGTCAACACTGCAGGGCCCCAAGTGACCTTGGACTTTCTTAACAGTAGCCTGAACTCTGATAAGCCAAGAAGGTTGTCAGCTACTAGTTGGACATTAAAGTGGATTATAGTAAGAGTATTACATTTTCAGACTATTCTCATGTTTTGTAGTGCAGCTTTTCCAACAGAAGAGGGGGACAAACAGTGTTGAGCAATAAGCCCATGTTCTCTTTAATTGGCCTTGGCTGTCACATCTGAGGATCATAAATCCAGCAATTATCTAGTATCCATATTTTCATAACCGCAAGATTGTGAACACCATGTGTGGCTAATTACAAGTGTTTTTGAATGCATACTCCCTGAAAATGATACTCCTATTGCAAAAGTGAGTTGGGGTCATCAGCCCTTTTATAATTACAGAGGGAAAACATGATGTAAGCAACTTCAAGGACAACTTTAAAGTTGGACAAGGGCCCAGGAAATGCCTCAGTGTTGTTGCTTGTTGGGTTCATTGAGTTTATTGTCCATCTGTATCTCCCAAAGCTTTTTTTCCCCACCGCCTATCAGCACCTGAGTTTGTTTTGAAAGGGAATAAATGACCCACAGTTATAATAACAGACAGAGCTCTGTCTTACTCTGTAGTGCATGCTTTCATGCCCTCTTCTTTGCCAGCTCCAGGTTGGATCTGCCCCATAATGCCCTGGGGCTTCCATTCCTCACCTGAACCGTCCAACTTCCATACCATCAAGCCCTCCATCACAAACCCCAGCAGTACCTGCTAGCCAGATGATACGTGGTGTTGGTTAACATTCCTGTCCTCAGTGGGACTGACATCGCATGCTGTCACTTGCACAGACGAACAGGCAGACAGGAGTTTTTCAGGCTCGGGTGGTGTTATTGCAGAGAAGGCGACTCCCCCTGTCTGTGAGGAGGGTGGGCGCGCCCTCAGGAGGAATGCATTGATTTGCATGCTTCTCACGGCAGGACTGTCATCGTAAAACTCCTATCAGCTCTCACTGTCTGGCTTTATCACCGCATGTTATCATTTACAGGGAAAGCAGAAATATCCGCACAGTACTGCACTGTTTGTACCTACCAGCATGTTGTGGTTAGAGGTTCATAGGACCACTTTTCTTTAAAGTCACATAATTACATAACATTAAAAAGTGCTTGTGCCTCTTTGTTAGTTTTTGAACATTATACAAAATTGGGTTTTAAGTCAATAAATCAAAACTAGTCTTACTGCGATGTCTGATTGTGTCATGACTTTTTGAAATGAGCACAAATTTAGGATTTTGCATCCAGTGTTTTGAGAGCTGCACAACACTACAGCAAAAAAAACAAATGTGTGCATTTCAAAGTGAATATTTGAAATTTGCAGTTCATAAGCCTTTGGACAAATTCTTTTTTATACACCATCTGGCCAACAATGTTAGGTTTTTATACACTTTACACTTTGCTGTGTCTAGAGATACTAAAGGACTCTGTACTCTGTTCTTGGTGACTGCAAGTCTCAATTTATATTTTAGGATTAGATTTTTAACACATACACAGCTTATAGAGTCGAGTTTCGGTCTGGTGAAGTTGTAATATCAGCTGCTTCCATTTCTCAAGTCCTGACATGCCACCTCCCTGTGTAGGCATCCAAAAAATCTCTCCTTTACAGTCTTATGTCAGTATCTGCAGGGAAAATTGATGCTCCCTAGAGTGAAAGGCGTTGCAGGTATTTGGGTGCTTTGGGACATGCATGTGGTAGTGTGGAGGTGCTAGTTTAGAGCACCTGAGCGCCTAACTTTTCAAAAAAGCAATGCTGTGTTTATCAGAGATTATTTGTGCAGAGGGAAAGAAGCTGTTTGAAGAGTTTTAGTGTATGAAAAAGACGCAGATGTAACAATTGTAACAAGTTTCTTTTACCACTCATCCACATAGACGCACACTGTTCAGGCAATCCACACAGAGCCACAATAGCTGCTTTGTGTCTGGGATAATCGTCTGCAGCAGTGTGGTTACTCTATTAAGAGTTTTTTGAAAGCCAAGCCTTACTGCCTCTTTTGTCGGTTCGTGTTACCGGCTCGACAGAAGCTTTTATTCAACATTGGAAATTCATCTAAGAAAAATAGCCCAAACCAAATGCTTTAAATAAATATTTTAGTCTCACAGGTTGTTCTCATTAGAGATCTTTAAATGCTTCTATTCTTTCTGCTGCTGGATTCTCTCCTGTAGACAACACCCCCCCGTCTCTCTCATGTACGGAAACAAATCCCTCTGTGCCAGTTTCCCCGTAATTGTGTCCTGATGGAGGAAGAGCGCTCATGCTCAAGGTTTTCTTGTGATTGTACCATGTCGAGAAATGGCTGAGGACGTTGTTTCCACTGCCTGGCTCTGCTGCCTCCTGGCCCGGGTCTCCTCTGTGTTCAGGAACAGGCCTTTCATTGAGGCTCTGTGGTGTTGTGTGGCACGTCCAGCCACACACTGGTGACTGCTAGCTTGCACACGCGGAGTTCATTTGGGGTTAACGGGCTCCAGTGGACCGTTTCTGTACAGCTTTGTCTCAACGAGGGAATGGCCCCTTTTTCTTGATTAGTGATCTGTACAGTCTTTTTGAACATTTAGTTTCATGCAATAGTTTCTTTGACAGCGGGGTTTTTGTGCTGTCTTTCCTGCAGTAAGATGACCTGGGTTAAAGCCCCTGTTAAAGTGTTTCATCAGATCATCTGCAGGGTTGCTGTTCTGTAGCTTAATCTTGACCTCTGACCTTTCTCTGATGATTATCTCCCTACGCGCTTCATAAACTTTAACATTGTTGCAGGAACTATTTGAGGTGTGTTTAAGGGTAATATTTGGGAGCAGCTGTACAAAAGCATTGCACTCAAAAGCTCTGCTGCCACAGAAATGAATACTCAAAGTAAAAAAATAATTACTCACGTTCAAGTGGAGAATCTTAATTTGTTTTTGTGTTGCATTGAAAATATTTCAGTTTGACAGCCAAAGTCATGGATCACAGGATTATTGCATAGTCAATGAAAAGTTCACTGTGATAGATTTCACGTTTACAACTATGAAATGAACTCACACTAGGGGCGGCCTGGTATACATTTAAAATAAAATAAAAAAGTGAAGTATATGCAATTTGTAATTAAGGGCTGAAACAGGCGAAAACAACCACTTTGGGCTTTTAAGATGATAAGTAGCTGTGACTAAAAATCAGTGCAACTGTAAAATAAACGTTGCGACACACAGACGTTACAGATCTTTGCATTTGGATGTAATCAATGCAGAGGTCTGGTTTGGTTGGGTGCTCCGTGAGGGTCTTTGGTGAGGTGTGGTGGGTGGGGTCGGGGTGTACATAACAGGGCAGGGCCGGGGCGAGAATCTTCACTCTCTCTCCACAGACCACTCAGTGGTGAATGACAGCTTCTGACATTGTAGCCCGCAGGCAGGCATTTTGCAAGAGCTGGTGAAAAAAAAAAACAAATAGGAGCATAGAATGTCAGAGACAGCAAAGGGAGGAAAAAAGGGAGTAAGACTTGTGTTCAGGAACTGAATCAGTGGCTTGAACCCTCCCACTTAACTACAGGATCTCACACTGAAGCAGTGTTTCAGGCAATAAGAAGAAGTGGAAGTCTCAAAAAGCAGACAACATCTCAACCTGCAGAGGCTTCTGATTTGTTTTCTGATCACTGAGATAACTCCAGCATGGCGATGGAGCAGAGGTTCAGAAACTACTCCTCTGATAGTGTGGGTAGTGACGGGGTCTTCATAGAGGACTCCTACTACCAGGGGATGCTCAAGGCCATGGATCACAGGAAAGGTAGAGTTTGTCATCATCTTAACATTGTTTCAGTAGTACTGGCTTAGAGGTCTTTTGTATTTTCTCTGCAATTTAATTCTTTGATTTAGAAGTTTAGAAAGTGAAAGTTTTTTTCTCAGCTCACTGTTGCTCTTTATTAAGAAGAAATGTAGTTTAAAGTCTAAAACGTAGACTCTGCTTTTGTCTGTGGTGGTCTTCTGCCTCTCTTTTATCAAACGGGCCACGCCCCTTTATGTGTCATGGCTTTTCCCCTTTTTATTGGTCAACTGTGCTGACACCCATTTTGAGAGAAAAAACGGACTAAACAGTAAAGTTGTCTGATAGAAATTCTTTTCATATTACTTGTGTGGTTCAGAAGTTAACTCCTTGTCTGAATCTTTGCATCTCAGAGGAAAGAAAGCCTGTTACAAAGACAGAATAACTGAAGAGTAACTTAACTTGCAAAATGACTGGTTGTTTTCTTAATCACGGACCGTTGCAGTTCAAAGCACCCGACCAAACAATATATTGTAATGCAGTTATTAGATGCATTAACCAGACATGTTTTTCTTCAAGTGCTTAAAACAAAATTATATAGAAAAAAAACACGTTGTCTCCTTCTGTGTATCACGCAACATTACAGCTACATTATTCAGTAACCGAGTGATTTGCAGATATCACGCAGCCATACTATGATGAGCGAACAATAACGTTCTTTCAGGAGACCTGATATCTCTCACCTCATCTTGAAAGTTTCTTTGACTCAGAGAATGAAAGGGAACCTCCACATCTCTGTCTGCCGCTCCAGGCTACAAAACTCAGCCAAGCAAACACATTATTTGTAAGACGGATCAGTAAAGTTTGCTTTTCTGTGTCATGTATTTCACCGGTTTGAGTTTTGGAATGTCAAGTGCCGCTTTTGTATTTAAAGGCATGAAGAAACAACAGTTGTCCTGAGCAGCTGGCAAAACAGTTTGTTGCAGGATGTGTTTTCTGCAGAACCATCCAGTTTCTGTTTTTATCACACTTACACTTGGGTAAGTGTGAATGTGTGACTTACACTTAGGTAAGTGTGATAAAAACAATGGATGCAAAGTCATGTGTTCATGATCGAATTTCTCCGCTTTTGAGGTTTATTTCACTTCTCAGTTTGGACTCCGAAACAGTCACAAGTATGTTTGTGACTCATCCACAACTATGTTTGTGACTCATCCACATGATGCCACCCTGAGATGGGCGTTCGTTAGCACCACATGATGTCGTCTTCTTTGGTTTCTCTGTTCCCTCTTCATCTGATCACTTCTGTTACATGAGCTTTGATCTCACCAGATAATGTAATCAACCTCCTAACAATGTGTGACTGATAAGAAAATAAAACATAATGGCTTTTCCTTGTCTTGTCAGATTTAAAAATCTGCAACAGTAAGTAACATTGTGTTGAGTCCTAATCACTTTTATTCAAAGACAGACATGTTTTGTTGCATCACACCGGCCTCTGTGTTTGACAACAACCCTCATCACTTATTGAAGAACTACGGTGAAGAGTTTAAAGCGTTCTTTTGGTGGTTATCTCTCCAGAGTTGCTGCATGGGTGAAAGAATTTAGGGAAAACATTGCACAACTTATACAGTACCTGCTGGTATGTGAGAGTCCTGTTTGGAATAACCAGGCTGTGAAAACAAAACCAAAACAGCGACAGTCTTGCAAGGTGGAACATGTTCCTGTAGAGGTGCTAATCTGAGGGATGTCGGAGGTAATTTATTCGTGTTTCACCTGACAAGTACGACACCTTTTTTTCCCCTTTTGTTTTGATGGACTGATTTTAAACCACCATAAGAGGGAGTACATTCACTTTCTGTGTCACCTTAAGCATCTTCTGCAGTCTCTGTTGACATGACATCTTCAATGATCTGGTGGTTTCTGGCCTTGGGAGAGAACAAATATTTTATCAGACTGTCTGTAACTCTGGGAAAACCCTACACGTGGTGTTTCCCCAAAGGGTCTCATCAGATGTGGGACCATAACTGTGGTTTTGGATATTTTAGCTCATTAAATACAACTTATGTTGGCTGCCAACCATCTTCTAAAGCAGTGGTTCCCAACTCATGGGTCAGGACCCCTCTAAGGGTCACAAAGTAAATCTTAGGGGTTGTGGGATTACTAAGGATGGGAAGGCAGAAAAACACAAAATTCTGTTTATTTTTTTATGATTTTGCTTCAATTTCTGCTTTCTTCTTGTGGATTACTAGATACATATTTACTTCCTTAGGCCTCTAAAAAGTATTAAAATAAATCAACCTGAGAAGTAAAAGTTACCTTTTGGCTAACTGTTCACAACTCTTAGAAATATGCAACCTGTGACTTTGCTTCCTTTGAAGAAGGCCAAAACAGACCAAAAGGTTTGAGAATCATTGTTTTAAAGTAAACCAACTTTATAGTTTGAATTCTTCTAAGCAGCCATTGATTTCCATTAATTTCACTGTGTGAACAGTTGATTAAACTGAGCTTGTGTTTGATCTGTCCCTCCACAGATGAACGGGACCGGGTTCAGAAAAAGACCTTCACAAAATGGGTCAACAAGCACCTGATGAAGGTAAGATCCCACTTCAACAACACTCACTAATACAAATATGTATTTTCAGAACAAATGTACATCCATGAAACTCAAAAACGTCAATAAAATGTTTACTTCAGCTCATTTACAGCACAAAACTAAATGAGAAAGGCTTCAGCTGTCCTTAAATTACCCTAAAGTTTGTTCTGTTTAAGTCAAATTCCAGCAGTTGCTTTTATATCCCACCTGGTTACAATAGCTTAAATTACACAAAAATGTTTCCTTAGGAGATAACAGACTATCTGATCTAACTGAGTCTGGAAAAAGTTACCTGAAAGCAACAACAGATAAACTGGAAAGAGAGCACAAAGCAAAAAGATTTGGATTCCCAGCACTTCTCTTTAAAAAAGTAAAACTCTTTGGAAAAGGTGAAAAACATTTTACAAATCGCTCCTCCGCACCATAAAATCCACACATGCTATTTGTGTTAACTGCATGCGTGTGAGGGAGTGAGTCACGAACACCTGGCCTCGCTTTAGCTGGCGCTCAGGAACAGCGGCATCGTGGGCCGGGCTCGGTCAGGTTCCACATCTGGGATCCAGACTGTCAGGGCGGCTTCTCGGGGCTCTGCAGGGGAACAGGAAGCCCCAGGACTGAACTCCTACTCTGAATGCGGGGGCCAGTGCTAAATCTGTTTGCAGCCATGATACTCTAAGACAATACTTGTCAAGCGTTCTGGCCCATGACCCTTAAAAAGGAAGCACTACTTACTGTATGTTCAATAATGAAGCCCCTGATCTAAGCAGTCAGGTGCAGAATAAAGGGCTGCAGATACAGCAGCAGCTATTTTCCATAATAATTCATTAGTACTGGAACAATTAGTCAATTGACAGAAAATCTACAGTTTTGATAATTGATCATTTAAGTCATTTATCAAGCAAAACATTCATTGGTTCTAGCTTTTAAATGTGAGGATTTGCTGCTTTTATGATTTGTAATCATAATTAATTGAATATATTTGGGTTTTGTACTGTTGGTTAGACAAAACAAGCAATTTGAAGAAGTCATTTTGAACTCTGGGAGCTTGTGATGGCCATTTATTTTACTGTTTTGTGTCATTTTATAAACTAAATGATTAATTAATTAATCCACTAAATATTCAAGAGATGAATCGACAACAGAAATAGTCATTATTTGCAACCCTACAATTGATCTGTTTGTGCAGGTAGTTTCTTCTTCGATTAATCTGTTTTTTCAGTTTAAATGAATGTATCATTTAGTCTATTACATGTCACAAATAAAAACAAATGCTTTTAAAAAGATAACGGAGCCCAGAGTTGAAAGAAAAGCAATCTCATCTTAACATTTTTGAAGCTGTTATCAGCAAATGTTTGGTGATTTTACTTTCAATTCAGATAAATAATTAATAATTCTCAGAAGGATAATCAATAATCAATAAATGACTCATTCAGCACATCAGTGGGATCACTTTGTGATCTCGATTAGGGCTGCAACTAACAATTATTTTCATTATTGATTAGATTATTTTCTTGATTAATTAATTAAATTGTTTAGTCTGTGAAATGTCAAAGAATAGTGATAAAATGCCCACTGCATGCTGCCTTCAATTTGAGCTGCCCACAGCTCAAAACCAATAAATAAATAAATAAATATTCAATTTACTATCATGACATAGAAAACAGCAAACCCTGACAATTGAGAAGCTGGAACCAGAGCATGTTTGGCTTGAAAGCTTCTTTTTTTTTTTTTTTTTTTTGCTTGAAAAGTGATTAAATGACTAACTGTTGCAGCTCTGGTCTTAATTAAATATTACCAGGAAGCAAAAGGCAGAATGATACTCATAAACATGAATGAAAATATTTCAGTGTTAGAAACATTTGCGTTTTTGGTCACAATTTATGAATCATCTTGGGGCATCTATAAGAGGAGAGGGGACACTTCTGTAAGGCACTGTGCTTAAAACTACCCTGCAAATAGTTCATGTAATGTTATGTTATGACAAGAAGAAAGTAATGCTCCTTTTGTAACCAACACCCATGTATTTTTGTGTATAATAGGGATCTCTCAGGTTTCAAGTAACAACAGACTATTTAAATGACATAAAATACAAACACCAAAATTGCAGTTGTGTGTTTTTACTAAACTGCATTTATATACTGCAGCCATATTTTCAGGGAATGTTTTTAGCAGCTGTTAAAGTAAAGCACAGCGTGGCTCTACCTGAAGTGTTTCGCCTCTCTTACTGCTGCTCAACCGGCACTTTCAGGTTGACGAACCCTTGTTTTCACACGGGAACTGAAGCGTGTTAAACTGTGAGGAATGTCTGCAGGGCATCCATCTGCGTCCTGTGACACGGGGCTCTGTCCGAGATGACTCACAGGCTTTTGTCGTCAGTCGTCGTTTCTTTGTCTGGAAATCCCTCAGATTTGGGTCCAAAAGACATGAGCGGGTCGGCGGTCTGGCTGCCCTCGAGGCGTTTTGGACTTGTGGTCACAACAGAGTCATGGGATTAAACTGGAAGGCTAGGAACGCTCCATTTTTGGGGTCAGCTGTCTCAAAAGTGCCATCTACTGTAGCCTCTTCAGATTACGGAGAATGAAAACCAGACATTATTCTGTGTTTTATGTATTCCACTGCAATCCAGACCAGACCAGAAGAGCTGAAACAGATTTCCCTTCATAAAAGGAATACTGAAAAACAGTTTTGGATGGGATCAGTCAAATCAAATGATTAAAAAAACAGAACAACAACCAACTGTCTTTGTCCAACGTCTGTCAAATCAAACCACCGTCTGCGTGTTTGTCTTTTGTTCTTCTTTTCCTTCACGAGTCCCTGCAGTTTTATATCTTCTCTCATCAAACTGTTTCTTCTTTCCATCCTTCATCCTGTCCTCCCATCCTTTCCCATCAGCACTGGAAGGCAGAGGTAGGTGCTGTCTGTGAGCAGAGTGCTGAGTGGACACGCATTCATTTCTGCCTGCATGTCTGTGTTAACATTTTTACCCTCTCTCACTCCACCACACTTTACCTGAGCTCCTTAGCTGCTAACCTATGACCTTTATTCCCTTCATTTTAACACTTGGACTCTTTTCTAACTGCTGTAAGAGCCTTGTCTGCAGGGCAACTTGTCTTTACATGTTCTGTAACTCAGTTTACAACAGCTAAAAAATTAAAATTACATACACAGTAAGGTTTATGAAGTAGTATGGGGCATGCATAAAGTCTACAGGGAGTTTCAGGAGTGTGGTCAGCATCTTGTGTTAAGTTTCAGGTCTGAAATGAAAATTATTATTATCTTCATAGTTCTCATATCATTCCTATTGGTTATGACATAATATTTTACTTACAACTTTATTGCTGCGATTAGGGGACACAGCAACATCACCATGTCCAAGAGGATGATGGGAAATAAGCAATCAAATGATCATAATAATGGGGTTCCAAACAAACCCCAGGATTTACCAAACTTGTTTGGAAGAGAAAATGAAGGCAAACTAAAATTATTATCCAAATCTGTCCATTGAAAACGTGTTAGATTTTGCAGACCAACTTTATGGTTCAACTTCGACCTATCGTACTTATAATAGTTGTGTGTACGTTGTGTATGCAATGAGGGATTAAAACCGACATTTTAGTGCATTCACTTTCATTAACACCTCTAAGTAAGCGGCTTAGATAATCTTTGGTTTACAGCGGATCATCTAACCGCACGTTCCTTACTGTTGTTGACCTAGCATGTCAAACGATACTTTACCCAATAGGAATGATAGCAAAAACTTTTTTTTTTAAATCTTTCAAAAGAACCCCAAATGTGGACCCAGTTGCCACTGCAGAAGGCAGACAGTAAATCCAGTCCCTCGATGTTGTGTGTAGGTCCTTTCCTTTAAGTTGCTTCATTTATTTGTGGTGACATTAAGGGATTAATCAAATGATCAAATGTGGCTGTGCCTAGTGTGAAATTCCCTCTCCTCTACTTGTGTTAAGGTGGTCGTCTGTTCCTTGTATTGGTTGTATTATGTGTGAACGCAAAAGCAGTGGTTCACCACTGATGCTGACATGATGGGAGACTGATTGAAGAAGTCATTTCCCTGTATGGATCAATAATATATCACAGAAAAACTTAAAGAAATGTCTCCTGTCTTCTCTCCTCAGTCCCAGAGACACATCACTGACCTGTACGAGGACCTCAGAGATGGACACAACCTCATCTCCCTGCTGGAGGTGCTCTCTGGAGAGACACTGGTGAGCTTTGGTGACCTTTGACCTTCGGATATTAGGACATCCGCTTCTGCTGTAATCCGTCCTGTCCAAACCTTTCTTATTGTCCCTGCTCTTCTGTCCTGCTGACTTCATTTGCAGTTATATGTGTTCTACTGTCCAGTCTACTCGTTGTAACTTTAACTCTAAATGTTTATCTGAGTCAAATATTATTCTGGTGGGTTTCATGTCTCCAGTCTTGCATGTGTTTCTTTCTTCTTATGTGATTCTTTGGAGATTTTTGGACATTTCAGAACATGCTGAGGTTATGCGCACTCTTTTACTTTACTTATCTTAGCACTGGTTTTTTGGGAACACACCTTCTGGTGATGTAGCCTTAAAACACTAATTTTCATTCTTTGCTTCCATCTCGTAACCTTTCTGCACTGACTTGTTTGACCCCTGGTTTTTCCTTTATCTAATTCCTGTTTGCTGACCTTTGCCCTGACCTTTCCCCCTTTGCCTCTGCCTTCCTCTCTTGCGATGCACTTGCTGTGGTAGCCGAGGGAACGTGACGTTGTGAGGAACGTGCGGTTGGTGAGTGGTGCCTGGACTGTGGCTGGCCGCCTCCTCGGGCGTGGCATGTGTCACCACCCCAGGTGGCTTCTGGGTTGTGCATGATGACAGTCACACCCCCCGTATTGTCCCCTTTCTGTATCATCATCGTCCTCTGTCATTTTATCAGTGAGCTAGCAGCGTCAGGCGTCATGTGAGTGGAGGTTTTAGCAGAACGATTTCTACAGTTTTATGGTAGTGATTTTTGTATGTGAAGTCGAGTCTTTCAAATTGAAGTTAACAGTCAAATTTCATTAAGAAGGGGAGAACGTATTCTTGAAAAATATACTGTCCTTGATCTTAATGTAACAGTTAATTCCTGCCTAGTTTAAGGACCATACCGTACATCTGAGGGAGTTTGGACATCCGAGATTTCAGAATTGGCCACAAAAAAAAAATATTTTTCACCCAAGAAATGACAATATTCACGTTATCCTTTTCATGATTTGTCTTCTGGGTTTGATTTCCTGACAATAAGGTTCATGAATCCAATGCTTTTTCTCAGTGGTTTATGCCTGAACGCACCGACAAGGACATTTTTAACAAAATAATTCCTGTGTGCACCTGCATCACCAGATGTAACTTTGATTAAAAAAAAAAGAAAGAAATACACGTGAATCAGTGTTCTGTGTTGTGAATTACCTCAAGGACATTTCTCGTCTCTGCAAGTTGATTGTCAAACGCAGGTGGGTGCATGGAAAGTATGAAATCAATCAATTTCTTTATGCTCTGAAAGTTGTAGTTACTGAATTTACAAGTATGATCCAAAGGCCCAAGTTTCATCACTGCAAGCTGATATGTTGGCTAATACAAAGCTTCATACTGGCTTAAAGCTTAAAATGTGGAGCACCGATGCATGTCATGGCCATCACACCCGGGGTAACGCTGTCCTGTGCAGGTCTAGAAATTGTGGATGCTTATGGATTCTGCTCGATTGGACTGCGCTACAGATAAAATGTAAATGCAGCACAAGATGTAAAATGTGTTTCATGAAGTGCAGGAAAAAGCTGATTGTAGGTCTCAGAGAAAATGAGGATTGTGACTGACGATTGGGCGAGTCACTGAGATCGTTGTATCATTCATTATCATGCTTTCACCTGCAGACATCCTGGCTGGTTCGTTAATGCATCTCAGGGTCATTTAGCTGAGAGAGCAGATCTGGTGAAGGTCTGGCCAAACGCTTTCATCACAACCACGCAGAATTTGAATCGCACTTCAAATTTGCTGTGTTTTCAGTTTTTAGTTTAAGTTCAACACCATGACTGTAATGATTTTTATACAGTAGATTAGATCTTTGTTTTAAACACTCAAGGTGTTGCCGGACACTGAAACACCTGTTCCTCAGTCATGGGGCCTTGCTGTTTGTTGATCATTCAGACCTCATGTGTCCCCTTCTTCTTATGTTTTCGTCCTCTCGTCTCTTACAGCCGCGGGAGAAAGGCCGTATGCGCTTCCACAAGCTGCAGAATGTACAGATCGCCCTGGACTTTCTCAAACACAGACAGGTCGGTAAATAATGACATTTTTAATATATCAAAGGTGCATTTTGATTCTGTTTTTTCTGTTTTCCTCCATGTTGAGTTTTGTTTTATTTACTGTCTTCTTTCTTTGTTTCAATTAAGGAAAAATGTTTTTATAATCCCTGCATTGTCTAACATACATTTTGCTCCTTACTGTGTAAGTAACTTAAAACCGACCATTATGTTTTATTGGTGTCCATGCCCCTTTCAGGTCAAACTGGTCAACATCAGGAATGATGACATTGCAGATGGAAACCCCAAGCTGACCCTGGGGCTGATATGGACCATCATCCTTCACTTCCAGGTAATGTAGGACACTTTTAAGGGCTAATTTCGATATAAATTACTGTAATTATGGCAATGAACATAAACTAGGAGATTTGAGCTATCGGACACAAAAGCTCAGCGAGTCATTATTTAAATTACATTTACTTGCATTTTGCATGTATTCAAAGTGAACTGACTGAGCCTCGCTGGGAACAGCTGAATCACATTTCCTGAACTACATGTGGTGTTTATCTTTTAAACTGCACATTGGCACCTAATTGCACAAGATCAAATTCTTCCATTGTATAATTAACATGCATTTTATACAGTTTGCTTTCATTACATTGTGATTAGTTTGCTTCCGCGGCCCGGTAAGGAAAATCAGATTGCCGTACCCTCTTCGGGGCTCAATCATCAGCCTCAGTTTATGATGTTGACACAGCAGTTACAGTGCAGTGGAGTCCAAGAGCCAATCATTTCCAAATGGGCTTTATTGGACATTTGGCAGCACTTAGGCTCTTATACACAACTACCACTGCTTCTCCTGTCCTTCAGTGCTCAAAGACTAAACAGTGAAAAAGGCTATTCATTCATTTTTAAAGAAGCCTGTTCACATGTCAGTGAATTTCAAAGCCTTTTTTTTACTCTTTCTGTGCAGCTCTATAGGTTGGCGTTAAATCTAAATATAGGGGTCTTATTCAAACAGGGGATCCCTCGTTCTCAAACATAAACATTATAAAATTGCCCATACCACCTATGGCAGCAATAGCCACATTGGAGGAAAGCATTCGTCAGTGGGTGGATGTGTTCCTCATGGGGAAGAGGAGTGTTTGGATATTCTTTTAGCAGATGTTTTGGTAGATTTTGGGAATAAGAGTGGGAGTACATGAAGATTCTTTGATGCTATAATGGGGATAATGGTTACGTTGGGATGTGGATGTGGGATCCTTTTCCCCGTCCCGTGTGACTCAGTGATTCCCTTGAGAAAGATGCCAGGAGGCGTGGGCGTGACAGCTCGGGACTCACTCAAAAACTGCAGTGGAAGCAAGAGAATCATCTCCCACTATTTGTTTTTAACGATATCTAACTGAACATAAATGTAAATATCTTTTACGATGGACATTTTATCTTTGCTGTTCAAGAGATAAAACGAAAAACGTCCATGTAGATACACTTAGTCATCAGGCAGCTATTATTTCTTCAAAACAAACCCATAATCTCTTTGTTTTGGCACATGCTAGTCATCACAAACAATGGTGAATTTCCTCTGAGCTCCCCAGGTGCACAGTCACAGTTTACTGATACGCAGTTGACCAGTATAAATAATGGGCCTGCTGCGTGACAGAGAGAGGGAGTTGGGATTCTCTCAACACTCTTAAAAAAGAGGCTGCGAAGGCGGAGGTCCTGTTTCCACTCAGCTTCTGAGTCACTCTGTGCCCACGTCCACACTGCAGCACTGGGGTTTCCCTTCTGGAGGGAAAATAGCAGAAGGAAGAGATGCTTTCTTTTTTCCCTGCTCCACCCTTTCCTGCAAAAAAAAAAAAAAAAAGTCTGTAAGTGAAATTGTCATTTCTGCTATGACTCATCAACATGCCTAAAAACACTGAAAATAGTGGTAATACAGCTGCACTTGTTCCAGTAAGAGACTATGACATTCATCAGGACTGGAAGTGCAACCTTCATTTAATGCATAATGTGCAGCTAATGAACAGTAGATTTACCGTACGTTATGGGTAACAAATCACAAAGTCAATTAGTCAAGTTTTTAAAACAACATACCGACTTTTGACTTAAAAGGTTTCCTGTGATTGTTACAATTTTTTACAACATGTGCCTAGTTTTGTAGAGAGCCCCACCCATCTGGTACGTCAAGCAGACCAAAACAAACACCAAGGACTTTTCATAAGTACAGTTTGTACATCTGATTATAGATACGGCATAGACGGCAACTACTGGGTGACGGATTAATGCAAAATAGACACAGCGAGTCAACCTGCTGCAAGATCAGATTGTAAAATTCATGTCATGTCCCTCAGGGCCAACACAGCGCTGGACCTTTTAAAGGACATCTGTATTGATTAAACCTGTGGTTTATTTTGTAGTCTGTCTTCTTTCATGCAAATAAAATATAGCTGTGGGATTTTTAAGTAGTGTGTTCTCGTGACTCATAGCTTAGCCTCGCAACTCTTAAAAAAATAGGAATTTTCCTATGAAGGTTCTGTTACACAGTCCCAACATTCATTTACAGCAGACAGACTATTAATTGAACATTTTTGTTTGGAACATACAGTACAACTTTGTAAGATCAGTGACTCATAGACGTTTTCACTCTTATGATTTCTGTTTTGCTCGCGTATAATCACAAAGAGTTTGTGTTTTCTCCAAAACAGTGAGTTTAATGGATTTCATGTGCCCTTCAAGTAAAAGTGGTGGTTTGAGGTTTAAAATGTGACTCATCTCAAGTCTGGAAGAAATCAGCGGGAAAACTGGGAAAAAAAGTTTTCCTGCCCTTCAACCAACACTTCAATCATATTCAATACAGGAATATCAAAGGAAAAGCCATATGCCAAGAGGGAAAAAAATAGTTTTACCATGAAAACATTTTAATATTAAAATATTTATGGTAGCTTCTGTTATGATGATTAGGGAAAATTCTGTTTTGTTTGTAGGTTGTTTAATTTGACATACAATAAGTGCATTCAAACTCAAAAGGATCAAGAGCTAAATATCAGAAGTGTAACCCTGCACAAAAAGCAGCTAAAAAGAGCTACAGTGCAAGAGCTCAGGGCTTTAAAAAAAAAAAGATGAAATGGAAGTAAGTTTAGTATCTGCTCAGTCTGCATCCTATATCGCTGACTACTTGCACCGTCTCCTCCTTCAGATCTCAGACATCCAGGTGAACGGCCAGTCGGACGACATGACGGCCAAGGAGAAGTTGTTGCTTTGGTCTCAGAGGATGGTGGAGGGATACCAGGGCCTGCGCTGCGACAACTTCACCACCAGCTGGAGGGATGGCAAGCTCTTCAACGCCATCATACACAAACACAGGTGAGACGCTGATCCTCAGTAGATCAAGGTTAGAGCATGGCCCCAAGACTACCAGGTTTAGGGGTTTGAGTCAAACTATGTACTATTAAAATGGATGTACTTCACCATTAGGTGTCTTGGATAAAAATGGTAAGCTAAGGGGAAAAGGGCAAGTAAGACGAGACAAAGAATTGAACATAGATCTGTTAATGCAATAAACTGCACTAATAAATTGCAAAAAAGAGTGACACAAAAGGATTATCTAAGACAGGATGGCATGAAGACTTGTTGCGCCGAAGCATTTTTCAAACTGTGCAGAAACATTTTAGAAAAGCTTGCCTGGACTTGGGATCTTGTAACACCGTAGGACATGAATTTTACGCATAGTTAAAAGGTCTTCTCTGTGACCTTTTGCAAATTCCATACTGCTGTGTCTTCTTCTTATTTATAGCAGTAGGTTCAGAGGCAGGAATGCCAAGTTCAAATTTGAGTTTTACAGTAGCACACTTGACTTGTCAGGACAAAATGTGGATCAGTCATTGTAAATCAAACACCGAGATAAGTTTCAACTCAGACTTGAACTCCCCAGTTCATTCATTCATTCATTCATTACATTTCTGACCAGATCAAAGTAAGAATAAATGCACTGCAGTTCTGACAGTAGCAGTTTAATTAGCCATATTTGGGCAAAAAATGTGATGTTTTGAACATAGTGAGGTGTACAAACATAGTGAGGTGCACAAATCAACAGCGGAAAAAAGGATTTTGCTGCAGGAGGTGTCTGAAAACTTTCAATAGATGCTTTGATATTTTTTCCTCCTGTGCATAAGAATCCATTAAGGAAACAAACTTTAACAGCCACCTTTCACGCCAGCAGAAGACGCCTGTTTTATACTCAAACCATGTATTTTGGGTGGAGCACCACTTTAAGTCTTTGTGCTTGCACAGACAAACAAGCCCTGCAGGATCGCTTACCACACAACACAAAAATAACATGTACAGCCTGACTTGGCATTATTCGGTGTGAAAACTGAGAGAGCTTTTGTGGGTGTATCACACTAGTTTGAGAAAAGGTTGCCCTGAAGGTATGATCACTGGAGGCTCGGCAGGTTGTAGCAAAACACAGGTACGCTAACCGCTCTGCCATAGATTCTTTCTTGGTGAGGAAGAGGAGGACGTGCAGAGATTTAACAGCTGCAGCGAGGAGTCTCAGCAATGATCGACTGAAACAGAAAATCTCACAATAAGAAGAGAATTGGATACAATCGGGAATTACCAGTGGACTTCAGCCAGGATGAAATCTGTCTTAAAGCTACCATTGATTTGATATTTTTTTCTTAACTTCTTGCCAAATATAATCAAACTTAACCTTTAGCGCCGTGAACTTGACCGTTGCTACAATGTTGAACCTAAAGAGGAAGTTTCACTCTAAGAGGCGTCTGAACAGTGCCTCCAGCAGCACAGCGGGCTCCGTAAGTGACGTGGAGGACCGGGTGATCATGCTGTGTGAGGACGTCCCCGCAGAGAACTCATTCGACTCGGGCCGAGGCTCCCACAGCCCCGGTGCCCGCTCCAGTCGAGGCTCCCAGAGCGAGGAGCACGAATCAGGATCAGAGCCTCACATCACCCACCTGAGCAGGGACAGACTGTCCTACAGACAGGCCAGCTATGTGGAGAGAGAAGCACCCCGGGCAAACAAAGAATACTACATCCAGAGAGTTGTGCAAGTGTATGAATATCTCTACAAATTTGTTGTTTTGGAAAAGCTTTCTTAAATGTGCAGAATTTACTGTACGTTCTGAGTTAGCTTTCTTATTTGGCATTTGTGATCATGAGATGAGCTTTTATCCCCTCAGTATCATGAGATGCTTTGTGCTTGTGCGTACATGTTATTAGACCACAGTTATCTTCCTGGCAAAGGGCACTGAAAGGCAAAGTGTCTGTCTTCTTTGTGTATAAAATGACGATCTTGTTTTTGCTTGCCCTTCACTACTCATAATTAAACTGCCTCCAGCAACATAACAATTTGAAATATGCAACATAACTTTACATAACATTTATTAAACCTGGCAGCCGGTCCATGTGGAATTATGTCTGGCAGGTAAAAAATGTAAAGAAATTGCAGTAACATAGAAGTAAGTGTTAATGTCGAAAGAAAATCTTTCTCGCTGACGTTTTCAACTGTCACACATGATTTAATTAAGAAAAGTTCTGATTGACAGTAATAACAGTGTCATTTCCACCCATTTCCACTCACTGCTCTGTCTGGCTGGTTCCTGTCCGCAGGCCCACTCTGATTGACATGAGTCAGGTGTACCGACAGAGCAACCAGGAGAACCTGGAGCAGGCCTTCAGCGTGGCAGAGAGAGAGCTGGGCGTCACCAGACTGCTGGACCCCGAGGGTGAGAGAAGTCACTCAGCAGCATTGGACATATTCAGTATCACCCTGAACACTTTACTCAGGGAAGATTTTAGCTTGTGCACATCGTTTTTCTTCAGCTTCACACTATTGAAATTCACACATAAGAGTTATTTAGAATAACCAGTCATAAGGTACTGGCCACTGATTAGCTCTACTGGAGCTAAGTGAAGGAGGTTGAGGCAATTCAGGTGTAGCTTTTGATGGAGAAATGTGTCTTATTTTTTTTTATTTTCACACCTATATCTATTAGCCCTGACACAAGTAAGATTCCTCTTTCCTCTTAGATTTCAGGCCTTTTCTCTCTCTCTACAGATGTGGATGTGCCCCATCCAGATGAGAAATCCATCATCACATATGTCTCCTCTCTGTACGATGTCATGCCCAGAGTACCAGACATTCAGGATGGTGTCAAAGCCAATGTGAGTCCTCCTCTTCCTCATCATCAGTTCATCTTTCCTCTAGATCACTTTAAAGATACTTCGCAGCAGAGACAAGAAATGGGGTGGTAACTTATACAAGGTTATATTATCACTAATATTAGTATTTTAAATATGGCCTTAATGATCACCTTATTATTTTACATAGTAGTTGTACTGTGGCTAGGGAAGCCCTGAGCGGCAAGTGAGAAAAAAATTCTGGTGATCCATTTTCTAAGTCTGATCTAAATTGTTTTCTCTCCTCTCTCCTACAAGTGAAAATAAAAGTTTTTGCCAGGATAATCTTTCTAAGTTACTTAGAAATCTGTGAAAACAAAATTTTCACCTGGCAAAACATTTCTTCCCACGTGTTTCACAGATGAAAAACCTTGTTTTACCTGTTCTTAAGTCATAAACACAGGAGAGAAAACAATTTAGATCAGACTTAGAAAATGGATCAGCAGAATGTTTTTTTTTTTTCACTTGCCTCTCAGGGCCTCCGTATGTGGCAAACAACAATATAACAAGGGTCTAAGATCATCAAAAGCAATGAGGAGTGAGGAGTACAAATGTCTTACTTATCTTAATATATTACTATCAGCATTATTATTATTATATTTCATTACCATGAAGCCATAAAGCAGGATTGAAGTCCTAAGAAAATGAAAGTAAGCCTATAAGAGATTTTCCAGTTCCAAGTTTCAGGCATTGAACTTATAACCCCTTTTCAAAGAAAATATGTAGAAAGGATGAGTCTTGTAACTGAATGTCAAAGCATCAACAGCTGTGTAATAAAAAACTGTCAGGTCTTCAGTTCACTTGGGAAAACTTTATCCTCCAGTTATTAAACCTGAACCTCTGTCTGTATCTGTGCTTCAGGAGCTGGAGCTGCGCTGGCAGGAGTACTATGAGCTGGTCACCATGCTGCTGCAGTGGATCAGACACCACATCCTCGTCTTTGAGGAGAGGAAGTTCCCCACCAGCTACGAGGAGATTGAGGTGACTGCATCTGGGCCTTAAGTCTTTAAAAAAAAGTGTTTTGACTAACATAACAGCAGAATTACAACGATGATGAAGCTGATAATAATTGTATTAATCCCTTTTCTGATCTGCAGGTTCTTTGGCGTCAGTTTCTGAAGTTTAAGGAAACAGAGCTTCCTGCAAAAGAGGCAGACAAGAACCGCTCCAAACACATCTTCAAGTCTTTTGAGGTGAGTTTCCTCAGCAGCGGCAATAAATCTGTCATTAAAGTCAGCCATGTTTGCAATATGTGTCTTAAAGTTTAAGTAATCAATATGTCTTTGTACAAATATAACTGAGACAAATTCCAGTCTTACACTTGACAGTTAACCTTCTACCACCCACTGTTACGCCTGCGGGACACTAGCACTTTGTGAAACCTTTACAGACTGTTAGTGCTATGAAAAGTCACATGAGATGAACATGTGTAGTATTTATCAATAGATTATCATTTTGTGGTAAGTTTTATACAACTGAAACCTGAAAAATATACTGTCTCCCTACCTTCAGAACTTTCTAGCTTTCCAACATCTTAAAACATCCTTGAAAACTTTATGTTCAAATTTATCACAACGGGATCAAAAATAGTCCTTTTTGTTTTAATTTAAGTGGACCTCCCCCAAAAGGTTGGGTCTGTTTTAGAGCTGAAACAATTAATAGATTATTCAATTAGTCGATTGGCAGAAAATGAATCGGCAACTATTTTGATAATCAATTAATTGTGTCAGTCATTTTCCAGTCAAAAATGTCAAAAATGTCAAACTGTCACTGGTTACAGCTTCTCAAATGTGACTATTTGATGCTTTTGTTTGTCATATATGATAATAATTTTAGGGTTTTGGACTGTTGGTTGGATAAAACAACACATTTCAATATGTTAACTTTTTTTGTTTTGTTCGAGAAAGTAATCGGGAGATTAATTGATAATGAAAATAATGGTTAGTGGCAGCCCTGACATGCTTCTTGTTTTGCAGGGTGCTGTTCAGGCAGGTCATGTCAAAGTGCCGCCAGGTTACCATCCCTTTGATGTGGAGAAGGAATGGGGTCGTCTGCACATCGCCATTCTGGAGCGAGAGCGTCTCCTCAGAACAGAATTTGAGAGGTAAGTAGGCCATGATCTAAACTTCATCACATGCTCTGTTGCCAAAGCAAACTTTTTTAAAAACTGGTCAAAAACCACAAGATATAAAGAAGAACAAATCTGAAATGAATCATCACACAACGGTTACTGTGTAACCGTGAGGATGACTCATTTCCTAATGATAAAGTCCACTTTGGCAATAAAATGAAACTGAGTTGGCTTTGTGGGGTGGGAAGTAAAAATCATATTAGGGCAAACACATGACAACTGTGCCATCGCCCGGCAACACCCTCACAATAATATGGTCATTTGATAGTCGCTCATAAACTTGTTTTTTTTTATAATCACAAGGTTGGCAGGGCGTAGCTTTTGGTTCTTCCAGGACATGAGAAAGTACTGTGGAGATTTTTAAGAAATATCATCTCTTAGTGGACAGACAGAGCTCTATCATGGCTTTCATGCATCAGGGATACGAGTTAAAG
This sequence comes from Macquaria ambigua, assembly GCA_008360985.2. Taxonomy (NCBI): domain Eukaryota; kingdom Metazoa; phylum Chordata; class Actinopteri; order Centrarchiformes; family Percichthyidae; genus Macquaria; species Macquaria ambigua. The sequence goes on from VMKM01000083.1 coordinate 537,194, forward strand.
TATTTATTCCACCAGAAGACGGAGTAAGTGCTTTAATTTCTTTCACTTAACTCTTTACTTTAGTAAATCACATCAGACAAAGCAAAAAAGTACCCTGGAGGCTAATTTAACTAAGTCAGGTAGTCTACCTTGTCTAAAGAGCTTTTTGACCTTTGACCCCCCCCCCTCTCCCACTGCAGGCTGGAGCGACTTCAGAGGATTGTCAGTAAGGTCCAGATGGAGTCGGGGGTGTGTGAGGAGCAGCTCAACCAGGTGGAGACTCTGCTGCAGACGGTGAGACACAAACCTCTGAGACAAATCAAATCAAATGTAATGTTATTTTACCAGAAATCCTTACAGCCGCGTGCAGTGCTGTAACTTCTTTGTCTCTGTGCCGCAGGATGTGAGGATGCTGAGCTCGGGGAAACCCGCTCAGCACACAGCAGAGATGGAGGCTGACCTGGAAAAAGCAGAAGGAATGATCCGCTTGCTGTTCAACGATGTTCAGCTGCTCAAAGATGGACGCCACCTTCAAGCTGAGCAGATGTATCGCAGGTGCAAAAAAATAAACTAATCAAATTTCGCAACTTTTAAAATGACTAACCTTTGACATTAGGGCTGCAACTAATGATTATTTCCATTATCACTTGGTCTACTAATCTATTTTTTATTTGACATTTCTTCTTGATGAATTAAACAATTAACCGATTATAAAATCTTGTTCTTGATTTTTTTTTTTTTTCTGTGTCAGCACTAACTGATATTCTGATTCTGGCTCTAGAGTGTATCGTCTCCACGAGAGGCTGGTGAACCTCCGCAGCGAGTACAACCTGCGCCTCAAGTCGGGTGTGACCACCACACAGATCCCCATGACTCAGCTCCACACCGTCCAGGTCCTGCAGCAGGCCCCCATGAGGGTGCGGCCTGAGCTGGATGAAGTCACCCTGCGTTACATCCACGATCTGCTGGGCTGGGTGGAGGAGAACCAGCACCGGGTGGATGATGGGGAGTGGGGCTCCGACCTGCCCACCGTCGAGTCCCAGCTGGGCAGCCACCGTGGCCTGCACCAGTCCGTGGAGGAGTTCCGCTCCAAGATCGAGAGGGCAAAGGCTGACGAGGTACAAACAGCTGACATGAAACATGAGGAAATATTTCAGATAGAGCAGAGAGATGCATGGTAGACCTCTAAATCACCGCCCACATCTCAGAGTTGTATGAATGAGTGAAGTGAATCGAAATGGTTTTTGAATCTGATTATCAAGCCAGTAGAACAGATGATGTTAAATGATTTTAAAAACAAAGTCGTGGATATTTTAAGGGCTGAAAGTGCAACTGTTTAATGAATTGATTTACTGTGGAAATGGTGTGTTTTAATACATTTACAACTACGTTTTTCCTTCATTTTCTGTTTTATATGAAGGATTTTAGTCCTTTTTTTAACAATTTCTTTCTTCTTCCTTTAGTCTATACTGTCTGTGTTGGTTTGTATAATATACAGTAATTGTGCTGCCATTTTGAACAGGACTCTCAAAACAGACATTTAGATCTTAACAGATCAATCTGGTTAAATAAAGTTTAAATAAAATAAGAATATATCAATATTAAAATAAAGTGATTGTCTCTTTTGAGCAGACAGAACAGTGTTTTTGTATTTATCACCATGAATCGTTGCTTGACTGACCTGTTTCTACTGTTTCTTATTGCCTCTCCCTGCTCCAGAGTCAGATCTCACCTGCCAGTAAAGCTGCCTACCGCGACTATCTGGGAAAACTGGAGCTGCAGTACAGCAAACTCCTGGTAAGTTACAAAAAAAGACACTAAAATATAAAAATGGACTCATCTTTACGACTCTTTAAATGACTCATCAAAAGGGTCAATGATACTTCTTTTTTCTGCGCGGACAAAGGCGATATAGCTGATGTGACAGTTGAATAAAAACGCACACCCATAAACTAAAAGTGAGATTGTTCAATCCTTTATTGTGGTATAAATAAAAATAAATATGTTCGTCGTATGCTCCCTTGCAGATCGCCTCTAAGGCCCGTCTGCAGTACCTGGACCAGCTTCACGCCTTCGTCACTGCAGCCACCAAAGAGCTGATGTGGCTGAATGAGAAAGAGGAGGAGGAGGTCAACTACGACTGGAGTGAACGAAACACCAACATGGCAGCCAAGAAAGAAAACTACTCGGTATAGTAACAGTGGGATGCTCTAATAAGGTTTACCCACAGCGCTTTCTAGTAATGATGATAGTGATGTGATTCTGGTTGTTGTTGTTTGTGATGAGCAGGGTTTGATGAGAGAGTTGGAGCTCAGGGAGAAGAAGATGAACGGTGTCCAGGCCACAGGAGACAAACTGCTGAGGGACGGACACCCTGCCAGGAAGACTGTAGAGGTAAGACACTTAACTGCAGTCTATAAACCCCATATCAAATAGTAGAAATCTTGATGTAAACATTTGAATGCATTATTTTTGTCCTCCTCAGGCCTTCACTGCAGCGCTGCAGACTCAGTGGAGTTGGATCCTCCAGCTGTGCTGCTGCATCGAAACCCACCTGAAAGAAAACACTGCCTACTTCCAGGTATGTTTACTAACTTACACCACAAGACTTCATTACTTAACAGCTTCTGCCCAGTTTATCTATAATGAGTTAACTTTATCAAAGCACAATTTGCTCACCTGTCCATCAGTAAATCTGTTGCCGTTTTTGTTTGTCTTACCGTTGCTGCCTGTATATGTAAGTTCTGAACTCCTTAAACAACACTGCAACTTAACTTCTGCACTTTCTTCCTCGCCTAGTTTTTCTCTGACGTGAAGGAGGCGGAGGACAAGATCAAAAAGATGCAAGACACAATGAAGAGGAAGTATACCTGCGACCGCTCCATCACAGTCACACGGCTGGAAGATCTACTGCAGGACGCAGCTGTAGGTTCATTCACCATTGTGTGGTTTACTTACCAAACAGATCATTACACTGTAGGAGAGTACAACTTGTTCTGTTGATTTAAAGCTTTAGTACTGTGGTGAGGAGAGATAACTGTTTGTACTCCTGCTAAATGCTTGTGAATAATTGTGCATCGAACACCATAAAACATCATTTTTAATATTTAGTGAATCCCGTGTTCTTCATAGGATGAGAAAGAGCAACTGAATGAGTTCAAAACTCACCTGGAAGGCCTGAAGCGAAGGGCCAAGACCATCATCCAGCTAAAACCACGTAACCCTGCTACCGCAATAAAGGGCAAACAGCCCATCCAGGCTGTGTGCGACTTCAAACAGATGGAGGTATAAGTCTTAACTGTTTCTGCATGGAATGAAAATCAGTTAATCAGTTTTATTGTTCTAAACTCATTAATTCTGTTACATATTTTTATTGCTATTGCTACAACGAATAGAAAGCACATATGATTAAATTCGGAAATATTGTTATAGTTGCCAAATTCTTAATGGAATATCAACGAGTTCAAAAACCGTGTCCAGCTTTCAGTTCACTTTTAATAAAGTGAAATCATTTTGTAGTAAACACCAGGAAATTACAGGAATATCCAGTAGTAGATTCAGTCTGTTGACCAGTCATACATGAGCCTCTGTGTTTATCTTCCTCCAGATCACAGTCCACAGAGGAGACGAGTGCGCTCTGATGGACAACTCGCAGCCGTACAAGTGGAGGGTGCTGAATGATAAAGGCAGCGAGGCGTCTGTGCCATCTATCTGCTTCCTGGTTCCACCCACCAATAAGGACGCTGTGAACAGTGTTGCCGGGTGAGCTAAGAGTTTCCCCCCAGGGTGTCTTAGATTAGTTAAAATCCAAATTCACATGCGCACAGTGCACAAGTGCTAATCTCCTCACTTCACCTTCCTCAGACTGGATGGAAACCTGGAGAGGCTGCACACGATGTGGCAGACGATGTTTGTGGACATGAAGAGCCTGCTGTCCTGGCAGTACCTGATGAGAGACATCCACATCATCAAAAGCTGGAACATCACCATGGTAACAACACAGGCCATACTGTATTAGAGAACAACTAATACACTAACAGTGCCTTTACATTGTTATGAAATCCGAGAAGCACAGTGACAGATTTTATAAAACATGAACGTAAGCTTTTCAACAGTTTAACCCGTAAGTACCAGTATACGTGGTCATTTTGTTTCTGCATTAATATCTGCAGCATTTAACCATTATGTGGAAACAGATTAGTTCACCTTCAGTTACTTTCTGCAAAAAATAAATGAGAGCAAGCAGCCTGTTGCACCAGTTAACTTAGGTTAATATGAAGGCTAGTTTAATTTGTGAAACATGTATTTGTTACATCTAATTAGATGTATGTCTACATAGTAAGTATGAAAACTGACTTTAAATTAACAATGGTAGTGGATAAAGTTTATGCATTTGCAGAGAAGTGGTTATGTTAACTTTATCTAGTTTATCTGGTTTATCCTTTCCTCTTGCTGTTGAATAAATTAGCCAGTAATGACTTTTAAAAAGGCTTTTTTTTAAAGAACAGAAGGTTTTTTTTTTAATTTTGGCTGATTATTCACAACAGAGGGAGAAAATACTTTAAACTCCACTCGTTAATATACTGTAAACAGAGTCTTGAAAGTTTGGAAAATGCTTAATTTGAACCGTTATGTTTTCAAGGTTAGGAATATGCTCAAATTTGAATATATTCCTCGAAAAATGCTTGATTTTCAACAATCACTCACGTAAACCAAAAATCTTTTAATATTTGAAATGAAAGGATTCCGTCGTCATATGTTTGTTGTCTCCTGGAATTTATAGTAACAATTTAGATGCGACGATAAAGGCTTCGAGAGTCTGGAAATTTTTGGTTTAGGTACCTTGAAAGTGCTTGAATTTTACTCTTAAAATGAAAATAAAGAAAATCTAAATAAAAGGCACAGCTTTGTGTTGAACTAGTGTTATCATAACGTTTAATATCCATCCTTCTTGCCCCCCCCTTCATCTGCACCCTTGTAGTTTAAGACCCTGAGGGTGGAGGAGTACCGGCTGGCACTGAGAAACCTGGAGCTGCACTACCAGGACTTCCTGAGAGACAGCCAGGACTCCCAGATGTTTGCAGCCGAGGACCGAATGCAGGTGGAGTCCAACTACAACAGAGCCAACCAGCACTACAACACAATGGTCAGCTCTGCAGAACAAGGTGTGTACCGTTTCATATTTCATGTACCAGTGTGGGTTCTTTTATCATCACCCAAATATGGTCAGAAAGGGTCTGATACTGATTATAAGATAACATTTATTTTGTTTTAAGTTTCTCATTGAATCATTTCTCAGACGTTTGTGTTGAAAATCACTCATGGTCATGTGTGTGTAAGTTGACTGTTGGATTCACATTACAGGCTATGTGCCACCCAGAGCAGGTAAGGTGCTTCAGTTAACAGCACCAGATGTGCAGTCGGAGCTTTTGATTGGCTGAACAGGACTGTGTGTGTGTGTGTGTGTGTGTATGTGTGTGTGTGCACTGAGGGCTGTCATGTTTCATTTCATTCATTAACTCCATAAGCTTCATCATCCTCACTGATTTTGGTATTCCTCCTAACTGCACTCATTGTTGCATTCTTGTCTCTGTGCATGGGTTCATGGCAGCTGATTTCCAATCTTAATCACTGAATGATTTAATCAGTTAATTGATATATTAACCAATCAAGAAGTAAACTGACAAAGAAGTACATTTATTGTGTACAATGGGACGTAGATACATTCACAAATCATAGAGAGTAATTGTACTAAAGACCCTGTAGTTTATTAAGATTATTTTTTCCAAAGTATTTAGAGTACTAATGATTCTGTAAAATGTCAGTTAAATAAGATCCTAATAATACTAAGTGTACCTTTAGGGGTATACCATGTTTTTATGCAGATGTTTGATTGCTTGAAATTACAAGCTACTTATCAATACACAGTAAAATGTGCCAAAAACTGATTTGACAAAGTTTATCTTGAAGGCAATGCAAAATCTGACTAACAACCAGCTTATTTATCCAGAGTTTGTGTTCTCTGCAAAATAATATTTTTTTTCAATCCAACCAGGAGAGCAAGACGAGTCGCTGTGCAAGACTTACCTGACGCAGATCAAGGACCTTCGTCTGAGGCTGGAGGGCTGCGAGAATCGAACAGTAACACGCCTCCGCCAGCCTGTGGACAAGGAGCCACTCAGAGCCTGCGCCGTGAAGACTGCAGAGCAAATGGTAACGACATGAGAAGGAAAAACAGATTTAAAACATGAACACAAAGTCAGGTGCAGAAGGAAAAGGAACTACCTAAAAAACAGAGTGTTTGTAGGTGTCGCAGTGCTTCATTCAGATGTACTATGCTTGTAAACTTAGTTATGGTGTGTTTAAAACTCCTGTTACAAATCCCACTAACTGTATTTGATATTGCTGCCAAAAAAATGGTAATATGTGCATATTATTGGCTATAATATTAGTTCACTAAACCATCTCCCTTTTTTCAATGACAGAAAGTCCAGTCTGAGTTGGAGGGCTTAAAGAAAGACTTGAACTCTATCACTGAGAAGACTGAGGAGGTTCTGGCGTCTCCTCAGCAGTCCAGCTCTGCCCCGATGCTGCGCTCCGAACTGGACGTCACACTGAAGAAGATGGACCACGTCTACGGCCTCTCCTCCGTCTACCTGGACAAGTGAGGCTTTGTGACGCTCTGAACACTTCCTGATAAATTTCCAGCTGTTGTTGTGCTTTTTATAAAGTTTAAACTTCTTGATTTCAGGCTGAAGACCATTGATGTCGTGATCAGAAACACTAAAGATGCAGAAGACACGCTGAAGAATTATGAGACTCGTCTGCGTGATGTTAGCAAAGTGCCAGCTGAAGAGAAGGAGGTGGAGGACCATCGTAGTCAGCTGAAGGTATTTCATCTTTTTGGAAAGATTATTACAACATTATTATTATTTATTTTGCTTATTATTATATTTAGCTTTGATTTAACCCTTAATCTGTGCCATGCTTGTTCCCAAACTGGACTGCATTGCTTTCATGTTAAGGTGATGGCTTTGCTCTTTCGTCTGACAGTCAATGCAAGCTGAAGCAGAGGCCGACCAGGTGGTATTTGACCGCCTGCAGGACGAGCTGAAGAGGGCAACGGCCATCAACGACAAGATGACGAGGATGCACAGCGAGCGAGACGCTGAGCTGGAGCATTACCGTCAGCTGGTCAGCAGCCTCCTGGAGCGCTGGCAGGCGGTGTTTGCCCAGCTCGACCTGAGGCAGCGGGAGCTCGACCTCCTCGGGTGCCACATGAACTCCTACAACGGAAGCTACGAGTGGCTCATCCGCTGGCTCGGAGAAGCGAGGCAGAGGCAGGAGAAAATTCAAGCTGTGCCTATCAGCGACAGCAAGGCTCTCAAGGAGCAACTGGCAGAGGAGAAGGTATTGTAGAAGAAAAGAATACGCTGTGTGGGGTAAAGGGAAGAAAAGTCATTATGCCCTCTAGTGGTCACACCGATGGTACAGATTTAGTAAGAGCTCTTTCTTTACTGATTTTAATTACTTATTGGCCGTTATGAATTTGAGTTCATGAGTAGTAGGTGTGGCTTTTCCTTTTTGTAGAAAGAAATAATTGAAATACACTATGAAAAAAATACATGTGTGTTTAAATTGATTTTTACAGAAACTCCTGGGAGAGATTGAGAAAAACAAGGACAAGATTGAAAATTGCCAGAAAAATGCAAAGGCTTACATCGATTCAGTCAAGGTATGTACTGTGTGTATTTTCTGCTTCACAACAAAAGGAGGTTTATTTTCTAGCTTGATTTGAGATTATTTTCTTCTTTTTTAGGATTACGAGCTCCAGATTTTGACTTACAAAGCCCTCCAGGATCCCATAGCCTCTCCTTTAAAGAAACCCAAAATGGAGTGTGCATCTGATGATATCATTCAAGAGGTAGGCACCTCACCTGACAAGAACAAATACATGTGCACACATCAAGTTTGGGTGATATGATTGAGTACGACTGTCTGCTACCTGTTTTATCATTACCGAGATAAAAACACACCTACAAATCCATATAATATATACACACAACACACATACACAACATACACATACAAATACATTGGCCACACCACATAATACACACATACATACAGGCTACACACACACATACAGCTACAGACAGCCATATTATGACAATACATGGGATACACACACATACAACACATATACATAGACAATGACATATACAGCCATACATATACACCAGATACACATAAATACTGCCACACATACATAACACATACATACACATATACACATATACACATACACATACATACAATACATATAAGGCTAACATATAACATACATACATACAATATGCCACACATATATAAATAGTATATATAATATATATATATATATAATATATAGAGAAAGGAGAAAGAAAGAAAGTATATATATATATATATATATATATATATATATATATATATATATATATATATAATATATATATAATATAAAAACAAAATCCTGGGAACTAAATGTCATAAAGAATATGAGAAATTGATAGAAAATGTATGTTTTTAAAGTCAAGTAAATACACTGAACTATTTCTTACAGTATGTTACTCTGAGAACCCGCTACAGTGAGCTGTTGACTCTCACCAGCCAGTACATCAAGTTTATCACAGAAACACAGCGCCGCCTGGAGAATGACGAGGTAAGTACACACAAACTCTGAAGACAAGCAGCAGCAGGTCCCCACTAACACAAACAATGCCACCCTTAGCTGTTGACTGATTGATGTATGGGAAATCATTTGTCATCAAATGCTTCCAAAATGTTGGCACCCAAAACGTATGATTCTGTTACTCAAGAGTCCAAATCTGTTGAGAGTGATAAGAGAGCGTACAGTGGTGAAGCAAACGGTTTCATCCTAGTGTTTCAACACATCACATCCCCACTACAGTATATGTCTCTCATTCCCCAACACTGTATTTAGTCAAATCATGTCACATAGTCTGACATATGACTCGGATTTGCCCGCGGGCATCAGCCCTGAATTCAGTCACATTTCCCAACTGCTTAACTGCTTCTCCAATGATTTTTGATTTAGTATTTGCTTCTTTATTTCCTCTTGAAATCACCCACACTTGTGATTTGAAGGCTTCAGTTTGGCTCCCTGCCTTCTCAGATATATTAATTTTCAATCTACCTTACCTTTACTTTCTCCCTTTTCTTCTTTTCTAACTTTCTATTGTGTTTGATCCTTTTGACCTGCTCGCCAGTGCTTTGTCATGATGAATATTAATCACGCGCTTAAGAGATGAATTAACCCCAAAGCACCAGGTATTTAAAAAAAGACCCTCTCAGTTCATGTCATTTGTCTCTACATCAGACCCTTGTCTGTAGTGAAGGGAAGGTTCAGGATTTTTTGGAGACCTTTCATCATTGAGCCCATTCTCAGTTCTTTAAGAATTGTGTCTTACTGAGAAAATTGGCACCAGCTTCCTGTAGGCATGTTTAGCTTTGCTTTGGTAAATGTCAACTTTTAGTGACATTTGCAAGCTATTATATGTATTTTTATTGTCTTAACATAATAATGTGACTTTGAAGGACTTATTCGGATTTTCAACAGTACTGTTTAGAGCTGCAACTAATGACTGCTTTCATAATCGATTAATGAAACATCAAAAAATGCCGATCATGACTTCGTAGAGCCGAAGGTGACGTCTTCAAAAGTCTTGTTTTGTTCGACTAAAAGTCCAAAATCCAAAAGATATTTAGTTTACAATCATATACAACAAAGAAAAGCAGCAAATCCTCTCAAGCTAGAATCAGAAAACAATATCTTTTCACTATTTCTGCTTTAAAAACGAGTGAAACAATTGATTATCAAAACAGTTGTCAATCGACTAGTTGATAATTGACTACTTGTTTCAGCTCTAATGCTGTTTTTTTGTCTCCACTGATTTGCACTAGCAAATAAATATAGAAGGCTGGTGCTGATATACCAGAAATAACAGTGTCCTAAACCAGAGCTTAATTAGAGATCAATATGACAGGTTTCTAAAGTTTTGGACCTTCCTTTTAGGTGTCAATCACCTGTACGATTACACAATGCATTGCCCATTCTCACTAAAGAGTAGAACTCATCTCTTGATGTTTGCTGTTGTCAGATTTAGTGTACCTTGATCTTGGATTTATGTCTTGTCGCGTATGTTTTAATCCAAGCTTACTTCCTGTCCTCCGTTACATTAAATCATGCTGTGTTTGCTGCATCACTATGCTATTCTTCATAGTTAGGGTAGTCTGGTTGAATTCTGACTTGCTGTGATGCAATTCCATATAATCATTTATTTAAATAATTGGGCTGTTTCATAACTTCTTTACAAGGTCTTTGATATCTTTCCCACTGTCCTTAATACTTTTTGCATGCTCATAATTATTTATTCTCTGCCTATTACTTTACACGTTTTGCAAAAAAAAAACAACTTTTATTTTGAGAATGTAAAGATTGAGGAGAGACACGACTGACCCTAAATATTAAATGGTGACTGAATTATGCAATGATGTTCCTTTAGAAACCCAAATATAACAGCAACACACTTTTCACACATTTACAATGTATGAAAAATGTGACCGGCCTTATTACACAGATTATATAAAACGTCAATTAAAATACCTCAGCTGCATGAAAGTAAAGTGTAGTGTCGTGCTGTGTTGTGAAGTAACGTGTCATTCTGTGTGCCATACATTAAATAAACATGACAAGAATTTCCCAATACAGTATTTTCCCTCTTGTTAGAGAACTGTATTTGTTGTAGATAATTAGCTCTAACATATTCTCATGTATTTACATTTTCATGTACCTACATGTTTTTTAACTACTTTAATATTGAAGTTTTATTTTATAGTCTAACACCTTTAACATTATCTCAATTCCCTTTACTATCTATTTGCTTCTACTAATACAGAAAGCTTCTGAAAAACTAAAAGAAGAAGAGAGAAAAAGGATGGCGGAGATACAAGCTGAGTTAGATAAACAGAAACAGTTGGCCGAGGCTCATGCCAAATCTGTGGCCAAAGCAGAACAAGAGGCCCAGGAGCTTAAGTTGAAGATGAAAGAAGACGCCAGCAAGAGGCAAGATGTTGCAGTGGATGCTGAGAAACAGAAGCAAAACATACAGCAGGAGCTGCATCATCTGAAGAGTCTGTCTGAGCAGGAGATCAAGTCCAAGAGTCAACAGCTGGAAGAGGCACTACTCAGTCGTACCAAAATTGAGGAGGAAATCCACATAATTAGAGTCCAGTTAGAGACAACAATAAAACAGAAGACCACAGCTGAGGGTGAGTTAAAGACGCTCAGAGACAAGGCTGCTGAAGCGGAGAAGCTCAGGAAAGCTGCTCAGGAGGAGGCAGAAAGGCTTCGCAAGCAGGTGACTGAAGAGACTCAGAAAAAGAAAAATGCAGAAGATGAGCTGAAACGTAAATCTGAGGCAGAAAAAGAGGCTGCCAAGCAGAAGCAGAAAGCAATGGATGACCTGGAGAAATTCAAAATGCAAGCTGAGGAGGCAGAGAGGCGCATGAAACAGGCTGAGGAGGAGAAACTGAGGCAGATCAAGGTAGTAGAGGAGGTGGCACAAAAGTCTGCTGCCACACAGCTGCAAACTAAATCCATGTCATTCAACGAAAAGGCAACAAAACTCGAGGAATCCCTTAAGAAAGAGCAGGGAACTGTCCTTTTGTTGCAAGAGGAAGCCGAAAAACTCAGGAAACAACAAGAGGAAGCTAACAAAGCCAGGGAGCAAGCAGAGAAAGAGCTTGAAACATGGAGACAGAAAGCCAATGAGGCTCTCCGCTTGAGGCTACAAGCTGAAGAAGAAGCTCAAAAGAAGAGCCAGGCTCAAGAGGAAGCAGAAAGGCAGAAAGTTGAGGCAGAGCGGGATGCCAAGAAAAGGGCTAAAGCTGAAGAGGCTGCTCTTAAACAGAAGGAGAATGCCGAGAAAGAGTTAGAAAAACAGAGGAAATTTGCAGAACAAATAGCCCAGCAAAAGCTGTCTGCTGAACAGGAATGCATACGACTAAAGGCTGACTTTGAACATGCTGAACAACAGAGGGGCCTGTTGGATAATGAGCTCCAGCGTCTAAAGAATGAGGTGAATGCTGCTGAAAACCAGAGGAAGCAACTGGAAGATGAGCTGGCTAAAGTCAGAAGTGAAATGGACGCTCTTCTGCAGATGAAGATTCAAGCTGAGAAGCAGACGCTGTCCAACACAGAAAAGAGCAAGCAGCTTCTTGAGTCTGAGGTACTGAAAATGAAACAACTTGCTGAGGAAGCAGCTAGACTGCGATCCATTGCTGAAGAGGCGAAGAAGCAGAGGCAGGTTGCAGAGGATGAGGCAGCTCAGCAGAGAGCTGAGGCTGAAAAAATACTTAAAGAAAAACTGGCTGCCATCAACGAGGCAACTCGTCTGAAGACTGAAGCTGAGATCGCTCTGAAAGCTAAAGAAGCTGAAAATGAAAGACTGAAAAGAAAAGCTGAGGATGAAGCTTATCAGAGAAAGCTGCTGGAGGATCAAGCTGCTCAGCATAAACAAGACATAGAAGAGAAAATCACACACCTGAAGAGCTCATCTGATTCTGAGTTAGAGAGACAAAAAACAATTGTCGAAGAAACTCTGAGGCAAAAGAAGGTGGTTGAAGAAGAAATTCACATCATTAAGATCAACTTTGAGAAAGCATCAAAAGGGAAGGCGGATTTGGAGATGGAATTAAAGAAACTGAAGGCTATTGCAGAGGAGACACAGAAGAGCAAACTCAAAGCTGAGGAAGAGGCTGAGAAACTGAAAAAGCTTGCTGCAGAGGAAGAGAAGAAAAGGAAAGAATCTGAGGAGAAGGTGAAGAGGATTACTGCAGCAGAAGAAGAGGCAGCTCGACAATGCAAAGCTGCTCAGGAGGAAGTTGAGCGCCTCAAAAAGAAAGCTGATGAAGCAAATAAACAGAAAGACAAGGCTGCGAAAGATGCAGAGAAGCAGGTCATTCTGGCCAAAGAGGCAGCACAGAGATGCAGTGCCGCAGAGCAGAAAGCCCAAGATGTTCTCAACAAGAATAAAGAAGACATTCTTGCTCAGGAAAAGCTGAAAGATGAGTTTGAAAATGCTAAGAAACTTGCTCAAGCAGCTGAGAAAGCCAAAGAGCAAGCAGAGAAAGAGGCTGCCCTGCTCCGTCAAAAAGCGGAGGAGGCCGAAAAACAGAAAAAAGCTGCAGAGGATGAAGCTGCAAAACAGGCCAAAGCTCAAAAAGATGCAGAGAGACTGAGAAAAGAAGCAGAGGAGGAGGCCTCCAAGCGAGCGGCAGCTGAGGCAGCAGCTCTAAAACAGAAAAAGCAGGCTGATGCAGAGATGGCCAAGCACAAAAAAGAAGCAGAACAAGCACTTAAGCAGAAGTCTCAAGTTGAGAAGGAACTTACAGTGGTCAAACTGCAACTGGATGAGACTGATAAGCAGAAAGCTGTGTTAGATGAGGAGCTTCAGCGAGTTAAAGGTGAGGTAAATGATGCTGTCAAGCAAAAGGCACAAGTGGAGGATGAACTGTCCAAAGTTAAGATCCAGATGGATGAGCTCATGAAACTTAAGCTTAAGATTGAGAAAGAAAACATGCGCCTCATGCAGAAAGACAAAGATGATACACAGAAATTACTTGCGGAGGAAGCAGAGAAAATGAAGAGCCTGGCAGAGGAAGCTGCCAGACTTAGTGTGGAAGCTGAGGAAGCAGCCAGACAGAGACAGATTGCTGAGTCTAACTTAGCTGAACAGAGGGCACTTTCAGAGAAAATGCTAAAGGAGAAAATGCAGGCCATCCAAGAAGCTACAAAACTGAAAGCTGAGGCAGAGGAGCTCCAGAAACAGAAGAACCAGGCACAGGAAAAGGCTAAAAAACTACTAGAGGACAAACAACAGATCCAGCAGCGCCTTGATAAGGAGACAGAGGGCTTCCAAAAATCATTAGAGGCTGAGCGAAAGAGGCAGCTTGAAGTTTCAGCTGAAGCAGAGAAACTGAAATTGAGGGTGAAAGAGCTCAGTGACGCTCAGACAAAAGCTGAAAAGGAGGCTAAGAAATTCAAGAAACAAGCTGATGAAGCAAAAGCACGTCTTCAAGACACAGAAAAACAAACTACAGAAACTGTTGTGCAAAAGTTGGAGACACAGAGGCTACAGAGCACCAAAGAGGCTGATGACCTAAAGGAAGCCATTGCTGACCTTGAAAAAGAGAAGGAGAAACTGGAAAAAGAGAAGGAGGATCTTCAGAAAAAATCTAAAGAGGTATTTTGACATGAATTAACATTGTCAGTCAATTTACACAACCCTTGCAATTAACATAATCCTGTTAAACACACTAACTAGTATTTAGTAAGTATTTGTGGAAGCATATGTAACATTTCATGTAAATTGCAGAGACTTAAAGTAACATCCAGCAATTTATATGAATGTCATTCAAAACACAATACTGCAGTTAAAATGTTCACGAGTAAATATGAAATAATTATGAAATATGAAACTACTGCAAGGAGACGGTTAGCGTAGCATAAAGACTGGAAAAAGGGGGAAACAGCTAGCCTGGCTACATCCAGTTCACTTCAGTCTTTGTACAGATTAAACAAACAAGATATAACGTGTTAATTAGTGGGCTTTAGAGGTGCTGGCATGCAGATTTTGTTACCTTTGGACATAGGTTAGCCGATTCCCCCCGTTTTCAGTCTTTATGCTAAGCTAACTGGCTGCTCGCTGTAGTTTCATAGAGTACAGATGAGTGGGTCCAATCTTCTCATTTAACTCTCGGCAAGAAAGCGTATTTCCAAAATTGTTGATGTATTTCTTTAAATATTCCTTTTAGTTACATGCAGTGATTGAGTGATATTTTATTGACATTTTGCTATTGTTTCTTTCCCCCCCCCCAAATAGATGGCAAATGCCCAACAAGAACAAATTGAGCAACACAAGGCCATTCTTCAGCAGTCCTTCCTCACTGAGAAGGAACAATTGTTGAAAAGAGAAAAGGCTGTTGAAGATGAGAAAAAGAAGCTTCAGAAACAGTTTGAGGATGAAGTGAACAAGGCCAAAGCTCTCACAGATGAACAAGAACG
Organism: Macquaria ambigua; assembly: GCA_008360985.2. Lineage (NCBI taxonomy): Eukaryota > Metazoa > Chordata > Actinopteri > Centrarchiformes > Percichthyidae > Macquaria > Macquaria ambigua. The sequence goes on from VMKM01000083.1 coordinate 552,300, forward strand.
TCAGCAGAAGCTAATGGAAGAGGAGAAGAAGAAACTTCAGGCCATTATGGATGAAGCTGTAAAGAAACAAAAGGAGGCTGAAGCAGAGATGAATAACAAGCAGAAAGAAATGGAAGTGCTTGAAAAGAAAAGGCTTGAACAAGAAAAACTCCTGGGAGAGGAAAACAAAAAGCTCAGAGAGAAACTTCAGAGTCTTGAGGTTGCCTCCAAACAGGGCGCATCCAAAACGAAGGAAATTGAAGTCCAGACTGATGAGGTCCCTGAGGAGCAGTTAGTTGCCATGACAATGGTGGGAACAACAAAGAAAGTTTTCAATGGCTCTGTTGAAGTGGACGCAGCAAAGAAAGATGAAGAATCACCTTTAGCATTTGATGGAATTAGAGAGAAAGTTCCTGCTGAAAGGCTTCATGACATTGGTGTCCTGACCAAAAAGGAGTTTGACAAATTGAAAAAGGGCAAGGTCTCTGTGCAAGACCTCGGAAAGACTGATAAAGTTAAATCATGTCTTAAGGGTCAGAACTGTGTTGGAGGTGTCTTGACTCCATCAAAAGAGAAAATGAGTGTCTATCAGGCTATGACAGAGAGCAAGATTACTCCCAACACTGCCACAATGCTCCTTGAAGCTCAAGCAGCTTCTGGTTACATCGTAGATCCAGTGAAAAATAAACTCCTCTCTGTAGATGAGGCTGTTAAAGATGAGTTAATAGGCCCTGAGCTCCATGATAGGATGCTCTCTGCAGAGAGAGCAGCCACTGGCTTCAAAGATCCCTATACTGGAGCCAAAATCTCTCTCTTCGAGGCCATGAAGAAGGGACTTATTGAAAAGGAGCAGGCCACCAAATTCCTAGATGTACAGCTTGCAACTGGTGGCATCATTGACCCTATCAATAGTCACAGAGCACCACTTCAGACTGCCTACAAGCAGGGTCAGTTTGATGCAGACATGAACAAGAAACTCACTGTACCCAGTGATGATTGTAAATTATTCACTGACCCCAGCACTCTGGAGCAACTCACTTACAAGCAGTTACTGGAGAAATGCACCAAGGATGCAGAGACAGGACTGCTGATATTACCAGTAACAGAGCAAGCTGCTCAAAGTGAGAGAACATACACAGATCTGGAGACTAAAGAAGTGTTGAGTAAATCGACCGTTGATGTGCCTTTTGGAAAGTTCAAAGGCAAAACTGTCACCATTTGGGAAGTCATAAATTCAGAATATTTCACTGAAGAGCAAAGAAGAGAACTGATTCGCCAGTACAAGACAGGCAAGATCACAGTAGAGAAGATCATTAAAATTGTCATCACTGTCGTGGAAGACAAGGAGAAGAATAATGAAAATGTGTTTAATGGTTTGAAAGCTCCAGTCTCTGCCAGTGAACTGTTAGAGTCTAAGATTATAAATAAAGACTTGTTCAACAAGTTGAGTAATGGCAAGATAACGGTTAAAGAGATCTCTGAGATGGAGCCTGTGAAGAAGGCACTACAAGGAACACCGAGCATTGCTGGACTGTTAAATGAATCAACCAAGGAGAAAATGCCTTTCTATCAAGCTTTGAAGAAAGAGTTACTGTCACCAGAAACTGCAGTGAACCTTCTTGAAGCTCAAGCAGCGACTGGGTTTGTAATTGATCCTGTCAAAAATGAGAGGGTCCCTGTTGATGAAGCAGTTAAGTCGGGTCTTGTGGGACCAGAACTGCATGAACGACTTCTGTCAGCAGAGAGCGCGGTCAGCGGCTACAAAGATCCATATACAGGAAAGAAGGTGTCTCTGTTTGAAGCCATGAACAAAGGCCTTATAAAGAAAGACCATGGCATTCGTCTGCTTGAGGCACAACTCTCAACAGGTGGAATTATTGACCCTGTTAAAAGCTATCGCATCCCACATGAGGTTGCCTGCAAGCGTGGATATTTTGATGAGGAAATCAGCAAGACCTTGAACAAAAACACTGATGAAACAAAGGTCTTTTATGATCCTAATTCACAAGAGGATTCAACCTATGCTCAGCTCATGAATAAATGTGTCACAGACAAAGAAACTGGACTCCCGTTGCTTCCTCTTTCAAAGAAGGCTGCAAAGCCAAAAGAAGAAAAACAATTTACTGAGGCTAAGACAAAGGAAGCCTTGAACTACACAACTATGGAGCTGGAGTATGGCCCTTTCAAAGGAAGAAAAGTCACAATTTGGGAGATCATACACTCTGAATACATCACTGAGGAGCAAAGGATAGAGCTGATTCGCCAGTACAGAATGGGGCAGGTGACAATCGAAAAGTTGATAAAGATTGTGATAACAATGGTTGACGAAAAAGAGTATAAACCAAAGGAAGAGGCCGGCTTTGAAGGCCTCAGGGCACCAGTCACTGCCCGTTCTTTGCTTGATTCCAACATCATTGATAAGGCTACATTTGACCAACTCCAACAGGGTAAAAAGACACCTAAAGAAGTTAGTGAAACGGATAAGGTCCGGAAGTACTTGCAGGGCACAGACCGCATTGATGGCATCACTATAAAAGATTCAAATGAGAAGTTAAGCATATATCAAGCAATGAAAAAGAATGTTTTGCAACAAAAAACTGGGCTTGCACTACTTGAGGCCCAAGCTGGAACTGGTTTCATAACTGATCCGGTCAAAAATCTGAAATACTCTGTGGATGATGCTGTGAAGGATGGAGTTGTTGGCCCAGAGCTTCATGAGAAACTTCTCTCAGCTGAAAAAGCAGTGATGGGATACAAAGATCCATATACAGGCAATAAGATTTCTCTATTCCAAGCCATGAAGAAAGAGCTTGTTCTGAGGGAGCATGCTATTCCTCTTCTGGAGGCTCAGTTTGCTACAGGGGGGATCATTGATCCAGTCAGCAGCCATCGCGTTCCCAATGATGTGGCCATTCAGCGTGGCTATTTGAGTAAACAAATGTCCAAGTCTTTCAATGAACCCTCAGGTGACGTTAAAGGCTTCACCAATCCCAACACCAATGAAAGTGTTACATACAAGCAGTTGGTGGAGAAATGTGTAAGAGATCCCAACTCTGGTCTGTGCTACCTGTCTCTGTCAAACGTCGAAGCGCCTGCTCCTGTTGAGAAATCTTATCAGTACACAGAGGATCAAGCCCAAACAGATCTAGCTAACACTCAAATTGAGATCCCTCATAAGAGTTTTGCCGGAAAGACTATGACCATTTGGGAAGTAATGAACTCAAATATGCTTCCAGAAGAGGAGAGACGCCGCCTCATGGAACAGTATCGCTTGGGGCAAATCACAAAGGAAAGAATGCTAATCATCATCATTGAAATCATTGAACAAAGGGAGACTCTAAAGTCAGAGCAGAGCATGTCATGTGATGTAATCAGAAGAAAAGTTACTATTGAGGAGCTATACAGTGCTCGAATTATTGACTTGCACACATACAACCTCTTGAAACAAGAAAAGATGAATATTCGTGAGGTAATGGAAATGCCATCAGTCAAACAATACCTATTTGGTACTGGTTGCATTGCTGGAATCATGTCAGACAGTCCTCCAAAGATCAGCATTTACCAGGCTATGAAGAGCGGACAGATTAAGCCTGAAGTTGCTTTGAATCTCCTCGAGGCCCAAGCAGCAACAGGATTCATGATTGATCCAGTGAAAGATGAACTTCTAACAGTTGATGAAGCTGTACGCAAGGGGCTTGTGGGCCCTGAACTTCATGACAAACTTCTCTCTGCTGAAAGAGCAGTTACAGGTTACAAGGATCCGTACAGCGGGAAAGTGATTTCCCTCTTCCAGGCAATGAAAAAAGACCTTGTTCCTGAGGATTATGCCTTGAGGCTTTTGGAGGCCCAGATTGCCACTGGTGGATTAATGGATCCTGAACACTACTTCCACCTCCCCACAGATGTTGCCATGCAGCGTGGATATATCAACAAGGAGACACTTGACAGAATATCAGAACCTACTGGAGATGTGCGAGGTTACGCTGATCCAATGGCAGATGACAAACAGTCCTATGCCCAGCTACTGAAAAGATGCAGAGTTGATAAAGAAAGTGGTTTGCGGCTACTTTCACTGGCAGATAGAAGACTTCTCTTCAAGGGTCTCAGAAAGCAAATCACTGTGGATGAGCTGCTTCGTTCACAGATTATTGACCAAAAGACATATAACGACCTCACTGAGGGTATCATTACAGTGGAGGAGGTCAGCAGAGACCTGAAGAAATACCTTGAGGGTTCCAGCTGTATTGCTGGTGTGTATGTAGAATCTAGCAAAGACCGTCTGTCTATTTACCAAGCAATGAAGAAGAACATGATCAGACCAGGGACTGCCTTTGAGCTCCTTGAGGCTCAAGCTGCCACAGGATATGTGATTGATCCTATTAAGAACCTGAAACTAAACGTCACTGAAGCTGTTAAGATGGGTGTTGTTGGCCCAGAGTTTAAAGATAAACTCCACTCAGCTGAACGAGCTGTCACAGGCTACAAAGACCCTTATTCTGGCAAGATCATCTCACTATTCCAGGCTATGAAAAAGGGCCTCATTCTGAAAGACCATGGCATTCGTCTGCTAGAGGCTCAAATTGCTACTGGTGGAATCATTGATCCCCAGGAGAGCCATCGCTTGCCAGTTGAAACAGCATATGAACGTGGCCTCTTTGATGAGGAAATGAATGAAATCCTCACTGACCCATCTGATGACACAAAGGGCTTCTTTGACCCCAACACTGAGGAAAATCTCACCTACCTGCAGCTGATGGAGAGATGTATGATAGACCCAGAAACAGGCCTTGCCCTGCTGCTGCTGAAAGAAAAGAAGCGTGAGAGGAAGACATCATCCAAATCTTCTGTTCGCAAACGTAGGGTCGTCATTGTTGATCCAGAGACGGGCAAAGAGATGTCTGTGTATGAGGCGTACCAGAAAGGGCTCATTGACCACCAGACCTATCTCGAGCTTGCAGAGCAGGAGTGTGAATGGGAGGAAATTACCATCACCTCATCTGATGGAGTTGTGAAATCCATGATCATTGACAGAAGGTCTGGGCGGCAGTATGACATTGATGAGGCAATCTCAAAGGGCCTGATTGACAAGTCAGCTCTGGATCAGTACCGTGCAGGAACTCTGTCCATTACAGAGTTTGCAGACATGCTGTCTGGAAACATGAGTGGTGTCAGATCACGTTCATCCTCTTTTGGCTCCTCTTCCTCTTACCCCATGAGCCCCATACCTTCTATAAAAACACCAGCAACTACATGGAACGACCCAACAGAGGAAACTGGCCCTGTGGCTGGAATCTTAGACACAGACACACTGGAGAAGGTGTCCATCACAGAGGCCATACACAGAAACCTTGTGGACAATATAACAGGTCAAAGGTTGCTGGAAGCTCAGGCCTGCACAGGAGGCATTATCGACCCCAATACTGGAGAGAAATTCTCTGTTGCAGATGCAATGAACAAAGGGCTTGTGGATAAAATCATGGTGGACCGCATCAGTTTAGCCCAGAAGGCGCACAATGGATTTGAGGATCCCAGAACCAAAACCAAAATGTCAGCAGCCCAAGCTCTAAAGAAAGGCTGGCTGTATTATGAGGCCGGGCAGCGATTCCTTGAGGTCCAGTATCTCACTGGTGGATTAATTGAACCAGATGCTACCAGCAGAGTCTCCATAGATGAGGCTGTGAAGAAGGGCACTTTAGATGCACGCACTGCGCAGAAGTTACGAGATGTTAGCGCATACTCAAAATATCTCACATGCCCTAAAACCAAGCTCAAAATCTCTTACAAGGACGCTATGGAAAGAAGCATGGTAGAGGAGGGAACTGGTCTGCGACTTCTTGAAGCATCATCTCAATCAAGCAAAGGCCTCTACAGTCCTTATAGCATGAGCGGGTCAGGCTCCGCTACTGGGTCACGGTCTGGCTCAAGAACTGGTTCCAGGTCAGGCTCCAGAAGAGGAAGCTTTGATGCCACAGGATCAAGTTTCACAACAACCTTTTCTTCCTCTTCCTACAGTTCACCAAGCTATGGACGCCGATACTGATGAGTTTGAAAGTCAAGGAATGATTTCTAAGGGAAGGATACACTATAAAACAACAGTGCTCACCAGATGCCTAATTCTCAGTGGAATAAGGACTACCTTTATTCTGCTCTGCATGTGGTTGTTACAGGACTTTTAATATTTAATTTTATACAAGTTGAATAATTTTGTTTATTGTATATTTCACATTTACTTTTAGTTATGTTTATGCTATCTTATCAGACTTTGATTACCGTACTGTAAGCAGCAAATGCAAGATCTGTTTATTATTTCCACTATCTATCGCAAAAGTTTCAAGTGTACGTGATGTTTTTTTGGTTTTAAAGTTTAATATCAAAAGCATTTACTGTTCCACAAACAAGATTCTATTTACAACATTGTGTGTGTTACACTATAACCGAAACTGTTCATTACCATTAGCCTGATTGTTAAGGAGAACCAAATTGTTTGTACAAACAAAGATTTCTGTACATGTGTATATTTCTGAATATTGAAAAAAAACGTTAGCTAAAGAAAGACAGGCTAAATGCCACTCTGCAGAGCAGAATAAGGAGTCTCCCGAAGATGAATAAACACTAGGTGTCTGCTTTAAGAATGCCAAGCTTCAAGATCTTTTCTCTCCTGGGCTACACTGCTGCATATACTCTACCAATATCTGCTCCATTTCCCAGTTGTCTGTCATAAAACCTGGAGTTACAGCAACATGCTAACCTTATGAAATTAACCTCAAAGAGCAAGCTCCTACAAATGGAAGGATTATGTAGCCTATTATGAACATTAACACCATCTGACAGTTCTGGACTTACACATCCAACCTCAAGACCAACACATACAAGTCCCTGCCTTTCTGGACACTTTAAAAAGGTGCGTTAAAAGTAGATTTACATTTAATCACTTCACAGTTTAGTGCAATTTCTTGGTATGTTTGTGTCATTTAGTGTTTGTGGAAATTCTAAAGTCTGTTCTTGTCCAATATTGAATTTTTCTGTTTCAGATATTGTCTTCACAGTTCATGTCGTCTCCAGCTCTTTGCTCAGATGTCTTCCAGAAACCCGTGGCATTAATTTGGACTGTGACCTTCACTGTAATCAATGATTTTATGCAACAGTACAGAAACACACTTGCTCATACAATGTTTTATCGGATTCTTTTAACAGTGGACCATTTTGAAACTTGCATCTAATCTTGAACTCATTTAAAGGCCTAAACCATGCTTTGTAAGTGCCTGCAAAATACTCTTAAACACTTAAAATGGGATATTGAGTATTATAAGATGGTGCAGTGGTTACACTGTAAACTGACTGATGCATGACTGAAAGTGCAATGCTACCCATAATGGTATGATTACTGTGTTATCAGGTAAGCCTTTTTACAGTCCAACTACCGTAATGTCACAATCTAACTTTTAAATATTAACGGTTCATTTCAGCGTCAAGAGTAGTTGAAAAAGATCATTTGAATATTTTTTTCCTTCAGACTAAGTAATGTATGTAATATATATTGATGATTAAGTAGCGCACTGTTGCTAAAAGCCATTAACATTTCTTTGAGAAAGATCTTTAAGCTTTGCCACCAGACCCAGTATTTGTATTTTCCACCACATATACTTGTTTTGATTTTAATTCTCCTTTGTAAAGCAACACATTCAGTCTATATCATTTTATTTTCATACTCTTTATTTCTGCTTTGCATGATTTACTAACATTTAAAAAGGTGCAAAAATGAAATAGTTGTATCCATTAAAGCATTTGTTTTATTATGTTTCAAAAGGTTTGAAGGATGTATTTTAGTGAGGGTTATCAAGCCTTGGTTAAAATGGTGTATTTATAATAAAATGGTGACAAGGAATTTTATTGTAACACCTTATGCTATGTAAATAAACATGGAAATTAAATGTTTTCTCTCAGGTTTATTATTTGTAATTTTGACAAATCATGTCTTAAAATCTGATGAAAATAGGTCTTTGAGATTATATCAGATAATAGCAGATTCATTTGAATTAACATTAACAATGAACTACAGACAAACTTGGTGTTTATTTACCTAGTAGAGCTATACTCATAATGGAAAAAAGTACCATTATTAAATAATCAGAAGTATTTTACAATGGTGAATAATAGGACTGATTGTCAATAATAATACTAATAATAATTGTTCAGTTAGCTATGACAAATTCAATTTATGTAATTTGGCCTGCTGAAGAGAATTGTAGCCCTGGTGTGTTTGTACAACAAAAAGCATTTTTGAGAATGGCTGCCCCTTTTTAGTCTCCAGATCACTGATATTGTGACTTAAGCTTGACATACTGCCATCATTGTTTCTGTGCTATCAGAGCCATTTTACCTTTTAAGTGCCATGTTTCCTTGCATTATTTCACCGTGTACAAAGATGCTACCTTCAAAGGTTATCTGTGTATGGCAGAACAAATTACAGCACAAAGAAAGCTAATATCAGTATATTTGTACACATATATCCCTCAGTTTAATGATGTTACAGGTAAAAGGGGAAAGATGGTTTTGAAAGGCAGAAAAATACTGACATCTAGTGGCTGTTCAGTTCAACTTCATCCATCCACTGATACTCTAAACACGAGGCAGCAAAGGTGTAAGTAACTTGAAGAACATCTCAGCAGTTGCCAATGAGCATTGGTGAAGAAGTTAACTTAAAGCTGGTCAAGGTGGAGATCATTTTAATATACTGTTAAGAAGTTTAATATATAACAATGATTTATATTTTACAAACCGTTCATAGGTTTTTGTTTAAAATCTTAATCTTCAAAATAGTAACTAGTAACTATCTCATATGCATAAAGTTAACTAAAAAGTACAATATTTGTTACTGAAATGTGGAGTAGGGGTATAAGTAGCATGACATGGATAATGTAACATTAGATTTAAATAAATGTAATATATAATATAATGACTTTAAGGACACAAAAAAGGTCCATAGTGCACAAAAAAAAAAAAAAACAGAAAATATATACAAAAATACAATAAAAACAGTAAATATATTGCAACTTCGTAAGACAGAAATTAGCAAATTGCAGGCACACACAAACTGGAGCGCCAGTGGCTCCACAGTCCGGATGAAAACCTGCCATTTCCTAAAAACAGACAGCTTAGCCTACACATATCTGAACATAATGTAAATGTTTCCATAACATCACTGTTTCAGATGATATGCATGTTACCTACAGTCCTTACTCAGGGAATACGTCCCCTGCTGGTTAACCATTGGCATCAACGCACTACGTGTTGTTTGGCAGGGGCCTGTATTGCAAGTGGCACAAGTTGTAGTCCTACAGATAAATGAATACTGAATACTGTCATAGTTCTTGCTTAATTTGTTTGTTTATAGCGCGCGGCTGACAAGACGCTTTTTAAAATGTGTTGTTAGCTAGCTAGCTAGTTTGCTAATCGCTGCACTGATTCTGAGGTAAATTGAGAAACAACTACCAGCTCTATTACAGGCGTGCTTGATGAAATCAGCTACTACGTGGTGATCTTTTTTCTATTAAAAATAATCTATACTGACTGAGCCAATGTGAACTGATTTGTCTGTGCTGTAATGTGATTGTTTTCCATGTCTGCTACAAAGAAAACAAAACTAACATTAACTAGTTTGCTCACCACAAAAGAATTTAACGATTTTGGCCACAACGTCTGTTGGGCTGGTCGTTCCTCACTTAAAAAACGGTAAATAATGATTTACCTCAGAATCAGTGCAGCGATTAGCAAGCAAGCTAGCAAACAACATGACTAATCAGAGACAGGTCATCATAATCACCTCAAAGAACAGTTAACTTTTCCTACAGCAACACAGGCATCAAACTTCGCGTGAGCGCCGTGTGACGAGGCGCGGAGTTAACCAATGAAATCGACACTGAGAACGTGAAGAGGGTTCTTGGTAAATGTAAATACACAATACGTACAGCATTTGCCACCAAGGGCCTTCAGCCCTGGATTGGTCTGTCATTGGTCTCTATGGTCTCTGGCCAAGGACCAATAATGTCAGTCACATTTTCCCACGCCTGAAAATGATACATTTCATACAAAGTTCAGACTGCAGGGTCAGACATTCCCACAAATATGAGAAGGGGGCCTCAAGGTGCATTTTAGTTATCAAACAGCTTGCTGGCAACATGTCTTTATCCAAAGAACAACTGATGGTAGCCGCCGCCCAGCAACCACGACAGCCGAAATGCACCCGGTGCCGACACCATGGGATTATAGTACCCCAGAAGGGCCACATGAAGTTTTGTCCTTTTCTTAAATGCGACTGCTGGAAATGCTACCTCATCACACAGCGGACTCGGATCACGGTCCTCCAGCGAAATCTGAAGAGAACCCAAAATAAAGAGCAGCGACCCTGCGCCCACACCGGGGTCAGCGTGGTGAAACCAGCGACTGAGGGGACCCCGGATGGAGGCGCTCGTCCGTCAGCCACATCTAGACCCACATCGGGATTATTGGCCCCGGAGCCGGCCGCAACCACCGCCAGGTGCCCTCTGGACCTCCGGGGCGGACGTGCCGCGGGAGGAGAAAGTGTGGCCGATTTGGACAGCAGAAAGGTGCTGCCCTTCGCTTCCACTGAGGAAGGACCATGTACACCTTTTAGTAAGTTATGTTATATATTATCCTAAATACTTCAGTTAAAGATGCGGACCTCGCAAAAACGACTTCAAGTTAGCTAGACTGTGAAAGTTGTTAATAACTATAATGAGATATTTACATTTAGCAGAACTCTTATGACTTAGCTAACCTCCAAAAATAAAAACAGATCAACAATGAATGATCGTCCACTTAGAACACAAAAAACAAATGTTAGAAAATGAAAATGGCTGACAGGACATATAACATATAAACGTACACGAGAAGGGATTCGAGTGAAACTACTCAATTTTGTCTAAATCAACAGTTTTGTAATTTGCGAGTTCAAAATTAAACTTTATAGAGACCAAATACGATTATTCATGTTCGCCTAAGATGAGTTTTATTGCAATTTATTTAAAAGAAAACACTAACGGCCGAATGTTCGGTTGGGATGATGCAATTAACGGCCGTGTATGGGACACCTGCAGCTCGATCGAACGCAGCTAGAAGGAGGGTGGGAGGAGAGTGGCGCGAAGAAGGACAGAGTTTGCTGAATTAAAGTCTAATTTTTAACTACTTGATTTTAAAGACGCACCACAATCATCTATAAAATCACAATTAGATACTGTCATTACATCTAAAGACTTTATACAGAGATAAATAGATAAATAATATTTACACTGAACAATTTGTGCGTTGGGTGCAGCTCAAAGTTAAAACAGATAAAATTGCAGATTGGAAAATTGGAAAATGACACGAATAACATTTTATAAGAAACATAATAAATTTTAAGATAAGAGAATAGTAAATGAGGTTAAAAACCAATAAGTTATCTAATTAAAATATAATGGAATGGAGCTGAAACAACTAGTTGAATAATCGATTAGGTTATCAACCAAAAATAAATCAGCACCTATGATAGTTAATAAGCTAGTTAATAGTTTCAGTCAAACATTTTCTGGTTACAGCTCCTTAAATGTGAGGATTTGCTGCTTTATTTAATCATATTTGATAGTTAATATTTGTTTTTTTACTATTGGATCCACAAAACAAGCAATTTGAAGACGTCACCGTGAGCTGATTTGATGGTATTTTTAATTTCATATTCAAAACTATGAATTGATTGGTTGAGAAAATAATTAACAAATTAATAAATTAATGAAAACAATTATTAGTTGCAGCCCTAGTGATGTTATTGTGTATATATTCTTGCCATTTATCTGAATTATGCCTTGAATGTAAATGGATGGGTGAGAAACCTCCCTCACCCTTAAACACCAGTCTAAAATGAATAATGGAATCTTTAAGAAGATTTTAATGCTCAAATGTAGCTTATAATGTCTTACCTTTCCTTCCAGATGCCCCTTACTTCGGTGAATTTGGCCAGACTGCACCTCTGCCTGTTATTCACTTTCCATTTAGGATGTCAGGTCATTACCCCAGCAGCTACGCACCGTGTCCAACCTTCGGGTTCAACATGCCATGGTTGGCACCAGTGCCTGCTGGGCTTTACAACGATGGCCTCTGTGGACCCCTAATGTTCCCCCACTTCCGGTCGGGTGCTCTGCATTACCCACCTCCACCAGAGCCTGCACCCCCTGCTGTAAGTGGCTGCTCTCTTATGACCTAATAAAATGTTTGTACCATTATGTTTGCAGGATGTTTTCGCTTCCTGGATGTGTTATGAACTTTATACACCAAGCTTTGTCATTCTCTTACTTGTTTAATGTGTCAGGATTCCAGGCAGGTCTTCTCCACCCTCCCAGAGCCCTTCAAGGAGGAGCGGGTGTCGAGGCAGCCTCCTCCATCCAAACACACTGAGCAAGACATAGAAGAGCTGGATTAAAGTGGGCAAGATAATAGGGGATTATAAGAACTGAGCCATTTCCTCTAGGTTTTCCTGCTTAAAATTGGGAGCACCTTCAGTTATTTCTGCTATCAAGGATGTAGTTTGTTTGCAAATGTGCCCGTTTTCCTGTTGTTTTGTAGTCCTGTTCAGATTGCTGGCATGAATGTTTCTGCACACTGTTGGTTGTTAGTATATTGATATAGGATAAAGGCGTGGCATTGTTAGTAAAGGAAGCCATCTGACGAGAGCAAAAAATGTGAAATTATTTTGTATTTCTAGAATTGGTAGTAAACTCAATTGCAAGTTGATTGCGATTGTCTTCATTTTAACTTGTCAGTAAATCAGTTATAAATCAGCAATGTGCTGTTGCAGCAGTGCAACATACATTTGTTCTGTGTACTTCACAGAGTTGACATGCCATTTTTTGCCGGCATTGTGTTTGTTTACAAGACAAATAAAAGTTGGTCGGGCTCATCTTTTCATGTCTATCTTTTTTGCTTTTACTGATTTTCAACATACTAATGACAGGCTATTAGGCATTTATTGAGTTTTTCACACTAAACATATTTACACTAGCTCTTACTAACCTTTAATCTAATTTTGTTGTAACTAGAAATAGTTTACTTTTATTGTTAAATAAGCACTATTCATTAAACTGTTTTTCCACTTCTTTTTCATTAATAATTTAACTTGTTTATTAACAGTCCAACTATTTAATGTTGTTTGTCACTTTATTTCATATCTAATCTTATTAATAGTAACTGGTAACTCTTATGAGGAATTTTATTATCTAATCTCATTCCACTTGTCATTGCTAATATTGAAATGAAGACACTTAATTTTCCATGTCATCATTTTATTATATTGCATGTCATATTGATGACTAGTATTTTCATTTAAAAAATGTTCCACATGAAAATATCAACTTTTTAAGTTCCCTTTTCCTTTTGAAATACTGTTAACTGATTATAAGATTATCTTTACAAGAGTAAAATCAACAATTTCAGATGAATTATGTTCTTTGAAAATATATTCTTTTTTTTAAAACTACGGGTAACTATGTGTGCAAATAAAAAGCTCACTACTTTTTGACATTGAATGGCTACTGCAGCAGCTCAGCCTATAACTGGATGCTTTAACTGGTCTATGGACAGGTGAGAATTTCCACCTTAAGTGAAAAAGTATGAATTAAGTTGTGGTTTTTATGGGGTTTGGTCAATTTTAAGGGGGTTTTAACGCTTAAGAACCCCTTAAATTGTACATATAATTTATCTATTCATTATCGCCTTAAAATCCTATCAAAATGATTTAATGTGTCAATTAATGGAATTTTAAAGTAAAAGAAAATGAAGGGATTTGGCTTTATTATGATATCCACTTTATACATTTTGCCCCTTGCCTTCTGATCAAAAAGCAACAGATTATATAGGCTACAGGATAATTCTGTATTAAGAATCATAATTTCAGCTCTGTCTTGAGATTTCAGTTAAGTTCACTTGAGTTTTTAAGATGTACATTTTGCAATAATGTCCACCAGGGGGAGCAGGCACACCTTTGAGTTCCTGTCCCAAATTCCTTCACTGGCCTGTCAGTCTGAGCTCACAAGCCATCAAATTCACACTTGTATATTTAAACAGTAGGAAGAAACTTATAACTATGTTTACTCAAGTACTGTACTACAGTACACTTTGGGGGTGCTTGTACTTTTCTTGGGTGTTTTCATTTTATTCTACTTTATACTTCTACTCCACTACATTTCAGAGGCAAATGTACTTTTTACTGCACTACATTTATTTAACAGCTTACATGAGCTTACAGGCAGGTACTGGAAGGCGGGCAGGCAGGCAGGCAGGCAGGCAGGCAAGGTAGCAGAAGCTCAAAACCAAACACGAGGCAGGAAAGCAACAAGGCGAATGGCAACTAGGATAAACTGACAGAGGATCTGGGCTGCTAGATGTGGAGAGTGGCTGATGAGGCAAGTGAAAACAGGTGAGCAGGTGAATGAGGAAGTCTGGTGGAAAAGTCTGAGGACATCTGGTGGACGGCTCGAGGATGGCAGGTCTGAGGAGTTGGAAGAAGGCGCAGGTGCTGGAGACAGGTACAGACAGAGGGCTGGGGGTGACGGTGTGTGGCTGCAGGAAGGGACTGAGAGGCAAACTGTGACCCTTTATCTTGTGACCCTTTAGAGGGGGCCAGACCCCTAGGTTGGGAACCACTGGATGAAAGTTCCTAATAGTATAAAAAGTAATTACAGTTAAATGCTGCTTAAGAATTAATGTGTCAATATTAACAACGTAATGATAAACTATCTAATAATATATCAGTCATGGGGCTACTACACGAGGAGTACTTTTACTTTGAATACATTTAGCTGATAATACTGCAGGATGCAGGACTTTTATTGTAGTGAGGTACTTTTACTTGAGTAAAAGATCTTAATACTTCTTCCACCACTGGTATTCACAGTAAACCTAAATGTAGATGTAGATGCATTGACCCTGGTTCGTTGCTGATTACTGATATTTGTCACCAGAGTGTTGGAGCTTTATAAAGAATTCCAGGAGGAGGCGTACAGTGTGACACCACGCCCCTCTGGCTTCTCCATGCTGGTGGGATTTTCACTTGACTAGGGACTTGGGACTTGACTCGGGACTTGAGTGCCAAGACTTGAGACTTACTTGTGACTTGCAAAACAATGACTTGATCCCACTTTTGGTAGATGCTGTCACCGCTTTCAGAAACATCATCAGTCTGAAGGGCCACAAGAAAAAGGTGAGTCAGGTGTGATAAAACATCATACAGCACAAGGCCAAAGTGAACTGCCTGCTGTACTTAGGCACATCAGTGCTTTGAGCTAAATGCTGACATCAGTATGCTAACATGCTCGCTATGACAATACTAACATGCTGATGTTTGGCAGGTGTTCACTGCCTTAGTTTAGCATGTTAGCATGCTAACATTTGCTAATTAGTACGAACGTCATTAGTTTTGCAGTTATTTGGTCATAAACCAAAGTCTTGCACAAAACGTTTGGGATAATGATGGCGTAGCCCCTCATCCTGAGGGGGACATGGATGTGTGTTCCCAACTTCATGCCAATCCAACCACTAGTTGCTGAGACATTTCACTCAAAACCACAAATGTCAAGGGTATTACCAAATTCATGAGTATACATCATCTGGGAACCATGAATGTCTGTGCAAAATGTAGTGCCAGTCCATCTAGTAAATATCATAGCTGCAAACTTGTCATCGTAAATAAATATTAGTGAGTCGGAGTAAAACTATAGCATATTTTACCTTTTTTCTGTCCAAACTTTTACTTTCAGCAATGTGATAAATATGGGCCCAGGTCTTCACTCTGTGAAAATAAAGAGTCAGGGAGTCAGAGGCACAGCAGGTACAATACAGCAACCTATTTAAACACTGAAATGTAAAATCAGGTAGTTTTGCTCCACTGGTCACACTCAGTTTCTAAGAGTGCTGGTGTTCAATTCAAGATGAAACGTTTGAAGAATAGAAGCAAAAGTTAGGACAAAGAAAATAACTCACATCAGTCAGCATAGACTAAATACAGCATGCAGCAAGTCAACACTGGTGTTTATATGAATGTACGTCTGCAGAACAAGTTCAACGCTGCTAACACTACATACTTCTTTGTTGAAGCAGGTGATGAAAGCATCAAATACCACCCTCCCCTGCCTCGGACCTGACCTTAAAGTTCTACTGTAAGAGGATCTCTGTCATTGCTGTCAGTGGTTTGCGTGCTTGTTTGTAATGTGAGTGAAAAGATAATAAAGACAGCAGTTTCTGGGTGGGATCTGGACTGGACTGTAAAGGTCTTAAGTATTGAAGACTGAAGACTCTTACTACCTTATTGAAATAGGAACACAAACAACAGCAAATTACTTTCACATATGACCTGGTGTGGATTTCCACCATTTCCAACATAAGAGTTACATTCAGTTCTGACCAGATTCCAGGTGAAAAACTCATATGTTATTTTAATCCTAAAACTCTGCTGACTACGAGATAATATGCACCTATTGTCTATTGTGGACTGTTTTTACTATTTACAAAGCAGTACAGACTCTGCACAATCTTGGAAATCAGTCATTACGGCCAAATCAGGGCCATAATCGGCTTTTATATTGTGCAACATGTTTCCATTATACCATTTAATGTGACTGGTAAAGACATGCCAACAGAGGCCTGTGTGTGTGTGTGTGTGTGTGTGTGTGTGTTGTCTGTATGCAGTGCCAATTATATATATATGTAATATTCTTAACTTTCCTCAGAACTCCTTCCTCAGAGTCTACCATGTCAACCGGGTAGTTTTTGATTTTATCGGTGGCAAAATGTTTGGCAAAAACCTTCGCTGCTTTATTTCTGCAAAGGTTGAACCAGCCACAGCTTTGGTCCTCACGAGCTCCTGTCTACCAATAAAGCCTCAGCCTCCTCAGACCAAACATCATTCTGATATTATTGGATAATTAAAAGTTAACGCATTAACACGTAAGCAGGATTTTAAAAAGGTGCCCTGTGGAGTTTTCTTGTAAACGAAGTTTCTGTTTACATGTAGTGTTACTCACAAAAACACAACAAAAACACAACTTAAACCAGCTGAATGCATTTCCTTCTTCCTTCTTCATAAAATATTTGCAAAGCCGATTTTGTTTGTGTGTGATGTTGTTCCAAGGTTTAATCCCTTGTCCTTGTGTTTATTGTTTGTTTACAATTTTACATCACAATAAAGCTACAACAGTCAAGCTAGAGCTCTAATGTTTGAGCAACACACAGTTCTATACATTAACAATTTAAGGAAATACTATAAAGTCACATATTTTTACATTTACATATACTTTCATATTACAACCCCCCATTTACAGCATGCAACTCCATTACTGCACTAATTATATATTCTATAATTTTATAATTTCTATAATATTACATAGAAATGGGCAAGATATGGCCTGACAGCCTACCAGAAACAAATGACCTCTTAAAAGAATTATGTCAATACAAGCACAAAACTGTGAGTGGGATGAAGTTTGTTTTTTCTTCAGAATCTCCACCCTTCTGACTTTCTCTGCAGTGTGATGATAGAAACATCTGCTGGAGTGACAGTGGATGTGCCTGAAGTGTGTAAATGTACACTGTCCCATTGCCTCCACAGAGGAGATTTTCTTTTTAACATTTACTCAGGTACTGTGCTAAAGTACAAATTTGAGGTACTTGCACTTTGAGTCTTGTCTTTATACCACTTTCTCCTTCTGCTCCACTACATTTCAGAGGAAAATATCGTACTTTTTACTTCACTATACAATCATTTTTCAGCTTTAGTTACTAGTTATTTTACAAGTTAAGATGTTTGCATACAAAACATATGAAGAGCTTATAAAACATGATGTTTAGTTGTAAATTAAACTACCCAAAAGTATATAGAAGAACAGCTGAGTACAGAAGAAATAGGCAACTATTCGTTTCAGTCACTTTTCATGCAAAAACATTTCATGGTAGCAGCTTCACAAATGTGAGGATTTGCTGCTTTTCCCTTTTAATTATTTTAATTCATTTTTAATAATTCTGAATTTTGTACTATTGGTTGGACAAAGCAAGCATTGTGAAGGTGTCACTGTGGGCTATGAGAACCTGTGATTGCCATTTCTCACTATGTTCTGAATTTTTACAAATCAAACAATCAATCAATGAATGGAGGAAATAATCAGCAGATTAATCCATAATGAAAATAATCATTAATTGCAGCCTTATACAAAATGGTTAAACATTAGCTTCACCTCAACAACAGTAATATCCTGATATCTTCTTCCTACACTGATGGATGAGTCATAATAATGTAATGATATAACAGTATAACAGTCACAGGGGACATTTTCCTCAGTGAGTACTTTTACTTTTAGCACTAATTACTTACATACTTTTACTTAAATAACATTTTCAATGCAGGATTTTTGCTTGTACCAGAGTATTTTTACAGTGTGGTACATTTACTTAAGGAAATGATGTGAATACTCTCTCCACCATCGGTAAAGATTATGTACGAGCCAAAGATAACAGAAACTAGAGCTTCTTTGACTCTGCGCTCTCTGTGCAAACATGACAACACTTGCAAGAACTGTTTCTTGTTAAATCCACTTTAGATGTTTTTCTGCAGAAAAACCTGGACGTGTTATTTTCTTTGTTTGTGGGCAGGGACGAGACTGTGATTTGAGGATATCAGACAGTTATGAGAGAACATGTGTTCCATAAATCCAGGAGACATTGTGGATACTAACAGTGAAAGCAGTTTTATGTCTGTCTGACTGGCTCAAAGCTCAAAAGAAGAGGTCTCAGGTTTCATTAGATTGCAGTAAACTACTGTAACATTTCATCCACTTTCTCTTCTCTCAAACAGAATCTGGGTTTGATCCGAATTACCACAAAACACACACACACACAAAATCCTTTTAAGTGGACCACCCAGGTAAATTCCCAATATGCTAAAGGCTGCTAGAGTTAAAACGACCCATTATTGTAATGAAATAGTCAGATATACTGTAGCTTCATGTGCACTGGGACCTGCTTCAACACTAAAACTCTGCTTGCACTTTATAATGCATCAGGAATATGAAGGACCGTTTTTAACAATGAGGACTTTTGCTTTTGATACTTAGGTCCATTTTACTGTTAATACTTACTTTAGTATTGAATGTGTCTTTTCTAAAATTGCTTCTGTTTTGCTACTTTGACTTAAGGGAATAGTTCGACATTTTGAGGAATACGCTCTTTTGCAAGGAGTCTAAAGCTCACTGTTCTTGTTTGTTTAATCTGTACAAAAACCAAAATGTAAAAAACAAGTTGTGACTTTTCGGGGGGTTATGTGCTGGACTATTTCTTGCCTGGGTGCAGAAATGTTCTTGTCATCAACGTGTCGTCCCAAAATGTTGAACTATTCCCTTAAGCCGCTGTATTTAGGTCTTTTTATATCTTTATATCTGTTTATATTATGTCTTTAATGTCCCAATTTATTTCAAAACATAGCAAATTGTTAATAATAATAAACTCTTCTTGACCAACACAACGACTTTACAAAGCATTAATAAGCAGGTTTCACTCAGGATACATGGGGAACAGGCACAAGTTATATTCAGGTCTTACAGAGTTTTACACCTATATATTAAATAATCTAAAACAGTATGTAAAATATCAACACAACTGTTCTCCACACCAAACGTTTTCTGCTATCTTGCCTTCATCGGGGTGGTGCGCCTTGATGAGGCAAGCTAGAATAAAGATAAAGAATAAATGTATATGTAATAAATGTAATGTTCATTACAAAAACGATTAGTTTCACATTCATCCTTCTTCTGTTGAGCACTTTTGACGTGTAATTAAGCAGTGAGCAAACAGCTCACTGTGAGGGTGCACAGCTAGCAGGAAAGCTATCAGGACTTTTGTTCTCCACTGATGCATGTGAATAGAAAGGTTGGGTGTGCCTGCAGACTCATAAAACCTGTCCAGTGTGGTCCTGGAATGCAAAACTTATTGCTTGTTGTTTGAGGACACGTTGCCCAGATTAAGGTGTTGAACAAACAGTAAACAGCTAATAACGAGTGTTTTTAGGAATCTGTACAATAGATTCCTCAGTCAAAGCTAAAAATTAACTGTAGCAACATACTATGTGCTGTGCTCTTGAACCATATCATTGACACATGTGCATCAATGTTGAGTATGTGTTTTGCAATCTTTCTGAGAATCAGATTTAGCCTTTAGAGTTGTAGAGTGACATTGTTGTGCAGCCAGATCTCGACTGGTTGTCACTTGTTCAAGGTGTGAGTTTCAGATTGGGTACTGGGTTTAAAGTGACAGATATGGTGAGGATTAAGTAAGAGACAGTGTTTACATGCAAGCAGTGGAGAGCTTGGTAAGGAAAGTATGTTGTAAACAGAGTCTTTCATTTTTAAATAATCAGAACAAAAACGCTTAATCTTGGCAATTTATGTTTAGATAAACTTCTAAAGAAAAGTGGACCGTCAGGGGAGATGCAGATCAGAGTGAGCTGGGTGGGGTGCTGATAACAACAGACAATGAAAACACTATTAAAAAAAACATTCCTGGCATTAGTTTCAGGCAGACAGACTGAGCAATATCCTGCAGGACCTTCAACAATGTGGAGAGCTAAAGGAAGAAATCTTTTGCTCACAAGTGGGTAATGAAAGACATAGGACAAGGGTTATGTTACATTAAATGAAAATACTCAGCGTTCCTAGTTGGAATTGTGCCTTGATTTTGCACAATAGGGAGTTTTTGTTTTCTATAAATAATATGGATAAAACCAAACATAATGCGGGAATTCAGTGGGGTTTTTTTAAAATAGTAAAGTTAGGTATATTTGATCATTTTAATCGTAGCAAAATGATTAAAGTCTCCATGTTTCTTTATGGCATCAGCATTCAAAGCTTTCCCTGTCTTTGAAAAGTAAAAGCTGTTTCTCTCATCCTGAAACTTGAGAGCTTTGCCCATTTTCACACTTACCCAAACGCTGAAAATAGATGTAGTCGGTTTTGGAAAGTTACAAAAGTTGGCCAACACCCAGTTTAACAACACGGTGGATGGATGGATGGATGGATGGATCAAATTTCTGCTTGTGTCTTTAGGGTTGGGGTTGGCATCTACATTCTGCCAAGTTTATCTTTAGCTTGTGCCTGAGAAACAAATCACCCATTTACTGTAATACCGGCAGAAAACCTGTTTTAGAGTTCAGTGGAAGCAAATGTCATGGCAAATAATCCAAAAGTTGTTGAGACAGGTCTTATCAAAACCACAAATGTCAACCTCATGGTGGCGCTAGAGGAAAACTCAGGGGATCACCAAAGTCAGCATTCATCATCTGGGCACCATGAATGTTCTATACAAAGTTTTGTCTCAGTCCATCCAGTAGATGTTGACGTACATCACTGTGAAAACTTTGACCTGTTGGTGGCGCTAGAGCAAAAGTCAGGGGATCACCAAAGTCATTAGGGTTCATCCATAGACTGTATATAAAGATGGACGACTGACAGCTCCCCAAAAGTGAAGCCAAAACATCTTGATCGCCCCCTGGTGGCTGGCTGCAGTATAGGTCATGGGCCAAACTGAAAAATCTAAGTACACGTCAAATAAATTTTTCCCAAAGATGGTTTCTGTGATTTTAGGTAGTTCTTATCACGCTGATTGTTCAAGTGTTCGATTTTCTGATAAGTTTGGTTTTAAGTAGTTATTTGATGCTACAAAAACGGGGTGTCACGTCATGATTGACAGCTGTGAGTGTACTCACGATTGGTTCAGGCGGGTGTATAGGCGGGAACTCGATCCCGCTGCTCCACCGCATATCACTACTGCGCAGACTCTGGCTCCAAATGACGTCAAAGCGCAAGATGGCAACTCCCGTAAGCGGGGTATTTTGGCTTCATTTTTTACAATGAGAGGAAGTGGGGACGCATCGTCCATCTTTATATATAGTCTATGGGTTCATCCTCTTGGGACATTGAATATCTGTAATAAAATTTATGGCAATCCATACTTGTTGAGATGTTTCAGTCTGGACCAAAGTGGTGGACCGACTGACCGACATCCCTAGAGCCATGCTACTGAAAGTTACTCAGTATGACTTGGTGAGCTTTGCTGCAACATTTCAATGCAGTGTAACTTTTTCTCAGGTATCCCATCCACCGTGACTCTTAAATGTATTTCTGTTTGCTGACAAAGTCTAAGATACAACTACAGGTTGGCAAGGTAAGATTACATTTCGAACATTTCCAACATACTGTAGAGTGTGCACTGGTGGTGTTGAAGTTAAGTGGCAATAAAGTAAAATATGCTTTGTAGTTGATGAATCATGCTGACCGATTTTGGTCATTGACATTTATTAAATAAATCAGTTCATCATTAAAACCAACCCAGCGTGGTTGCAAGTTTGTTCTCATGTCTATCAGCATTTGGCAAACTTTAAATGTGAGCTGATGAAGCAAAGCTGTTTATCCACTGATTTCAATTAATTTGTTTCCCTCAAAGCAAAAATTCAAAATGTCAGAGTGGGACTGGCCATGTGACCTCTTAAGAAATTTATCAATCTGGTTCAAAGTCACGCAAAGGTGTGTTCCTACATGTTATAACCCCCCCTCCTGTGTTTGTCACCTTTTTTGGAGGTTTGTGGCTACCACGCCCGGCTTTAACCACAACATTTTTGAGTTTGAGAGAGATTCTGGATGATAAATGAAGAAAGCAGGTTACATGCAAATGAGTTTGGTACAGGTGAGGAAATCACTTGATAGCCAAAAGAAAAACCAAAGGCACTGGCTGGGTTGGGTGTTAGGTTACACATCAATTACCTGATTGTCATTTGACCTTTAAGTATCTGTTTAATCAAATGTCAAGTTGACATTTTCTTAAGAATTTCTTGGGTAACCCAAAGGCTATGATAATTATCTATTACTTCTTTTGACATAACAAAGCCTGTATTTGCAATTTGTTTTGCACAACTGAGACAGACATTTATTCTAGTTTACTGAGTTTTTATCCTCAGTGATGAATTATGTGATGCCATTTACAATAATGTTGCAAATGTGATCATCATTTTTGATATAAAACTTGACTCATACAGTAGGTGCTAAATCAGCTAATGACAACCACAACTATTACTTTACATCTCTATGTAGAACTGTACTCTACTACTGTATGTTCTCTTTCCTCCTGCTCTCACTCTCCCTCTCAACCCAACCGGTCGAGGCAGATGATCGCCCACCCTGAGCCTGGTTCTGCTCGAGGTTTCTGTCTGTTAAAAGGGAGTTTTTCCTTGCCACTCTCACCTAGTGCTGCTCATGGTGGGAACTGTTGGGTCTCTGTAAATATAAAGAGTCGGTCTAGACTTGCTCTACTCGAAAAAGTGCCCTGAGATAACTTTGTTATGATATGGCGCTATATAAATAAAACTGCACTGAATTGAATAATGAGTTATTTGAAATTCTTTTGAGACATTACCTGTAAGTGTTTCTCACGCTTCATTGAGTTCATTATCACCTGATGTAGGTTTCACCTGGGCAAAATGTTCCCAACTGTTCCCACCTGTAAATTAGTAACTGAACAACGTCAGACTTCAGTGTCATTATAATGTGACTAATGTCTTTGCATGTGGTTTATGCAACTCGTAACAGATGTTTTCTGTACATGGTGTCTGTTTCATGATGCAATAGATTTTTTATTGTTAATTAATATGCCCACCCCCCACCCCCGTGTTGAATCTCTGCTATTCACAGTTGAAAACCTGCCAAACCTGAGGGAAGTTCACACACAAAGACAAAGCTCTCTGTAATCACAGGGCATCCGGCTCTGCTTGTCGCAACCTGGCTGGTTAGATTAACAAGATAAGCGTCTGCATCACTGCTCGCTTTCTGTGTCTTCATTGTGAAAAGAAAAATCATTTACTGCACATCAATAAAAGACAAAGAGGGTTTAAGACCCCTGTGTTTGACCAGAATAATCTTTAAGACTCAAATGCACATGTAAAAGAAAAAGTTACAATACATTATTTAGGTTTTGGTTACAGTTTAATAAATGTGCTCACCTATAGTACAGTTAGAAAGGCTCAATTTGCTTGCTGTTATTGTTTAAGATTATTTTTTCGGGCATTTTATCTTTATTAGACAAAGACAACTGGAGAGAGAGACAGGAAAGGCGGGAGAGAGAGGGGATGACATGCAGCAGAGGGCCCGGGATGTGATAAGGACTCGGCCTTAGTAAACATTACACGCTCTACCAGGTGGGGTACCGGGGCGCCCCCAGCTTGCTGCTATTGTTTAAGCGAACAATAAGCAGACTCTGAGGAAGTCTACAGGAATTCCTGGCATCCTGAGCTCAGTGCAAAGAGATCTGCTGCCGTTACTCTCTCACAGTCTGAGGAGAGGAGGGTTGTTCCTCAGGAGGGGAGGGACTTAACAGCTGGACCTGCTTTATATCTGACCAGAGAGCACAGAGGACTACCTCTGAGATGTTGGGAGCACCTTGAAATCCCAACGTCTCTCATACCAGCTGAGACCGACTGCTGATCAGCGCTAACCAGAGTGGCACTGCAGAGACGTCAGGTAAGAGCAGATTTTATTTTTTATTTTTTAAATAGTTGGCAATTTAAAAGCCAATAATTTATTTTATTTGTTTCTAAGTTCTAAAGAAAAGGATCAGTCTTCTCAAGGAAAAGCTGATTATTTCAGTGAAAGTGTTGTTTAATCCAAAGTAAAACCACATTTGAACTGTATCTTACTTTCTTTTGAGAGATAGTGTTGTAAAAGCCAAAAGTGATGAAATAACATTGTGTCTCCTGCCCTGTGAGCCAACACCCTTCTGATGAAAAGGGAAAGCAAACATTCCTCACAGATTACCTTTGACCGCACTTGTTAAAAATACAGTTTTACACAAAGTAGGCCTGCATGTCTCCGTTAAGCCTTTTGACAAGTCTGAACACGGTGTCTACATCACCCTCGGAGCTGTTGACACACATAATGACAATCCTACATTTTCCACAGCTACAGAAACTGTTATGTAACTCCAAATTATACTGCCATTGCCTCATTCATTCCTGTTTTCTTTATTGCTGGGATGGTGTCAAGAATGCAGCGCAATGATAAAGACTTGAGCGTCAAAGATATGATGCAATGGGCCTGTGATTAGCAATGTGGTGTCAATCTAAAGATTTCTCTACAACGTTTTTTTCTAGGTACAAAAGGTACAAAGGTAGCAGGTCCACTGGGTTGTCAATTACAAAATCTTCTTGTCATTGTGACAGATTCTTGGCTAAGTTGAAGCTACAGTTAGAAACCTCATAACTCATTCAGACAAGTAGGCGCAACTTTAATTAGCTTTAAAACACATGTCAAAGTCATTATGCATTCCTTAAGTTTCAAGTTTCACTTTTTTCAGTAAATCAGTGTCAGTGAATCAGCTTTACTTTGTAATCAATGCAAAAATATAAGGCTTTGTCCTTATTAAACTACTGGTATGAAATGTATTTTTTTTTTAAAGTTATCAGTCATCTGTGTCACAAAACATCTGGGCAACTGGACGTTATTTAGACGTCTCATGACCTGTTAAAGTAACGGTGGCGTCATTAGAATTAGAGCTGTAACGATTAGTCGATTAATTGACTAGTTGATCAACGGGAAATTAATTGACAACTATTTTGACAATAATATACAATTATAACATAATTTGCTGCTTTTCCTTCTTTAACATTTTAGTAAATTCTTTGTGTTTTGAATGAATAAGATATCTGAAGACGTCACCTCTAAGAAATTGTGATTTTATAGACCAAACAATCAAGAACACAATCCGCAGATTAATGTGTTAGTTGTAGCTCTAATTAGAATTTCATCAGTAATTAGATTTCAAATAGATAATGAGGTGTAACTACACTCAGTGTCCACTTTATTATTAAGTACACCTGTACAATATAATGTAATCCAATACAACTGTTCTGCCATAAAGTCTACTTTTATGATGAATGTTCAGCTTTTGTTGACACCGTCACTGAGGTGTTCATTTAATTATATGTTTTAGCATTGAGGTCGTAATTAGTGATGGTGTTGTGGTGGAGGGTGTTTGTAATATTTTGCGCCCTCATGTATGTAAATGAGAAGGACAAAATAGAAACACCTATCAATATAATGACCTCAATAATAAACACATAATTAAATATACACATTTCTGACAATGTCACCAAAATTGAATGTATGTTATGTCCCTCATAAAGTGGCCACTGAGTGTATAATTCAGGGTTCATACAGCTTTTAAGAGTTAAATTCAAGCACTTTTCAAGTACTTTCAAGGTACCTAAAGCAAAAATTTCCAGACTCTCGAAGCATTTATCATTACATCTAAATTGTTACTATAAATGATAGGAAACAAACAAACAAACAAATATGACGACGGGATCGTTTCATTTCAAATATTAAAAGATTTTTGGTTTTGGTGATTGTGTCGATGCTGAAACACCAGATTATGTTGAAAATCAAGCATTTTTTCAAATAGTATATTCGAATTCAAGCATATTCCTAACCTTGAAAACGTAATGGTTAAAATTAAGGTTTTCCAAACTTTCAAGACTTTGTACGAACCCTGATAATTACTGTAGGTTCTTTTTGAGACAAAAAGAAGTGGAACAACTGAAGGCAAAGCTTCATTTAATTCAAATATTAAACATCAGAGATGAATTTAAAATGAAGTGTACTTAACTGACACTAGGAGATAGTGTCAGGGCAGGACAGTGAATTTGACTAATAGACTGAACAGTAAACAGTGAAGATACAGTATGTTAACACTATGTGGTAACTCTTTAGCTTCATGCAGGTAATGTATTTGCATTTACGATATGATAAGTAAACTCACGGTGTAATAAAGGTAAAGTGAATGTTCAACATCTTTAAAAACATTCAAACATTTACAAAGCGGGGAACAGTCTCAAAGAGCAAACTCAGCAGTTGCAGGCAGAGATACTGCAGTGCCTGTACAAATAGACAGGATTCAGTCTACTTTATATGAGCAGGCGTTTGTGTTACTTGGCCTGTGGGTTCCTTGCGGGTGTTGCATTGCATGTAGTGAAAAGCAGTACACACCTTTAGTCCACTGAGATTATAAATGACAGTAGCCTATAGCACTATTTTTAACTACATGGCACACTCACGCTATTGTGAAAAAATGCTTGACTGACAGCTGGTGATTTATACCTCACACAGTACAGCTAATTAAGGAGATTTTCTGACAAAATTCCCACAGTAAGTAACACATGGAAATGATAAAGTACAGAATAGAGCCTGTTTTACTCTCAGTTGGGCATTAAAACAGTGAGCAAGTTTGTGAACTTCATGGCTGTGTTCCCCTCCACACCCTTTCTTTCTGAGAGTGATTATATTCACTCCCACAGGAGGCAATGACATCATCCATCACATAACACACAGGCACTAACTGGGTGGAAAAAGCCACTGGTTTCTATGAGTATAGTATTCTTCTTACCACTTATTTGTATGAAGTCACTTAACAGTACTGGATGTGTTCAAACTTGAATGTTATGGGGATTTTTCGTTACTGTATCTTCTCATTTACTATCAATTTCAACCTTTTCATAGTATCCAAAACAGAAAAACTTCTTTAAAGAAAATACAAAAAGATACTGCCATAATTAGATTTTTTGTGGTATTTGTGGTTATATTTAAACTTCACTGATGTATTTACTGACTTAACAGATGGGGAACTGAGCCACTGCAGCAGCGCGTAGTATACGACTCAGTGTTTTCAGCAAAAAACGCTCTGATAAACCATCTGTACAGATAGCAGCAAACAGCAGACAGACACAGTTAGCGACTAGCTGGTGAACAATAGTGGTAGTATTAGTCATGCTAGATATTTCCCTCAGGAGACCAAAAACAAACGTAAAAAATTGTGAATATTGAGAATGATGAGGTTTAAAGGGTTAAGGATTGCACAGTGTTTGTGTTTCAAGTATTTCCATGCCAGTTGTTACAACACAGGGCATCTGGCTGTTCCAGTTTTGAAGCATTATGTCAAGTCATGCCAAAGCAAATACATGATGCTTGTGAAACATGAAATGGCAGACAGTTCATTTCTAACCTGTGCAGGGACATGATGACTTGAAAAGGATTTTAACCTTAATTACAATATATATCTATGTGCACCATGTACTAATGCACGGATTATGTATGAAGACTATTGTCAATTGAACTATGCATTTAAAAAATACTTAAATTATGTAAGGTATGTAGAGTAAAGGCCTCAGTTACATACATTACCTTTTATATTTACACAAAACACTGTTCACTGACACAAAATGTTTCATTTCTCTTTTTTGATAGTTGGTAACTTACTTTAATGGCAGAAAAAGCATTTGTATTGGATTGAGTGTACCGTATACAACATCAGAAATGTATAATATCTCACTATAATCTTGCTAATTTTATCTCTGTTGATAACTAACTACTAAACTATCTGACATCTGGTGTGTGTGTATCAATTCATTTTTATGGTATAGATTTAAAACAAGGAAATAAACTAAATAAATACACAGGTGCAATAAATATTTAGAGCACATGATAAAAAAAAAGTATCATAAAATAATCACATTGTCAAATCATAAACATGCTTGCGAGGAAGAGATTTGCTAAACAAAATGTTTTTTTCTTGCCTTATGTCTACAGGGACGGAGTTTCAAAGCCCCTCGGCTCTGACCATAAAAGCCGGGGCACCTTTGGTCTTTATCCTGGATTTTGGGACAGTGAGGAGCATCAAAGGATCTGAGGCTGCCCACAGACTCATAAAAGGTTTGATATAAAGTTGGAAGACAGACCATGTATTGTAAAACTTATCTTATGGGTGTCCTTCAAGTTCAGTTCTCTGCTTTAAAGGGAAACAAAAAATCATTGGTGTCTGTTATCATTATAATCTGTATTTTCATTTCTCTAGGCCAGGGGTTCCCAAACTTTTTCAGCACGAGACCCAAAAGAGAAATTTGGTTTCTCCCTGGGACCCAAACTTACAAAAATACATCATGAACTACTAATAAATAACACATCTATCATTAAAAATCACCACTCTCACTTGCCACCACCACATTAGCATCAGCATTTGAGCTGAAAAGACCAGCATATGAATTCACATATCATAGCATTGTTATGCATTTTACTCTGCCAATTGGCAACCCAATAAAAATGGGTCCGTGACCCATTTTGGGTCGCAACCCTAAGTTTGGGAAAGACTGCTCTCGGCTACTAATATTTGGGGAAACCAGAGTACCAAACCAAAGTTGTATGGGATAAAATAATTGTTACCTTCCATTCATTTATACATTTTACCTTCAGTGTTTTGCTGCAGTATATTACATTTTCCCTTAAGGGCCATGGTGGAATTCTGCAATTCTAAATCAGCATAAGACAACCACAACATTGTGTTTACATGTTTAGAATAAAATAAAATATAATATTAAATATAATACTGGGGTAGACTGGTGTAGCCTACAGTAGGGATGAAATAAATAAACTGTAATGTAGACAGGTTGTGCAGTAATGTATATGCTTAATGAGAGCTAGTTATGGGCAGGTAGGAACAGAATGTAGACAGGTAATGCACAGAAATATATACACTGTTGTGATGGTTTAACAGCACAGGTAGTAAAATAAATACACTGCGATGTGTGCAGGTATAACAGGTATGATGTAAACAGGTTAACATTAAATAAAGTTGTACAGAGCTTGAGAGCTAAAGAGTTTAGCAGTCTTTATGTCCAGCGGGATGAAGCTGTACCTGAGCCTGGTGGTGCGGGACCGGATGCAGCGGTAGTCCGTATAATGCAATATGATTAACTACATCCTCCAAAATTATCATACAGGTGACTCAACGCCTCTCTATAATGTTCATGCAGGTAGGTGTTATTGCAGAAATAGACTGCATTCGTTTTAGCTAGGTGTATGCTACCTAATAAATTGGCAACTGAGCCAATGACGTTGGCTGACGTTATTTTGTGCATCCACATATACTCAGTTCGCAGTATTAGGTACCAGTAGGTAGAACTAATGCAGTCTAATAATAAACAGCTGCCCACTGGCGCAATAACGTTAGACATGATCAACGTGCAGTCTTTTGTTTAATTAGTTAGTTACTAACTGTTTGATGATCCACGGTGGTTCGGGTGGTCCAAGGGTTGTTTGATGGTGTTTTCAGAGTATTCCTCAAACAAAACTAAGCTTAAACCAAACAAAATAACCAAAAACATGCAGAGTTGAAGACTGTATCCCCATGGCGTCGTCTTCCACAGTCCACCCACTTCAGCACACCTGCCTTCATTAAGAGGTCCCTGAGATGCGAGGTCAGGTGATGCTGTGCGCTTGGTTTAGCACCAAAAACTACCACTAGGTGCTGCCAAACTATTTACATTGATATAATTGAAAACAATAGGAAATTATAAGAGTTTGCTAGAAATTGAAACACTTATAATAGCCTTATATAAGTGAAAACACTTATATCCAACATGGAAGGTCCCAATACAACACAAAACAACCTTGCAATAAATGGTGCTGTTGGATTGTTTCCAGTACAGTCTACCCTATGGAAGCCGAGAACGGTCGTGCTTGCAATTTTTTTTAAATGCCATTATCTCGAGATCACGAGTTAATTATTTTGTTATGTCGAGATAACAAAGCTTGTTTTCTCGTGATGACAGGTTAATTTATCTCTTAGTCTTCTCCTTAAATGACAAGGACTGATCTGAATGTTATTGCTAACAGAATGACAATTCTACGGAAGCCGAGAACGACTGTGCTTGCAATTTTTTTTTTTAATACCCTTATCTCCAGATTTCTCACAGACAATGCATGCAATATCCAAACCAATTTGCAACTGTTTCTGTGTTACACAGCTCTTTAGGCCAAGATGGACTCTCTCAGTCAAGACACTGAGGTGAAGCAAAATGGCTACACAAAAGTCCATGGACCTGTGGCTGGCATATTTCTGGAGAAAACAAAGGAGAAGATAACCATATATCAAGCCATGAAGAAACGTCTGCTTAAGCCAGGAACAGCATTAGCCCTGCTTGAAGCACAAGCGGCCACAGTGGGCATTGTAGACCCGATTAACAATCGAATACTTCCTGTTACAGATGCTGTTAGAGAGGGAATAGTTGGACCGGAGATGAAAGAGAAACTCCTCACAGCAGAGAAAGCTGTCTGTGGCTATGTAGACCCCTACACCAACCAAATGATATCTGTATTCCAAGCTATGCAAAAGGATTTAATCCCAAGAGATTATGGATTGAGGCTGCTAGAAGCACAGATAGCCACACAATGCCTGTTTGATCCTGTTGAGAAGAAGAATATTTCAGTTAAAACTGCGATTCAAAAGGGCTACTATGAAAAAGGTCTGCTCAATAACCAGATGTCAGAGCTCAAAGTGTTCTACAATCCAAGCTCACAAGAAAATCTTAACTACCAAAATCTCCTAGAGAAATGCACTGTGGAGCCTGACACAGGCCTGTTGCTCCTTCCTGTTTGCATCACCTTCAAAGGTCTGCGAAGAGGTATTTCCTCCACTGAACTCCTTGAATCGAAGGTCATTGATAAAGAAACATTTGATGACCTACAGAAGGGAAAGACCACAACACAGGATGTGATGTTGATGGAGACAGTGAAAGAATACCTGGAGGGCAAAGGCAGTATTGCAGGCATTGCTGTACTCTCATCAAATCAGAGAATGAGCATTTATCAAGCCATGAAGCAAGGCATACTGATGCCTGGAACAGCACTAGTTCTACTGGAGGCACAAGCTGCGACTGGATTCATGATTGATCCTGTAGAAAATAAAAAGTTCACTGTGGATGAGGCCATCAAAAACAAACTTGCTGGCCCAGAATATCATGCAAAGCTGCGTTCTGCTGAGCGAGCAGTAACTGGATACAAAGACCCGTACTCAGGTGAAACTATATCCCTGTTTCAAGCACTGTCAAAAGACCTCATCGTTAAGGAACATGGGATCCGCCTACTTGAGGCGCAAATCGCTACAGGTGGAATAATAGACCCAATTAACAGTCACAGACTTCCCACAGAAGTGGCCTTCAAGAGAGGTTATTTTAATGAAGAAATGAATGCCATACTAGAGGAATCAGGGGATGACACAAAAGGGTTTTTTGACCCAAACACAGAAGAGAATCTAACTTATCTTCAGCTGATGGAAAGGTGTGTCATTGATCCCATCACTGGACTGTGCCTCCTCCCTCTCCTTGATAAGTCAGACAGGCTGAATTTTAACTTCATTGACTACCAAATTAAAATGGCCTTCAGAGAGGAGAAGATCAAAGTGACATGTGGAAAGTACATGGGAATGACAGTATCTCTGTGGGAACTCCTAATGTCAGAATACTTTGATGAACATCAAAGGAGAGACATCATTCAAAAATACAGAGAAGGGAAGCTCAATATCAAGATGATCATCACAACGGTTCTGGAAGTCATAGAAAAGTCTGTGAAAACAACTAAAGTCGTTTTTGAAGGCATCAGAGAAACTGTCACCGCCAAACAGCTTGTGGAGGCAGATATCATTAGTGAGGGGATCCTGGAGGATCTGAAAAAGGGAAAAAAATCAGTGAAGGAAGTGATAGAAGATGAAAACATAAATGTGTACCTACAGGGGAAAGACAGTATTGCAGGTATTCTGCTTCCTGATTCTCAAATCATGACCATCTATCAGGCCAGACAAAAAGGAAAGCTGATGCCAGGAACTGCTCTGATTCTACTGGAGGCACAGGCAGCAACAGGGTTCATTATTGACCCTATTGGAAACAGGAAGTTTTCAGTGGATGATGCTGTCAAAGCAAAGATTGTGGGGCCTGATGTCTGCCAAAAGCTGCGCTCAGCAGAGAAAGCAGTCACTGGGTACAAAGATCCATATGATGGCAAAATAATCTCTTTGTTCCAAGCCATGCAAAAAGATCTCATCCTAAAAGACCATGGAATTCGACTCCTGGAGGCACAAATTGCCACTGGTGGGATCATTGACCCAGTGAACAGCCATCGCATTCCTGTCCATGTGGCCTATAAGAGGGGATACTTTAATGAGGAAATGAATCAGATCCTGAATGATCCAAGTGATGACACCAAAGGATTCTTTGACCCCAACAACCACGAGAACCTGACATACTTGCAGCTCATGGCCAGATGTGTCACAGATCCTAGCACAGGCCTGTGCCTCTTGCCACTCAAAAGCAAAAGTAACAAAATTAACATAGATGATAATATTAGGGAAACGTTCAAAACAACAACAGTTACTGTTAAGTATGGCAGGTTCAAGGGCAAGCATACAACACTGTGGGATCTTATCAATTCAGAGTATCTGTCTGAGGACAAAAGACAGGAGTTTTTCAAGCTCTTCAAGTCAAGGAAAATCACAGTTGAGCAACTCACTGTCACCATTTTAGAGACCATTGAGAGTAAGGAGATAAAACAGCAAGCAGGGCTGAACTTTGAAGGTCTCAGAGGAGAGATCTCTGTTGTGGATCTTTTGGAGCTTGAAATTGTGGATGAAAACACATACACCAGTTTGATCGATGGAAAGGTGACAAGCACCGATGTGATGAAAATGGACAGTGTGAGAGCCTACCTACAAGGGAAAAGCTGTGTGGCTGGGGTGATACTGCAACCCTCCAATCAAAAGCTAAGCATCAAACAGGCACAGAGAATTGGCATTCTCACACCTGGCACTGCCCTTTGCCTCCTCGAAGCACAAGCAGCCACAGGGTTCGTTGTTGATCCTCTGAAAAACAAAAAACTTACAGTGGAACAAGCTCTCAAAGAAAATTTAATTGATCCACAGATGTATGAAAAGCTTTTGTCTGCAGAGAGGGCTGTCACTGGTTACAGAGATCCATACACTGGTCAAAAGATCTCACTTTTCCAAGCCATGAAAAAGGATCTAATTGTCAAGCAGCATGGCATCCGTTTACTTGAGGCCCAAATTGCTACAGGTGGTATCATTGACCCCTTGAAGTGTCTTCACTTACCCCTTGAGGTTGCATACAGGAAAGGATATTTTGATGCAGAACTTAATCAAATCCTATCAGACCCAACTGATGACACAAAGGGCTTTTTTGACCCAAAGACAAAAGACAATCTGACATACATGGAGATGCTGGGTAGATGTGTAAAAGATAAGGAAACAGGACTGTTTCTCCTGCCACTGAATGACACACCAAAAGCTACGGGAACAAAGGTAAAAATGTATACTGACGCAGAGATAAAGCAAGAGTTTGAAAAGACAGCCGTGAGCATATCGGTAGGACGCTACTCAGAAAAATCTGTTTCTCTGTGGGACTTGATTCACTCTGGGTACTTCACTGAGGATCAACGGCTTGACTTCATTGAAAAATACAGAACAAGGAAGATTAACACAGAAACCATAATCACATTAGTGATTTCCACCATTGAAAAACTGGAGAAGAGTGAAACTCCCAAAATGATAATGGGCCTGCGAAAGCCTGTCTCTGCACAACAACTACTGGATTGTGATGTCATTGATGCAGATATATTCAAACAGGTGAAAGAAGGAAAACTCCCTTTTGAAGCAGTAACCCAACATGAACCTGTGAGAACATACCTGAAAGGAACCGGAAGCATTGCTGGAATTAAGATTCATCCATCTCAGAAAGTAATGAGCATATATGAAGCAAAAAAGAAAGATCTGTTGACACCTGGCATTGCACTTCTACTGCTTGAAGCACAGGCTGCAACAGGATGGGTCATTGATCCTCTAAAAAACAAGTTCTATTCTGTTGATGAGGCAGCAAGAGAGGAAGTAATTGGACCAGATGTACATGAGCAACTTCTCTCAGCTGAACGAGCTGTTACTGGCTATAAAGATCCATACACAGACGCAACAATATCACTGTTTGAAGCCATGAACGAACAGCTGATTCAAAGAAGCGATGGCATTCGTCTTCTTGAGGCACAGATAGCCACTGGAGGAATAATTGACCCAAATCAAAGTCACAGATTACCTGTTCATGTTGCTATTAAAAAGGGGTGTCTGGATGGAGAAATGAGCAA
Organism: Macquaria ambigua; assembly: GCA_008360985.2. Classification (NCBI taxonomy): domain Eukaryota; kingdom Metazoa; phylum Chordata; class Actinopteri; order Centrarchiformes; family Percichthyidae; genus Macquaria; species Macquaria ambigua. The sequence continues at coordinate 587,381 of VMKM01000083.1, forward strand.
AATTCTGTTGAACCCAAATGATGATGCAAAGGGATTCTTTGACCCAAATACCAAAGAAAACCTCTCTTACCTTCAACTCATAAAGCGATGTGAGAAAGATCCTGAAACTGGGCTACTTCTTCTACCCCTGTATGAATCCCATGTATTTCACACAGATGAGAAAACAGAGCTTGCATTCAAAAACAAAACTATTTCCATAAATACAGGAAAATTTAAAAACAAAAAGGTGACATTGTGGGAAGTGTTGCTCTCTGAATACATATCAGAACAAAAAAGGGAGCAGCTCTTACAACAATACAAGACAGGAGCCATGAAAATAGAAGACATCATTGAAATACTCACTGTTATCATTACAGAAGTATCATCCAAAGAAAGAAAGTTCAAAGGACTAAGAAAGCAGGTCTCAGCCAGTGAGTTGTATGAGTCAAAGATCATCTCAAAGGAGCTTTTCACGCAGATTATACATGGGGAAGTAACTGAAGAGAATGTTAACAAAATGGAATCGATTCAAAAGTACCTTGGAGCCACAAACTGTATAGCAGGTGTCAGAGATGAATCTTCAAAGAAAGTTATGAGCATCTATGAAGCCAAAACCAAAAGCCTGCTGACCCCTGGCACATCTCTTGTGCTGCTGGAGGCACAAGCTGCCACTGGTTTTGTCATTGACCCAGTGAACAATAAGAAACTTTCTGTAGAGGAGGCTGTGGTTCAAGGAGTGGTTGGCAGTGAGTGGAAAAATAAACTGCTTTCAGCAGAACGAGCAGTTACAGGGTACAAAGATCCCTACACTGGAAACACAATTTCTTTGTTCCAGGCCTTGAAAAAAGATCTCATTGTGAAAGATCATGGAATTCGTCTCCTTGAAGCGCAAATTGCCACTGGAGGCATAATTGATCCAGTCCACAGCCATCGAGTGCCTGTACAGGTGGCATACCAAAGAGGTTACTTTGATGAGGAAATGAATCAGATTCTGTCTGATCCTGATGATGACACTAAGGGCTTCTTTGATCCCAACACTCAAGAGAACCTCACCTATCTCCAGCTGGTTGAGAGGTGTGTCAAAGACCCAATTACAGGCCTTACCTTACTGTCCATCGTAAAGAAAGGCGAGTTTTATTTCTTTGTGGATGAGGCTACAAAACTCACTCTGAAATCTACAACAACAACCAGAGCAGGAGGGAAATACCAAGGAACAACAGTTTCTCTCTGGGATCTGCTCTACTCCAAATACATCACTGAGGAGAAAAGGAGAGAGCTTGTGCAACAGTACAAGTCTGGATCAATCACAATTGAACGCTTCTTGGAAATCATCCTGACAATCATTAAGCAGCAGACCACAACAGCCTCATCGTCGTCATCAATCATCGAATGTCAAATACCAGAAACAAAAAGGGACAGCAGCACAACAAAAACTACCATCACCACTACAGTCACAGATACAAGTCAAGTCCAAAACTTCCATGGTATCAGAAAGGATGTCACTGCCGCTGAGCTGCTTGAATCAAAAATTATCAATGAGGACCTCTACAAAGATCTTAGCGCTGGAAAAGTCACAGTGACTGATGTAAGTGAAATGGACTCAGTCCGGAAATACCTAAAGGGAACTAACAGCATTGCAGGAGTGTACCTGCAATCCACCAAAGAGACCCTGAGCATCTATGAAGCCAAGAAAAAGGCCTGCGACTCCTGGTACTAGTCTGGTTCTGCTGGAGGCCCCAAGCTGCCACTAGCTTTGTCATTGAGCCCAGTGAAAAACAAAGAAACTTTCAGTAGAAGAAGCTGTAGCTCAAAGAGTGGTTGGCAACGAGTGGAAAAATAAACTGCTTTCAGCAGAAAGAGGAGTCACAGGATACAAAGATCCCTACACTGGAAACACAATTTCTTTGTTCCAGGCCTTGAAAAAGATCTCATTGAAGATCCATGGAATTAGGTCTCCTTGAAGCGCCAAATTGCCACTGGAGGCATAGTAGGCCAGTGCACAGATACAAGTGCCTGTACAAAGTGGCTTATGAAAGGGATTGCTGTTGAAATGAATCAATTCTGTCCTGACCCTGATGATGACACTAAAGAACTTCTTTGATCCCAACACTCAGAACCTCACCCTGCTCTCAGCTGGTTGAGAGGTGTGTACAGATCCCATCACAGGTCTGTGAGTTTGCTGGTCATTGTGAAGAAAGAGTTTTATTTCTTTGTGGGATGAGGCTACACAGAAACTCACTCTGAAATCTACAACAACAACCAGAGCAGGAGGAAATACCAAGGAACAACAGTTTCTCTACAGGGATCTGCTCTACTCCAAATACATCACTGAGGAGAAAGGAGAGCTTGTGCAACAGTACAAGTCTGGATCAATCACAATTGAGCAGCTTCTTGGAAATCATCCCTGACAATCATTAAGCAACCAGACCACAACAGCCTCATCGTCAGATAATCAATCATCGAATGTCAAATACCAGAAACAAAAAGGGACAGCAGCACAACAAAAACTACCATCACCACTACAGTCACAGATACAAGTCAAGTCCAAAACTTCCATGGTATCAGAAAGGATGTCACTGCCGCTGAGCTGCTTGAATCAAAAATTATCAATGAGGACCTCTACAAAGATCTTAGCGCTGGAAAAGTCACAGTGACTGATGTAAGTGAAATGGACTCAGTCCGGAAATACCTAAAGGGAACTAACAGCATTGCAGGAGTGTACCTGCAATCCACCAAAGAGACCCTGAGCATCTATGAAGCCAAAAGCAGAGGCCTGCTGACTCCTGGTACTAGTCTGGTTCTGCTGGAGGCCCAAGCTGCCACTGGCTTTGTCATTGACCCAGTGAAAAACAAGAAACTTTCAGTAGAAGAAGCTGTAGCTCAAAGAGTGGTTGGCAGCGAATGGAAAAATAAACTGCTTTCAGCAGAAAGAGGAGTCACAGGATACAAGGATCCCTACACTGGAAACACAATTTCTTTGTTCCAGGCCTTGAAAAAAGATCTCATTGTGAAAGATCATGGAATTCGTCTCCTTGAAGCGCAAATTGCCACTGGAGGCATAATTGATCCAGTCCACAGCCATCGAGTGCCTGTACAGGTGGCATACCAAAGAGGTTACTTTGATGAGGAAATGAATCAGATTCTGTCTGATCCTGATGATGACACTAAGGGCTTCTTTGATCCCAACACTCAAGAGAACCTCACCTATCTCCAGCTGGTTGAGAGGTGTGTCAAAGACCCAATTACAGGCCTTACCTTACTGTCCATCGTAAAGAAAGGCGAGTTTTATTTCTTTGTGGATGAGGCTACAAAACTCACTCTGAAATCTACAACAACAACCAGAGCAGGAGGGAAATACCAAGGAACAACAGTTTCTCTCTGGGATCTGCTCTACTCCAAATACATCACTGAGGAGAAAAGGAGAGAGCTTGTGCAACAGTACAAGTCTGGATCAATCACAATTGAACGCTTCTTGGAAATCATCCTGACAATCATTAAGCAGCAGACCACAACAGCCTCATCGTCGTCATCAATCATCGAATGTCAAATACCAGAAACAAAAAGGGACAGCAGCACAACAAAAACTACCATCACCACTACAGTCACAGATACAAGTCAAGTCCAAAACTTCCATGGTATCAGAAAGGATGTCACTGCCGCTGAGCTGCTTGAATCAAAAATTATCAATGAGGACCTCTACAAAGATCTTAGCGCTGGAAAAGTCACAGTGACTGATGTAAGTGAAATGGACTCAGTCCGGAAATACCTAAAGGGAACTAACAGCATTGCAGGAGTGTACCTGCAATCCACCAAAGAGACCCTGAGCATCTATGAAGCCAAAAGCAGAGGCCTGCTGACTCCTGGTACTAGTCTGGTTCTGCTGGAGGCCCAAGCTGCCACTGGCTTTGTCATTGACCCAGTGAAAAACAAGAAACTTTCAGTAGAAGAAGCTGTAGCTCAAAGAGTGGTTGGCAGCGAATGGAAAAATAAACTGCTTTCAGCAGAAAGAGGAGTCACAGGATACAAAGATCCCTACACTGGAAACACAATTTCTTTGTTCCAGGCCTTGAAAAAAGATCTCATTGTGAAAGATCATGGAATTCGTCTCCTTGAAGCGCAAATTGCCACTGGAGGCATAATTGACCCAGTGCACAGTCACAGAGTGCCTGTACAAGTGGCTTATGAAAGAGGTTACTTTGATGAGGAAATGAATCAGATTCTGTCTGACCCTGATGATGACACTAAGGGCTTCTTTGATCCCAACACTCAAGAGAACCTCACCTATCTCCAGCTGGTTGAGAGGTGTGTCACAGATCCCATCACAGGTCTGAGTTTGCTGGTCATTGTGAAGAAAGGCGAGTTTTATTTCTTTGTGGATGAGGCTACAAAACTCACTCTGAAATCTACAACAACAACCAGAGCAGGAGGGAAATACCAAGGAACAACAGTTTCTCTCTGGGATCTGCTCTACTCCAAATACATCACTGAGGAGAAAAGGAGAGAGCTTGTGCAACAGTACAAGTCTGGATCAATCACAATTGAACGCTTCTTGGAAATCATCCTGACAATCATTAAGCAGCAGACCACAACAGCCTCATCGTCGTCATCAATCATCGAATGTCAAATACCAGAAACAAAAAGGGACAGCAGCACAACAAAAACTACCATCACCACTACAGTCACAGATACAAGTCAAGTCCAAAACTTCCATGGTATCAGAAAGGATGTCACTGCCGCTGAGCTGCTTGAATCAAAAATTATCAATGAGGACCTCTACAAAGATCTTAGCGCTGGAAAAGTCACAGTGACTGATGTAAGTGAAATGGACTCAGTCCGGAAATACCTAAAGGGAACTAACAGCATTGCAGGAGTGTACCTGCAATCCACCAAAGAGACCCTGAGCATCTATGAAGCCAAAAGCAGAGGCCTGCTGACTCCTGGTACTAGTCTGGTTCTGCTGGAGGCCCAAGCTGCCACTGGCTTTGTCATTGACCCAGTGAAAAACAAGAAACTTTCAGTAGAAGAAGCTGTAGCTCAAAGAGTGGTTGGCAGCGAATGGAAAAATAAACTGCTTTCAGCAGAAAGAGGAGTCTGGGATACAAAAGATCCCGACACTGGAAACACAATTTCTTTGTTCCAGGCCTTGAAAAAAGATCTCATTGTGAAAGATCATGGAATTCGTCTCCTTGAAGCGCAAATTGCCACTGGAGGCATAATTGACCCAGTGCACAGTCACAGAGTGCCTGTACAAGTGGCTTATGAAAGAGGTTACTTTGATGAGGAAATGAATCAGATTCTGTCTGACCCTGATGATGACACTAAGGGCTTCTTTGATCCCAACACTCAAGAGAACCTCACCTATCTCCAGCTGGTTGAGAGGTGTGTCACAGATCCCATCACAGGTCTGAGTTTGCTGGTCATTGTGAAGAAAGGCGAGTTTTATTTCTTTGTGGATGAGGCTACAAAACTCACTCTGAAATCTACAACAACAACCAGAGCAGGAGGGAAATACCAAGGAACAACAGTTTCTCTCTGGGATCTGCTCTACTCCAAATACATCACTGAGGAGAAAAGGAGAGAGCTTGTGCAACAGTACAAGTCTGGATCAATCACAATTGAACGCTTCTTGGAAATCATCCTGACAATCATTAAGCAGCAGACCACAACAGCCTCATCGTCGTCATCAATCATCGAATGTCAAATACCAGAAACAAAAAGGGACAGCAGCACAACAAAAACTACCATCACCACTACAGTCACAGATACAAGTCAAGTCCAAAACTTCCATGGTATCAGAAAGGATGTCACTGCCGCTGAGCTGCTTGAATCAAAAATTATCAATGAGGACCTCTACAAAGATCTTAGCGCTGGAAAAGTCACAGTGACTGATGTAAGTGAAATGGACTCAGTCCGGAAATACCTAAAGGGAACTAACAGCATTGCAGGAGTGTACCTGCAATCCACCAAAGAGACCCTGAGCATCTATGAAGCCAAAAGCAGAGGCCTGCTGACTCCTGGTACTAGTCTGGTTCTGCTGGAGGCCCAAGCTGCCACTGGCTTTGTCATTGACCCAGTGAAAAACAAGAAACTTTCAGTAGAAGAAGCTGTAGCTCAAAGAGTGGTTGGCAGCGAATGGAAAAATAAACTGCTTTCAGCAGAAAGAGGAGTCACAGGATACAAGGATCCCTACACTGGAAACACAATTTCTTTGTTCCAGGCCTTGAAAAAAGATCTCATTGTGAAAGATCATGGAATTCGTCTCCTTGAAGCGCAAATTGCCACTGGAGGCATAATTGACCCAGTGCACAGTCACAGAGTGCCTGTACAAGTGGCTTATGAAAGAGGTTACTTTGATGAGGAAATGAATCAGATTCTGTCTGACCCTGATGATGACACTAAGGGCTTCTTTGATCCCAACACTCAAGAGAACCTCACCTATCTCCAGCTGGTTGAGAGGTGTGTCACAGATCCCATCACAGGTCTGAGTTTGCTGGTCATTGTGAAGAAAGGCGAGTTTTATTTCTTTGTGGATGAGGCTACAAAACTCACTCTGAAATCTACAACAACAACCAGAGCAGGAGGGAAATACCAAGGAACAACAGTTTCTCTCTGGGATCTGCTCTACTCCAAATACATCACTGAGGAGAAAAGGAGAGAGCTTGTGCAACAGTACAAGTCTGGATCAATCACAATTGAACGCTTCTTGGAAATCATCCTGACAATCATTAAGCAGCAGACCACAACAGCCTCATCGTCGTCATCAATCATCGAATGTCAAATACCAGAAACAAAAAGGGACAGCAGCACAACAAAAACTACCATCACCACTACAGTCACAGATACAAGTCAAGTCCAAAACTTCCATGGTATCAGAAAGGATGTCACTGCCGCTGAGCTGCTTGAATCAAAAATTATCAATGAGGACCTCTACAAAGATCTTAGCGCTGGAAAAGTCACAGTGACTGATGTAAGTGAAATGGACTCAGTCCGGAAATACCTAAAGGGAACTAACAGCATTGCAGGAGTGTACCTGCAATCCACCAAAGAGACCCTGAGCATCTATGAAGCCAAAAGCAGAGGCCTGCTGACTCCTGGTACTAGTCTGGTTCTGCTGGAGGCCCAAGCTGCCACTGGCTTTGTCATTGACCCAGTGAAAAACAAGAAACTTTCAGTAGAAGAAGCTGTAGCTCAAAGAGTGGTTGGCAGCGAATGGAAAAATAAACTGCTTTCAGCAGAAAGAGGAGTCACAGGATACAAGGATCCCTACACTGGAAACACAATTTCTTTGTTCCAGGCCTTGAAAAAAGATCTCATTGTGAAAGATCATGGAATTCGTCTCCTTGAAGCGCAAATTGCCACTGGAGGCATAATTGATCCAGTCCACAGCCATCGAGTGCCTGTACAGGTGGCATACCAAAGAGGTTACTTTGATGAGGAAATGAATCAGATTCTGTCTGATCCTGATGATGACACTAAGGGCTTCTTTGATCCCAACACTCAAGAGAACCTCACCTATCTCCAGCTGGTTGAGAGGTGTGTCAAAGACCCAATTACAGGCCTTACCTTACTGTCCATCGTAAAGAAAGGCGAGTTTTATTTCTTTGTGGATGAGGCTACAAAACTCACTCTGAAATCTACAACAACAACCAGAGCAGGAGGGAAATACCAAGGAACAACAGTTTCTCTCTGGGATCTGCTCTACTCCAAATACATCACTGAGGAGAAAAGGAGAGAGCTTGTGCAACAGTACAAGTCTGGATCAATCACAATTGAACGCTTCTTGGAAATCATCCTGACAATCATTAAGCAGCAGACCACAACAGCCTCATCGTCGTCATCAATCATCGAATGTCAAATACCAGAAACAAAAAGGGACAGCAGCACAACAAAAACTACCATCACCACTACAGTCACAGATACAAGTCAAGTCCAAAACTTCCATGGTATCAGAAAGGATGTCACTGCCGCTGAGCTGCTTGAATCAAAAATTATCAATGAGGACCTCTACAAAGATCTTAGCGCTGGAAAAGTCACAGTGACTGATGTAAGTGAAATGGACTCAGTCCGGAAATACCTAAAGGGAACTAACAGCATTGCAGGAGTGTACCTGCAATCCACCAAAGAGACCCTGAGCATCTATGAAGCCAAAAGCAGAGGCCTGCTGACTCCTGGTACTAGTCTGGTTCTGCTGGAGGCCCAAGCTGCCACTGGCTTTGTCATTGACCCAGTGAAAAACAAGAAACTTTCAGTAGAAGAAGCTGTAGCTCAAAGAGTGGTTGGCAGCGAGTGGAAAAATAAACTGCTTTCAGCAGAAAGAGGAGTCACAGGATACAAGGATCCCTACACTGGAAACACAATTTCTTTGTTCCAGGCCTTGAAAAAAGATCTCATTATGAAAGATCATGGAATTCGTCTCCTTGAAGCGCAAATTGCCACTGGAGGCATAATTGACCCAGTGCACAGTCACAGAGTGCCTGTACAAGTGGCTTATGAAAGAGGTTACTTTGATGAGGAAATGAATCAGATTCTGTCTGACCCTGATGATGACACTAAGGGCTTCTTTGATCCCAACACTCAAGAGAACCTCACCTATCTCCAGCTGGTCGAAAGGTGTATCACAGATCCCATCACAGGCCTCACTTTACTCCCATTGCACAGGTGAAGGAAAGAAAACCTTTCTACAAGCATTTATTCCTGTGTTTTGCTTGCATTATCAGATTCCTTTTACTGTAGTTAACTCAGAATTGCAGTTAACATTTTTTTCTCTTAATCACAAAATATTTTTACTACAAGGTTTATTTTTAATGCATTTTAGGTATTCCTTAAAGAATAGAGAGAAAAATACATGCATACTGAACTGTGCTGAATACTGTTAGTAAAAAGAGAGCAAGAAATTGATTATAAAAAACATTTCATGCTATTATAGGAAGAGATGTTTTGGTTACAATTTTGATCACCATGAGCACCTTTTGAGCCAGCACACACAAAATCGGGGCCGTGGCACTGACACACCAGTAATCATCTAATTTGAAGAAGATTCTAATAATCGCATAAAAATTTACACGTAGGGACTTTAATGTTATTAGTTATACCTGTTTGATATGTCAAATGTCTGCTGTGAAAAATGTCTACTGGTCTGATATGAGGTAACATTGAAAAGTATAGTATATATCTGTGGCCTAGGTCAATTTCTTGTTTTCAGTCTCTTTGTAATTACCCAACTCTGATCCATGCATACATGGCAGTAAATGCGGTATCAAAGATTTTAGATTTGTGATACTCATTTTTCCTGTTTTAATGTTGTTTCATGTTATTTGTGGGATCTATGGATTTTATTGGTTTTACACTGATGTAACTAGATGGGGTTCAGCTGAGCCTATTTTTTACCTTGCCTATAGAAGCTGGACTTACATTTATGTTTTACATTTTGGCAAAGCTTTTCTCACTGAAATCTGCTGTGCTTCCTACTTAAGTCAAATGTGAGCAAAGGGAATATAGTTTTGCTGTGCCTGCTTTGACCTCACCTGGTCAGCCATGAATTTATTGGGTTTTTTTTGTATGATTGTACAACCTCTCTTGCTCAAACTGTTTGATTGTGTGGGCCAATAAATAAGTGAGATATGAATACTATATCTTGTTTTTTTTTTCAAGAATTTTGCTATACCATCTTGACATTTTTGGAACTATCATACTAGTCTTTATGTGTATTGGCTCAGTACAACATGTACTGTGCAAGAATTTCCTGACTGAAGAGTCCTCAAATCGGTTGGAAACCTTTTAGAGCCATTGAAGCACACAAAATACTTCCAATTCAACAATAAAGCAAATTAAATGTAAACATTTGTAGTTTCAAACAAGAGGGTGAAATAGGAAACACTTGAATGTATGTCCTGTATGAGCGCAGCAAGACAGACCCCATTTGGTCATCCTGTAAATTTAGCTTTATAGTGCAGCACTCTCTAGTGGAAAGAAAGTATATAACCATCTTTATAGTGACATGCTGAACATTTATTTTTCATTTCAAATATGTCTTGACAAACATTTGTCTTGGTGTAGAGTCAAAAATTACATGAAAAGAATCTTGGTATACACAACTGAATGTCCCTGTAGGTTTACAATTGAGGCGATTCATATAAATGTATTAAAACCCAACATGTCAATGTCACCCCTTAAGCTACATGTAGACAGTTTCTCACTGGATTCCAAACCCTTGGTTTCTGCTAGCAACAGTAAGGAGTGCTTTTACATGAACGGTTCTGTGTGAACAGTATACATACAAAACAACATTTACAAAAGCACCTGAGGGTAAAATATCAACATTACTTAAACAACATAATCCACAAAGAGGCATACAATTTCTACAACCAAATGAATATGAGAACTACTCCAATTTGTCCAGCAGCTGACGAATGTCTTCTTGGCCACGGTAAATTCTCTTCACTCCTCTTGGAAGATAACGGCAGGATGAAAGGTTGAGGTAGCTAAGAGCAGTCATTTGGCCGATGACTGACCTAAAAAATACAAAGTACAAATACAAATTATTTTCTTGTGAAATCCTTGGAAAGATAATGATAATGCTTGATTCATTCTCAGTTCTGTATGCCTGCAGATTGTCTCTTTAAAGTGTTGGTTCACAGTTTATTGGATTATTTGGACTGGTAGAGTTAAAAGGGGAAACTCTTGAGTACCTGAGGGCAGGTGGTGTGATCCTGGTCCCGCTCAGGTTGAGTGAACGCAGGGTATCTGCCTCTGTTGCCTGAGCAAGATGACTCATCGCTATCTCCAAGTCTTCCGCAGTGAAGAGCTGATTTGCAATGTCAAGTTGTTGCAGTGTTTGACTCCATTTCTGGGTCACCATGTGAAGCCCCGCCTTAGGTGATGACAACCCAATATTGCTGCTAAAATACTGTCCCCAGAACAGACACTCAAGCTCTGCCAAATCACACACAGAAGAAGGTAGCATTGGTTAACAAATGGGTTTTGGATGCAAATTCAGACCACTGATATTACGGACGCAGCTGGGTATTTTATTAGTAAATTCAAAATAATTACTATACCTTTGAGTAAGTGCTCAAAAGGCATTAAGTATAAAAAACATAGTCAAAGTAAGTATTTCTTTGCCTCCAATACATACTTCGGGCTATTGTAGATTAAATATGAAAAGACCAAACTTAGCCTTTTAGTATGGGGCACCAAATTAGGTCCCATTTTAAATCATATTTAAGTCACTTAATAAACCAAAATTTAAAAAAAAACAAAGTTAGAGTATATATCTCATGACTTAGCCCTACCAGGACAGGGTAGTGTTGCGAGACCAGATGGTGTGATTCGCGAACAGCCTCGCAGGTCCAGCACTCGCAGCCTGGTGGAGCCAAAGAGAATGTCCCACAAATCTTTGTCGGTCATGTAGGAAAAAGACGTGGTTGCAATACATAGCTCCTCCAGTAACGCGAAGCCTAGTGTTGAATCGGCACCATTACGCATTGTCTTATGCAGAGGTCTGACATTCAGCATCCGGAAGGTCTGATGGGAAGTACAATAAGCATCAAATCCTCACATCTGGAAAGCTGGTACCAGCTAAAGTTTGGCACTTTTTGCTTGGAAAATGACTGAAATGATTAGTAAATTATAAAAACACTTGCCAATTAATTTTCTCCATCGATTTAATTGTTTCAGCTCTAATAGCATTACACTTGATATGTACACAGGAGCTGCAAATTAAATTTGTAATGACCAGTTTCTTCATTTAGCAGTGGTGCACCTCCAAAGCAAGGAAATTATAGTGCCAGATACAAAAAACATTATCATACAATCGCAATTCAGTTACATTTACACATAGTCAAATTAGTCCCAGAGAACTGAAATATTAGATTTTTTTTTTTTTTTACCTTGAGTTTAGGGCATGCCATCTGTAGTGCCTGGATGCAAACTGGAAGTTCACAATCTTTACTGTCAAGCTTTGTGTTCACCTCCAACAACTCCAAATCAGGACAGTGTCCCCTCTGAAAAACACAAAATTTACAATATGTTATGTACCAAGTTCATCTGTGCTCTGTGGCTTGGCCTGTGTAATGCATACAGTAAACGGGGGGGCTTACAGTGATGGCCGTCAGAAGTCTGTCATTCTTTAGTCCATGAGTGAACAAAATTTGCTTGATCTGGCTTCCATGATTTTCAAGGTACTCCAGGAGTCCATCAACCTGAAACTGCAGCAAAAACAAGTTGTATACAAATCTACAATGAACACCTGCTGGGAATTGCTGGCTGTGACTGGTGTATCAAATTGGACAATTACTATCCATAATTTAGAGATCCTATTCTATTTTATCCTTATCTTTCATTTGCAGTCTTGTAAGTTTTATGTTTGTCTAACTGTTGGATTTTTTGCCTTTGCTTTTATTGCAAAAGAGAGTGAACTGCTCTCACTGCACCACCCTGTATAAATAAAGCTTGGTTGAATGAATGAATATTCTTAACCCAAAGCTGTCAGATTTAAAGTTGACAGCGGCTAATACATTTAAGGATCATGCATCCACCAACAAAACATATTTCATATGGAACATATTGGTTCTTGATGTACCTCTGAATACTGGAGATTTATGCTCAGCAGAGACCGGCTGTGCAGACCAAGGCTATGGAAGGCCCCCGCTGTCAGGCCTGTACAGTAGGAGAGCTTGAGGGAGCAAAGGTGAGGGCAGAACTGCGACACAACCTAAATTTGATCACAAAATAAACAGAGAAAACATAGTAAACACAAAATATGTTGATAAATTTAATTCTTAGAATTTGGAAAAAATGTAACCTGTAATTTATCAGAAAATATTGTGTAAAAATCTTACTTTGAAACAAAATTTCTTCAAATAGAGCCAATTAGGACAGCAACTAATGATTACTTTCATATTGATAAATCGCTTTGTCTATAAAATGTCAGAAAATAGTGAAAAATGCTCATAATAATTTCCCCGAGCCCTTGGTGATATATTCAATTGCCTGTTTTATCCCAACAACCAAAAACATTCTTTAACTTATGACTGAAACACAAGTTTCCATCGATTGATTAATTGACTAATCGTTTCAGTTCTAGAGCCTATTAATGTTGAAAAGGACTGAGATGTCGTCTTGATGATTTACCTCTACTGCATAGCTAACATTCTTTGTCCAGTGACAAAGAGAGAAGTCTCGTAGCTGGGAGAATCTAAAAAAACAAGAAATACAGTTTATTATTTCATTTTCAAGATAGTACCAGTGTTAAAAATATAAGACATCTAAGCACAAACTCAATTAAAGCTCACATAATGTATATGTCAAACCTCTTCATAAAACTAATAATACAGACCTGTTCTGTGCCAGCCAGTCAAAAGTGTCCTTAATCATCTTCTCAGTTTTGGGTAGCTGGTTTTTCCCTGGTGCAATCCAGCAGTGACCTACAGTCACCTTACGCCACAGGACCGGACTGGAGGCAGCAGCGTTCCACAGACGACATACTCTGCCCACCCTACACCAGAAACACACATGGAGAAAAAAAAGGGGATTTAGTTCAGTGTGGAATTTATGGTTCCCAAATTAACACAGTGCTCCAGCTGGATGACATAATCAAAATCAATATCAAGATACTTATAATATTATCACTGATATGGTATCTTTATATAAAAATAAGCTCAAACAGTTTGTCAATTAATAGAATAGCCAATCAACAGAAAATGTATCTCTAACAATGTTGACATTCGATTAATCATTTTTAAGCCAAAAGGTCAAAAGTTCACTGAAATCAAATGTGAATATTTGCTGGTTTTCATGGACTTCTATGGTAGTAAGTTGAATATATTTGGGTTTTGGATTGTTTGTTGGACAGAATTGCCTGTTTAGGACAATTTTAAGACGTCAACCTTGAGCTCCTTTTTTGCTATGTTCTGACATTTTATGGACCAAATGATTAATGAAGAATATTATCAGCAGATTAAAAAAGTATGAAAATAATCATTATTTCCAGTTCTAATCATGATATTGCAAATGTATACAGAATCATATATAAAATAATGACATTGATATTCAATGCAAAGAAATGTGTAAAACTGTTATGCATTATAACAGACAAAACTCTTCCCATGTATACACTTATTTTGTGTTTAATTACAATTTTGGAATCATTCATTTGGACAACATAATTTTGTAAAACTATGTTTCTAGTGAAAGTCGACAAACACCTCCCCAGTGCTATATGCTGTCTCTCAGTCAGGTCATAGTATAAATCTCACATTTTTAAGTATTCACTAATCCCTGCTACATCAAATCAAATATGTGTTTATTACCTGCATAGAAATGGTACAGCACCATCTTGGACGACCACCATCTGAAAAATATTGATTAGCACCTCTTCAGGAAGACTTTCACCCCATCTGTGGTCTGTTGTTGTCTGTGGCACAAACAAATTAGTGTCCTCTTTTTCCTTGGCAACTGGAGTATTTGCCAGTTTAGGCATGGCACGGGCGGTCTTTTTTTTCTTAATCTGAATAGCTTTCCCTTTTCCTTTAGTTAGCTTCTTCTTCTTCTGCCTTTTGCTTCCCTTCTTTGGGGGAGTCCAGGCTGAACCATCGTACTGAGAAGTAGAACTCGATATGACAAGAAGCATATCTTCCCCTTGATGGACAGTGTAGCCAAGCGGGGCAGGCCTGGAGACTCTGGCCTTTTTTTTCTTCTTGGCTTTTGCATTTGTGGGCTTATCAGTGGTCCTCTTCAAAGATACAATCTTTGGCTTTGGTCCATCTTCTCCCTGACCTGATGTATTTGATGTGCTTGGTGTGGTGTCTTCTCTTCTCTCACTGTGGGTTAAAGCCTCTGCTTCAGGGGAATCCATCATGTGCAGTTAACTAGTCTTTATCACGAGCTTCATTCCAAGAAAACCAGACACTAGCTGAGAAGTGACATCTGAAAACAGAATCAGAATTAGATCAGTCTGTATCTGTGTGGGTGATTTAATCTATCCAGTGTGGACAATGTCATGTACATAGTAAATGGGGAGAAATGCAGTAGAGTGGATGGGGAAAAAGTAAATACAACAGAGTAACATGAGATCATATCTAGTGACTTACTTACAGCACATCAAGTTCAACATCTTTTTTAACACTTGAATCTCCTGCTGATGTCACATTATGACTTAAATACTGCTGTTTTTTGGAGGTATATTGTAGATGACACACAAAAAGCCCAGATTTCTCATCAAAGTAAGAGCTACATGGGATAGTACAATATCATGAGCATCTGTACAATCTTGTGTAATCCAGCCAGGATCCTGCAATGGGGTTGGGTGCACGCTGGTACACAGCGAGGAGCTGTTATGCTGATATCTAATTTTAGTTTTTGCACTAGACATATGTCCCACATTTGGCATATTTTGATGGTAAACAAACAGGAATTCCAAGTGGTAAAAAGTAGAAGTAAGAACAATTTTGAGGTACATTTACTTGAGTTTTTCTATTTTATGCTACTTCATGGTTCTACTCCAGTTGCATTAATCTACGTTACTGCAACTATAAAATATATACATATTACACAATGGGAATATCATACAATCTACCGGTATTGAGGGTAAGGGGTCTCTTTTTGTTCCTAACCCGTGTTGATCATTGAGGTCCTGGAAACTTTAGGACTCCATGGGTGATGTTAGCTGGGTAGGCCCGTTAGTTGTCTATCAACATGTAGCCTGTTGTAAAAAGCTTTGAAAAAGCGAGAACGAGAGTATCGGACAAATTTACTTATAACTCGGTTTTCAAAATGTGTTTTCTATATCAAAGCTGCGTGCGCATCCTCGATTGTTTGTAAACCGAAGACCAGACAGTCACATCCATCCTTTCTAGTTGTGGCAGTTTTGTATAGAGCGAGAAAAAAAAGAGACAATCGAATAATTTACATACATAATACAACAACGTTTTCTGTGGCGTTAAATATAAACTAAGCATTGACTCATCATAGCATCAATGGCAAAGTTAATTTGTTAGCTAAATGAATCACAATGGCTGTCCGGTAAACGTAAACTAAGCTAACGTTACTGTTACAAATAACTAGTAAACAAGCCGCCATGCAACATAACGTAGCAGAACAATAGCATAGCAACTGTTGCTACGTTGACGACAAATACTATTAACAGAAATAGTTTCTGAAATAAAAATAATAATATTTCGTACTCTGTGTTACTATTTTACATTACCTGCTGCTAGTTCACCAAAACGGCTAGCAACCCCTATCCTAGTAGACCCACAATGCATTTCATAGCCCGTCTGTGATTGGGGGAGACCTCGACAACAGCCCGCCTTCTGTAAAACTATTCAATCACTTACCAGCCCACTGTTTTGGCCCGCCCACAGCGTGTTGTGGGGTTGAGGAGCGAAAATGAGTTTCACGTTGGACTAGTTTCTGGGTAAGAACTTGTGCTTTTAAATGGTACTTTTACTGCTTGTATATTTTAAATTCTTTGAAAATGCTACAGCACGCAGCACATCTCTTCTGCTCTGGTATTATTTACGGATTGTTGCAGTTTAGTATGCTGAATTTCCTGCAGGTATAGTTGGTGCTAACACTAGCAATTTGGCTCAAAAGGCTAACATTAGCATGCAGAGGTAGTTCAGCATTAGGGACAACAGTTGAAAATTAGCCTTTTGGCTAACACTGGCACATTTACAATGATGTTGTATTGTCCCTGAACATATATAAATAAAAATTAAGTCATACAAAAAGCAGATATAGCGTTAATGCTTTTATTCTGTAAAGTTCTGCTTATATTTTCGGCCAGTAAACCACAGAGACCAGAGGTCTTGGGGTGTTTAGTATATCTGAATTTTATGGGAAAGAAAACAAAGTCTTATTCTTGTATGTGTACAGCTAGTGTAGTATATCCAGGGGTGGTGGGAGGGATTCCCTGCGTAGCCTGAACCCCCAGCTCCCACAAGGTGGCACAAAATAGCACAGATGTACACTCATTTTCCAGTTGATTAGGTATACCTGTCTAAAACTAATGCAGTCTAATACAACTGCCCAGCAATAAACTCTACTCTCATGAAGGTTATAATGTTCAGGTTTTGTTGAAACTGTTTTAGAGAGGTGTTGATTCAACTTTACGGCCATTTTGGAGGCTGTAGTCTGTGGATGATGAGAAGCGTTTTTAATATTTTGTCCACCATATTTATATCACTGAGGGTAGTAGACTAACTGTTAGAAACACCTCTCATAGTACAACATAATGCACTTCAACAGCACCACCTAAACTATTCAAATCTTTAGATACAATTTAGCCACACTGAAGTGTATTATAATGACTTCTAACTTAACAATAAAATGTTGAGAAATGTCTACAACTTATTTTCTTTTTTAGGAAATGAAAGGAGTCACTTTTCCTACAGAACTTCAGTATCGTGTCTTTGTGCATGCTAATGCCAAAGGGAGGAAGTTTTCTGCAGCGGTGCATTCTCCAGGACAACACTGAAAGTATGACACCTGTTCTATTTCATCTCCTTGCTCATTCAGGAGCACACACTATATGAAACATTGACTGAAAATTATGAGTAAATGTTTATTACTTGTTGTTAGTGCCATGATACAATTTTGCTTAACAGCATTATTGTCTTTTCCATTGTGATGGATTAATACATTTAGTATTAGTATTACTCTCCAGATTGAATTTCTCTGCATTTCTGGCAAACTGATATAAAACTGATGGTTTTAAGGGAGGATTGGAACTTTTCTACTGTGTCTCTCTTTTAAAACAGTACACAATGGAGGAGGGCCAAGATTTCTCCCTTTGTGGTAAAGCGGCTGTAACTGAAGCTAATCTGAGTAAGTAAAATGGCCATGTAGTAAAGCTGTTGTTAAGATGACTTTATGAGCTAATTCTCTATATGATAACTTTATTACTGAACAATATTCTATCATTATTGTATGTTTATAGCATAATCCCCATACGTCCAGAAAACTCTAGTTGTGACCTTGTCATTTATCAGAAAGCACAAATAAATACATTTAATCAAGTACAATCACAGATTTTCTTCCATCCTTTCATTCAAAAATTTGCAACATCACCTCTTTGTCGAGCACTACTTTTCTGCTCACTTTCTGCTAACTTTCCTGTTTTTCAGGAGATGAGTACTATTGGAAACTTGTTGCAGACTTCATTGGTCCTCAATCGGGAGAAGGATTAGAGCTTGAAAAGGCACCATGCAAGAACAGACTTTTGATTCAAGTAGGACTAATAAGAGAGGACAATAATTTTCCATGGATTGCCATTGTAGATTGGCTCAAGAAAACTTTCCCCAGTCATCAGTCAGCTGACTTTCGTCGTTTGATTGAAAGAGGCATCGCAACAACATTGAGCCTGGGAAGCAATGCGAGGCAGACCTTCCTGGAATCAGACGTCAACTTTAACTTTGTTGGCCCAATATGTGATAGCATCGGAGTTGAACGACAACATCTTTTGGAAATGAGGGATTTTGCAGAGCGAGCACAGTCAATTGAAGTCACGAATGGATTGATTCTCGAGTTGAGCAACTTTGTCACCAGGGAGAAAATTTCACCAGTCGTTTTAGTTACTTGGCTTAGAAACTTTAACTCTGAGTTTTGTAAGAATGGGAATATTCAAAAGGCATATCAAGTCCTTAAAGCCAAGATAAAAAAGTTAAAACTGCATTACCGCAATTATGAAACAAGAAGTCACAGGAGGAACGCAGTGATGGAAAATCTGCTTCAAAGTCCATTTGAACTGGTGCGGAAAAGAACACCAAAATGTATTGTGAAGAAACGCATGAAAAGAGACGACACCATAAATTATGAAAAAGTTACAATCAAGGAAGAATACGAGAGCTATGAAATCATGGAAGGTGAGGGGTCTGAGATGAACAGAGGAGTTGGAGGTGAAAGTGATGAGGATTTGGATGTGTCCAACAGCAGAGAAGAAGACTCAGATAAAAAAGGAGAGGCCCTGACCCTGCTTGACATTGCAATGCTGTCTGTCCAAAAGCTGTCAAGTGTGTACGGTGGAAAAACCACAGCATGCCGGCAACTTTGCTTAGATCTCCTCAGAAATCAGTATACTCTAACATGCAAGGAGCATCCAGCCATGGCAGAGTTTGAGAGAAAACTAGACTCACTCTGTGAAGACATTACGCTTGCCTCTCCGGTGGTGTTTTTAAACTACAACGCCAATTTCCTTGTTGACTTGCATGATGCCGTTGAGCAGCAGATTATGAGCTTTGAAAAAGAGATCATCCTATCAACGGGAGAGAAACTAGGCCGCGATAAGCTTCCAAAATTCAAGAACTTTGTGAATTTGCGGGAAAGCGCTACTTCGCGCTACGTTCACATGGCTTGTGATATCTTAAGCCCTAGCACCTCTGATACGCAAAACTACAGAAAACACTGGGTAGCTTTCTGCGAGGAAAAGAAAAATCCCTCCAGACTTGCATTAAATGAGTCAAACCGGTTCAACAACTACTTTGAGGCTTCAGCGGGCCTTATTCACCATCACAAAGAGATCGCTCTCTTCTTCTCTGACTTGCTGTCAATGAACAACGACGAATGCCCAAACATTATTCTGGAGAGTGTTGCCACTGATGCTAACGATTCTGTGATACAGAGCCTTGTGTGTGTTGTGGCCATCGTTTACTGCAAAATCCTCGGCCCTTACTGGCAGCTTCTGAAAAGTGGAGGAGAGTACTCGCTCTTCGGTCAGTACATACTCTGTCTCTACCAAAGGTTCCTTGATTGGTCCAAAGATCCTTCAACACTGTTGGAACCTGAAGGGGCCACAAATGTTTTTCTGCAGTTCCCATTGCAGGAGAAAACCTTTGATGGCGTGTTTCATTACTGTGGTCATTGGCACACAAATAGGGACCTGATCAGAGCTTGCTTGAAGAGGATGGTCAAGGTGATTGCTGGTGTCACTGAGGAACACCTGAAGGATTTCCTGCCAGGAGGAACATTTTCTCAAGTCCCTTCACCAGATTTGAGCTTACAACTGGTAAGTTGCACATTCTCCGTCTTGATGGCGGAATATCCGTTTAGCCATGCGTACCCTTACAAGAAGACAAGTACTGACAAGCCCTCCAAACGCTCCTCAGACAAGAACTTGTCATCAGGTAGCTCCCAGGAAGACAATGATCGATCTGGTTCATCTGATGGCAGCTCTGATGAATCTTCCGGTTGGCAAGCTAAAAAGAATACCCAGATTGGTCAAAAAGGTAACTACAGTCCGCAGTTAAAGAAAGGTTACAGAAGTAAAAGAGAAAAGGCAGAAACAGTACATAAAGAAGAGCGTGAGGAGAACATGGATAAGGACTACATAATAGCTACAGTCAGCAGAAATGGAGGGCCATGCAAGTCACAGCAGGATGTTGACAAAATGCTGCTGCGTTTTGATGGAAAACCCCGAGCTGAGAAACGGGAAGCAATCCGCTGTGAGGTACTGTACCAGAAAATTATCCTGAACAACACAGACCCAAACTTGTATTGTGTTTTCCACAACACCACACACATGGTGTTGAAGCTGAAGCTCTCACTTCCTCGTGTTAAACCTGGGTATTCTCTTGTTTGGGCGCCTAGAAAGACCAAAGCAAAGCCTGTGCTCCAAGACGCAATGGATGCGGCACCTGGTCAGAGTGAAAGCAGCTGCACATGAGAGCTTTCATTGCATCTAAAAAGTGTGACATTGAGGGATAGAGGATGATAAATGACTTGGAATGATGGAAAGGAAACTGTGTAAACATGTCACTTCCTTGTATGATTCTTTGTTTAGAAACTAAGCAGAAATACACACAATGACCTTAATCTCAATCTTTCCACACAAATATTGTATGATTATGTATATGTCAGATGCAGCTGTCATATGTGTGTTACATAATGTATTTTTAATGCCAATTGTTGAAATGATAAGGTTTGATTGTGTGGCTCTTATTATTTTGATGTGACATAATTCCCTAATTTGCATGGTGCTGTATTGTAACAATACTTTTCTAGAAAGTTTACTTTTTTGTTGCTGAGAAGGAAACTTATTTTTTTATATACGAAATTGTACCTGTTGATCATGCAGAGGTCAGTCAATAATCACTGCTGACTTAAAAGATGTTATATGAACCACTGACAAAATAAACATCTTTGTTCATATTTTGTTGCTATTTACTTTGTCAACCTGTATAATAAACTAGAAAGGGTTAGGTTTATGTCAAGTCATTGAGACGAGTTCAGCGTTACAAAATCAAGCCAGCTTTAGTTCAAGTTCATGACTATTTTCCACCACCACATGCTTATAAAAGCGTTGACTGGGAGGGGCTCAAAAAAATGCAGAGGCTTTAATGACAGAGGGACTTATTGGGGTTACTGCACCGAATGTCAAGGCCTTAATGAATTTGTTTTTCTAAATATGTAAGCAAAGAAGGAAACCAAACCCACTATGACTTCCAGAGAAGATGAGAGTCCCAAGCCTTATTATGAACACCAGGTATTTGATTTGCAGATGAATCTAAGTTATTGATAACTTTGATACTGTATATGTCACCACACACAGTATACACATATTTACAGCTACTCAGTGTATAAATCATATCCAGCAAAGAATAGTCAGATAAAGGTTCCCAAGTTGAACAATTTTAGGGAAAACCCTTGCTTTTGAACGAGCTGGGTCTCTGAGATGCCGCCCGCATCAGTTGTCAGCGGGAGCAAAAACAAACGCACCCATCTTATCCAACCGGTACACAAACTGTTTTAACTGTGACGTGAGAATTTACGAGGGGTAAGCGAAGGCATCCGAAGGGGCGGGAACTTTGCGTAAGTAAGTGTCCACCATTCTTCATCGTGTGTAAGAACACATTGTCGGTGTTTTACTCAAACAAAGTCAAACGGGTTGCCAGCATTTTCTTTGTTCTCTTGGTCGGAGTAAGCGGCACCATGTCCGGTAGCTGGTGGAGCAGTGCAGCGGTGACCCACGGGCTCATTGCTCTGTTCGCCATGGGCTCCTGGATTTCCGTCAACAGTCTGTGGGTCGAGCTCCCGGTTGTTGTCAATAAGCTTCCCGAAGGTCAGTAGTCCACCTTGTAGATACCACATGTGCACTTTATCTGGCCTTTGGTCTATTAGATTCAAGCCTTTATTAAAACACAGTCACCCCATTTCCCTTTGCTTTATTATTCAAGTTTTGGTGGCTTCAGTGGACTTCAGTCCAATCCTGGCGATGTTAGCTTGTGTTAAATGATCCAAGCTAGCTACATATTTAATTGAATACTAACTTAAAGATGTGCTGTTGTGGTGGTTTCTCAATTCAGAATTACGAAATATGAAATGCAAATATGTAGAATACGTTGTAGTTACAGGTAAAACAGTGTCAATGAATAAATATACAGTAATATACAGAATAATGCACATTCTTTTTCCTCTTTCCAGTTGTGGAATAACTAAGTACATTTAAGTAACACTACTCAAGTACTGTACATAAGCACAATTTGAACGTACTTGTACTTTGAATGTTTCAATTTTATGATACTTCAGTCTTATCAGCATTATCTATACCTCATTACCCTAACTGATAATTGGCTTTTCTTGTTTTAGAGTGGAACCTGCCTGCCTACCTTTCAGTGCTGATAGCATTTGGGAACCTTGGTCCGATATCAGTGACTATCACACACCACTGTGCTCCAGGACGCTTAAATGAACACCTCCTCATCCACTGCATCCAGGTGCTGGCGGTGGTAGCGTCCGCTCTTCTGGCTGTCTTCTGGTCACACACCTTCACAATAGCTGGAGAAGAAAGGTCACTGCTGTTCCTGCTCTTCACCTTTGTGTTGTCTTTGGTTTGCTGTACATCCAACGTCACCTTCCTGCCTTTTATGTTTCGTTACCCCCCTCAGTATATTCGGACTTTCTTCATTGGCCAGGGCTTCAGCGCTTTGTTCCCTTGTATTGTGGCTTTAGGGCAAGGTGTTGGCAAGCTGGAGTGTAAAACTGTGAATGGTACAGTGAAGCCCGAGCATTTAAAAGAGAACTTTCCTGCACAGAACTTCTTCTGGTTCTTGTGCACCATGCTGTCAATCTCAGCTCTGAGTTTTTGGGCTTTAACACGAAGACGGACAGGGTCACAGGAAGATGCACCGCCACAGGAGTCTGACAATGCAGCAGCAGCAAAAAGCGGAGAGGAAACACACCCGCTGCACAACGGAGGGACACCGGTGTCTGTGGAGCAGGTGAATGTGGAGGAACAGCCACCTGCTCAGACATTTTGGAAACAGCGGAACATCTACCTGCTGTCACTGCTCGCTGTCTCCAACGCCCTCACCAACGGGGTCCTGCCATCTGTGCAGAGTTTCTCCTGTTTGCCCTATGGCACCATGACCTTTCACCTCTCTGTCGTCCTCGGAAACATAGCGAACCCCCTGGCCTGCTTTCTAGCTATGTTTGTTATCCTGAGGTGAGAAAGTGTAAGAGTGATTGAACACATACATTACTTTTTTTGAGCCCAGCAATTTGCATTTGACCATTTTTTTCTTATAAAACCTTTGGCTACAGTGTTGTGATTTTTGTCTTCCAGGTCGTCCACAGGTCTGGGCTTCTTGTCTTTAGCAGGGGGAGTATTTGCTGCATATCTCATGGCGTTAGCAGCACTCAGCCCCTGTCCCCCACTCCTGGGAAACCCTGCTGGCGTGGCTTTAGTGGTGAGTGGTGATACATATTTCTAGAGCTGGGTATTGTTTCAAATGTGTTGATACGATACCCAGGTTTTAGTTCCGACAAAAACAACACTTTTTTAAATACATTACTTTGAGAATTTTAAACCCTTTTTTCATTTAAAGTTCTCAAATATTGTCGAAACACAAACAGCCGTGTTCGAACTTGCCTAAATAAGATAGTCTACAAGTGGACAAATTGTGATTTCAATCAAGAACTGATCAAAGAATTATAGAATTATGAATCTGATCAGACATTTGACGCCATTTCCGACTCTTTGCGACAGACACATATTAGTCTGTATGAAAAAAGTATTAAAGACCCTGAAAACCTACTTTCTCAGTCAGCTTCTTATTTTGAAATCAACATATTTCTGCCAAAGTTAGAAAGGTCTTATTTCACGTGAGAAATGTGTGTACGTGTGTGTTTTTGTCTGTGCTTTTCTCGCTGGTTTGAAAAAAGATGTGTGCGTGTGTTAACTCTCAAGTTGCAGTGCGGTGAGCTCTCAGGGCCACCGTAGATATCACACGTCTTTGCTCTTATCAGAATTTAGCAATATTTAAATTAAAAGGTGATGCCAGCTGTGGGGTTGTTTTCTTATGTCCACCCCTGATTTACTACTACTAAAAGCTGCTCGCTTGTGCCCCCTACAGGTCATCTCCTGGATTATTTTCACCGGCCTCTTCTCCTATCTGAAGGTAGTGATTGGGACTTTGCTTCACCAGGCAGGTCACGCTGCCCTGCTGTGGTGCGGCATCTCTATCCAGGCCGGCTCCCTTATCGGAGCCCTCACCATGTTCCCTCTGGTCAGCGTCTATCACGTGTTTGCCCAGGCTCAAGAATGTGTGGATAACTGCAGTTAGCAGGATTGAGATATGTAATTAGCTGTTTTTCTGCAGTCTGTTTTTTAAAGACACAGTTCACATTCTGTCTTCATGGGAAATTACTGTTTTAACCCTGTTTCTGGGTTCCTGTTCCTGTGTGAAGCACCAGATCTGTCTCCGCCTCATCTTTCTTGGGGATCATGCCACCAATGAGGCTCCTGATTCAGAGGCTTCTGAGCCTGTGAAAGTAAAAACATTCCCAGATAATGGGAGCATTGTGTTGCTGCACATTGGACAAGGGGAGGTAAAATGCGTATGATGCAGTAATACCACAAGTGCTTTGTGTGGTATTTTATAACGAATCTCTGTAGTTGAAGTTGTTTACTGTAGCAAAAACAGATCATGTGAAAAGCACAATTATTAACTTATTCATCCACATTTATTGCACCTGAATCTAATTCATGAGAATTATTCACACTATTAGTTGCAAACTACAGTCCCATCCATACAGAAAGGCGATTAGTGTATTTTATTTGTAGTAGTCAGATATACGATTCAGTTGTGCTGAAGTCAGTATTTAAAAAAAAAATTAAATTGTATAATTTGTAATGCAGTAACTTTAAACAGTTTATAGATGCAGTGACATTCCTTGATTTCATGCCAAAATTATTTCTCTGTGCCTGAAAAATGTTGAACTTTACAAAACACTGCTTTCACAAATTTGTTTCCTTTCAGATTTGACTTTCTCATAATGTTTTATACCAACATTCTATGTAATTTACTAGTCATTTTGAATTTTTATTTATTTCAAATACACAGTAATGTTATGTTACCTGAAAGGAACAATTGATGAGTAGTAAAGTTTTGTAAAACAAGGGACTGTGTCATCTCAGTCTTTGAAATAATAATCATGTATATCTTTGATGTGCACTAATACCATGTAAG
Organism: Macquaria ambigua; assembly: GCA_008360985.2. Taxonomy (NCBI): domain Eukaryota; kingdom Metazoa; phylum Chordata; class Actinopteri; order Centrarchiformes; family Percichthyidae; genus Macquaria; species Macquaria ambigua. Next base: position 612,823 of record VMKM01000083.1, read on the forward strand.
GTAATTTAATTAAACATGCTGCTACAGTACATCTGATTTAATAACTTCATTAAACTCTTCAGAAGTTTACAGAGGAAGACTATCTGTTAATGTTGCCTTAACTTTATGGTGGTAATCCTGCTTTTTTAATTAATCAATCTGTTAAATTCAGTGCTGATTTAAAATGGACAGATTCATGTTTAAACAGTGAAGGGATTGATGGTGCGTTTGCTTTTTTTCATGACCTTTTTTTTTTTTTTTACTGTCATGCGTACAACATCATGTGACACCAAATGGCTGATGTTAAGTTATGAAATGACTGGTAAACAATAAAGATTTGTTGAAAAGGCCCTGAAGCTTTTTTTCTTCATAACAGTTTAGTGTTGCGGATATTTTGGCTGTTGCTTTGATGATTTGTGAAACCTGCAGGATAAACATTGCTATCAACTCTCATTCATTCAGTATTAAGGTACAGTGAACTCTGAACTACAACAATAGATATTACTTCATCAGATAATACAAAAAAAACCCAATGGATTAATTATATATAGTAGTATTTTATGTTTACTTCTAGATGATACTATACTGCTTGACTTTGCACCACAAGCAGCAAAAACAGAATATCTGAAGAAGACTATAAAGTCATGACATTCATTATAACGTGTACGTGAGTTTTGTGTTTTCTAAATTAACTTGACATCAGATGAAAAATTATCTCAAATGAAAATTACTGATCTGCTGAAGAATATAGGACTAGTGTCCATTTATTACTTTGGAGAATAAATAAGTATTGAAATATAGATATTAGAATAAAAGACTGAAATGCTAAACTCTGACATTGTTAGTTACATTCCAACATGATATTAAAAGAATAGTCCAACATTTTAGGAAATATGCTTCATTTTCTTGCCAAGAGTTAGATGAGAAGATTAATACCACTCTCATGTCTGTATGCTAAACATTAAGCTAGAGCTAGCAGCCGTTAGCGTAGCTTAGTTTAGCATAAATACTGGAAACAGGGGGAAACAGCTAGCCTGGCTCTGTCCAAACGTAAAAATAATTCCATCTACCAGTGCCCCTAAAGCTCAGTAATGAAAATGTTATATCTCATTTGTACAAAAACCAGAGTGTAACAGTGACAAGTTGTGGTTTTACGAAGGTTATGTGCTAGACTATTTCTTAGCCGGGTGGAATTTATCAGTTAGCCTAGCCATTTCCTCCTGTTTCCAGTCTTTGTGCTAAGCTAACTGGCTGCAGCCTTTTTTATTAAACAGACATTTCTAATGAGAGTGGTATCGATCTTCTCATCTAATTCTCGGCATTAAAGCGAATCAGTGTATTTTCCAAAATGTTGAACTATTCCTTATAATATCTGAAAAATTATGCTTCTCAGGATCAATTGAATTCAAACAGATTGGCTTTTGGTAATGTGGATTCTTGGCAGATGATTACATAAGGTTATATTAATCCTTAATTTTCTAAAAAAGAAAGTGCATGGGGATTTGTAATACCTTGTCCACCTTAAATCAACTAATGAAATGTGTAGTTATGTAAGTGAACAGTGTAAACACTTCAGTCATTTTCACCTCTGCTCCCATGATCCCCTTAAACAGAATTAATGAACTGTGTAGATTCTTGAATGCATCTCACTCATTCAGAAAGTGCTTCAAGGCAAAGAAATAGGGCTGATGGGGCTGCAAATCACAACATGTGATGTTTATTGATGATCCTGACAGCGAAGGTTTTTAACATTGAGACAGTGATCAGTTAACCAAACATGTGTCATGGTTGGCTACATGCTCTCACACCCACTCGCCCCAAGGAGGGTTTAATCCCTTGACGCACACACTCGGTTTACTACACAGGACTTTGGCTTGTTTCTCTCTGCAGAAAACTCCAAACTCTCCACAGCATGTGAGTATCTGCAGTGATGCATACTTTTTAATTTTCTTACTTTCATGGTTTGAAATTTGTGTACAACAGAGAAGAATTTTACTTTCCATGTATTATGCACAGAGCTGTTCATCAAAATATGTTGATTTGATGATTCTACAATATTGTAATGTTCATGAGCTAAATATCCACATTCAGTGACTTTAACTGTAACTCAACTTTTTCAGGAGATTCTTTAAAATTATGATTGTGCTTCCAGATCTGACAGATAATTCTTATTGTTTTAGTTAACACTCTGCTTTGAGGATTCTCTCTTCTAACACTTTGTATGAATTTCTAAGAATTATTTTCTCATTTTTTCACTGATCTAAGACTCCACTGCATGCGGTTTCTTTTTTCCAATAAACAATGCACTGGTCAGATGTTTTCCTAGGTTATGTAATAGTTAGCAGTGTAGTAGGTGGTCATGTTTCCTCTGCTGCATGCTTGGTGTTTTAAGCGGGTTTAACCCACACCCTCCCTGTGATCAAATGAAATAACTTGACATGGATGAAATCTGGCACTTTTCATGTAAAATATTTAGCATCTAACATGTTTGAGCTCACGTGAGAATCTGCACAAAATAAAAACATTTCACAGCTAACAGACCAGGAAAAGACAAGACTTCAAGAAAAAAGCAAACATTAACCAAATGAAGGAATATGTCACATATTGTACCTTGTGTTGGCAGTGGGATGCTTCCTCATGGTAACACATTAATCTATGATGTTGAGTTTACCATTGACATTTTGTTTAGTAAATCTTTTGTTGACTTGACTTATTGTTTTACTAATTTTAATAATTTCCCATTCTTTGCTGCTGCAATAATGCAATTAACCCGAGAATTCATTTGGTTTTCTCCCATCAGTAATAAAGGAAACAGCCAAACAAACACACTTTTGTTTTTGTCATTTAGGAGGACATCACATTACTTTAACTATAACCACTACATGCCTAACCTCAACTCTTGTCCTAACTATAATCCAATCTTAACCCTAACCTGAACAGCTGACTGGCAGATATTTGGTCATAAATCAAAATAAAATATTTTACCCAATGATGGTGCCAAATTAAAGGTTAAGTGATCACGTAAGTCATTAGCATTTATTTCCTGGTGAAAAGGATTGACTTTGTCAAATTTCATGTCAATCCATCCAATCGATGTTGAGACATTTCACTCAAAACCACAAATCTCAAATCAGCAAAAGTCACCAATGTCATTAGGAAACATTGTCTGGGAACCATGAATGGCTGTACAGTTTTTTTTGCCAATCCATCCAGTAGATGTTGAGATTGCATGATGAAATTGATAAGGAAAGTCTGACCTGCTGGTGGCGCTAGAGGAAAAGTCAGGGGATCATCAAAGTAATTAGGATTCATCCTCTGGTAACCATGGATATCTGTCCCATGCCAATCCATCCAATAGTTGTTGAGATATTTCAGTCTTGACAAAAGTGGTTTTTAAAAATGATAACAGTTTCAGATTTGATGTCACGTTTTGTGACTTAAGAGGTCAGAGGTTTTTTAAACAAGTTTGGAATTAAACCTTCCAGCTGATGTTTTGTGTCATGAAATTTACAGACATTTTTGTCTATTTTTAGAGAAACACACCTCCATCATGTCCCTTCTCACCCACCTGTTGGCGTGTCTGTTCGGGATGGGCTCCTGGATCTCCATCAACGGCCTGTGGGTGGAGCTGCCCCTCATTGTCCCCCAGATCCCAGAGGGTTGGTACCTGCCCTCGTACCTCTCCGTGCTCATCCAGATGGCCAACGTTGGGCCTCTCTTCGTCACTCTGATGCATCGCTTCCGGCCCGGCGCCCTGAATGAGACGGCTGTCATATATGTGATCGTCGTCCTGGGTACTGTGGCGAGCTTCCTGCTGGGTTTCTTCTGGAAGGAGACTGTTGTTGTAGCCGGTGTTCCTCGCAGCGTAGCCCTCCTCGTCTTGACTTTCTTCCTCTCTGCTGTTGACTGCACTTCCTCTGTCACCTTCCTGCCCTTCATGATGCGCCTCAAGCCTCAGTATCTGACCACCTACTACATTGGGGAGGGCGTGAGCGGCCTGCTGCCTGCTCTAGTAGCTTTGATCCAGGGTGTTGGAGTGGTCCACTGCATAAACAGCACTCAGTCACTAAACCACACCCTGAACACCTCCAGCAGTGCTTTGACCTTTGACCTCCAAGCCCAGTATCAGCCAGCCAACTTCTCAGCCGAGGTGTTTTTCTTCTTCCTCAGTGCCATGATGCTGGTGTGCCTGGTGGCGTTCCTGCTGCTGAACTACCACCCGTCTGTGGCCAGGGAGCATCCCAACGAGCAATACACCAACGGAGTGAAAGAGGAATCTCAGAAAAACAGGAAGTGGGCCGAGCAGAAGCCCATGATGGATCCATACAGACCTGCAAACCAGAAGTGCAGAAGCAGCTTTGGCACTGGCTCCTACAGCTGGATGCAGGTGTTTTATATCTTTGTGATTCTGGCCTGGGTGAACGCTCTGACCAACACGGTGCTGCCCTCGGTGCAGTCCTACTCATGCCTGCCGTATGGGAACAACGCCTATCACTTATCAGCCACCATGGCTGCTGTGTCAAACCCTCTCGCCTGCTTCATCGCCATGTTCTTCCCCATAAGGTCAGTGCGCTGTGTGAAATGATATGGTCTGCTATTTCTATAGCCCAAAATCACAAATTTGCCTTGAAGCTAAACAATCTGGACAAAAGAGTATGGTCTAGACCTGCTCTATATGAAAAGTGCCCTAAGCTAACTTCAGTTATGATTTGGTGCTATATAAATAAAATTGAACTGAACAGCCTCTCTCTTAGACCCCTGGATCGGAAGAAACGAAAAAAATCTCCGAAACACTCTTTAATGGGGGAAAAAACCTCAAGATTGGCAAGAAAGCTAATACAAAAATAAAGTAACTTCTTTTTTAAATCTTTGTAAGTTGTAAAATGTGGACAAACTGTGTTCAAGTTTCAATATTCTTACTTTCATAAAGTGTTTTTTCTTCTAAGCTTGAGTGCAAAATGCATATAATTTATTCTATTTAATGAAAAAAATGATATCAGTAGAAATAAGTCAAATCCCTTGTATGTGAATAGATTCTGTAGAATAAATTGTCAGTCTTTAGCTACATAAACCTAAATGAAGAATCAAGATAAAGTGGGAACGGTCAGAACTTGGCTGGAGTATCATTCTCCGAACACCCCAGTAGGGCTAAAGCAACTATTCTCATTATCCACTAACTTGCTTTATTTTCTCAATTAATCAATTAATAAATGTGTCCAGTTCCTAAGAGCTCAAGGTGACATAATCAAATCGCTTGTTAGTGCAACCAACAGTCTAAAACCCAAAGACATTCACTTTACATTTATGAGGCGAGTAAAAGCAGCAAATCCTTATAATTGACAAGCTGGAACTGGAAAATGTTTGGCAATGTTGTTTAAGAAATAACTCAAAACGATTAATAGATTTTCAAAATAGATGCCAGTTAATCAATTAATCTACTAATCGTTTCAGCTCTGCGCATCAGTTGGCCACAAACACCACTTTTTATACATCTTTACAGACACTGATTTGACATTTCTGGAGTAGGACAAAGACATATTTAAGATTATAAACTTCAGTTTAGATCTCTGACAGTTCACAGTGCTAATGGATGACATTTAATTGTGCACAAAAGAGTCATAACTGCTCAAATTTAGTTCCACAATGCACACTATGTCATATTTTTTGTTTTTGATCTTTAAATGCAAACATTAACCTGTTAAAAATAGATGCTGGCTCCCAAATCAAACCCTGAAATAGTCAATATTTTAAAAGTAATGTGTCACTTCACAGATCTCTGCTGCTGATGGGAGCTCTCACAGTGATAGGCAGCGGAGTCGGAGCTTATTTAATGGGCATGGCAGTGCTGAGTCCATGTCCACTGCTGGTTAATGAAGCTTCAGGTGGTGTCATCATTGTGAGTACACTGTTAGGCTTCATTTACTCAAATAACCTCCATTATCTTCAATGAATGTTACTGAAACACTACATGTAGGTGTCCAAAATGGAAATATTTAGAAACTCACCTCCCTCTGCTCCACAGGTGTTGGCCTGGGTCCTCTTTGTTCTCACTCTGTCCTACGTGAAGGTGATCATCGGGGTGATCCTGCGTGACGAGGGCCACAGCGCTCTCGTGTGGTGTGGAGCTGTAGTGCAGCTGGGCTCTCTGCTGGGAGCTGTGACCATGTTTCCGGTGGTCAGTGTGTACAGCTACTTTTCATCAGGGGACCCGTGCAACACAAAATGTCCCTAAATGAAGAAGCCACGCAGAAGAGGCTGGAGACAGTAAAGGCTCGACAGGTTTCACATCTTCGTTGAACCGACATATTCAGTGAAGGAAGCCTATTAATTGTTATTTTTTTTAAATCTCCTTTTGTTTACCTTGCAACATCTGAATGTGAACCTGTCATTTGAGAGCTTCCATTTGTTATGTGAAAAGCAAACCACAAAGACGTGTGCATAAATACAACAGGACGAGCTAGTTTTAATGTAGCCTTACTGACCACGCTGCTTCGGACAGGGTGAAAACTTTGCAGATGCTGAAGTGCTGAATTTATGTTGTTGATAGAAACAGTTTGGACTTCAAGATGATTCAATTTTGGGTCCTTTAAATCTCCCCCAACTGCAGTATGTGTGGCTGTACTAGAGTATATAGCCAGAGTGGCAATTACTAGGGATAAAACAACTAATTGCCTACTCGTTGCCTTTATGTTACATGTGTTTTTAGGTCTTCAGTCAGGAACAAAAGTCCATTGAACTGACAAATAAACGGGGGCGAGCATTAACAAATACAACAATAAATGATAATTCAGTAAAAGAAAACAATGCAAGAAGAACATTTGTGACTGTAAGAGTAAAAATATAGAAGCATATTTGCTGTTTCAAGCTTTACTGAAACTGAAACATCACTAATTTGTGAGTCTTTCTTATTTGTCAAGTCTTATGTTCAGCTTGTTTATTTTGTATCATGCACCTTTCTGTTTATATGTGAGTATTGAGAGTAATAATATCTAGTAGAGTTTGTAGAAAAATGTATTTACAGTTGTGTGTTGTGTTGTAATATAATGACTCTGCAATCATATTCTTGTTTTTTTTTATTTACAGGTGCTTTAATCATATTGTTTATTGTATCACATTGACATTACACTATAAAGATATAATCCCAAAGGACCATAATGCACCTGTTGTCTTTATTATCTGACCTTAGTGGACAAACAAGATCTTGAACTTACATTTCACAGATTTTTCAGAATGCATCATGAGACACGTTTCTATAAAGAGATAAATAAAGTTAGTAGGTAAAATTAAATGATTAATAAATAAATACAGTTTTGGGGGATTACATAGCAAACACACACATCCATATATTCAAATGCCTCTACATACCTTTAGTCCACCCACACAGGTGTTTTCACTTAATTTGCCTGGTTGACTCTGTGGGCGTGTACAAACTACACTTATTGACATTTCCCTCAATCTCCTATGAGCTTTGTTGCACCAGTTAAGGCCGGACAACTTACAGTGTTTTATGTGATTTTCTTTACTGACTTTAAGTTTTTTTTTTTTTTTTAAACTTTATTCAACAACAAAAAAATGTACATTTAACGTCAGACACAAACAAGTACACAACACAAAACATGAGAGCTGATAACTTAAAGTGATGTTCTTAAAGTACATAGAGTTTGGTGACATAACTAAATTCCCAGAGAGGGGTGTAAATATAGACAGTGCAGGCAGAGAGGCTGCGCTGGGGCCCCTGGGTGGGGGGGCCCACAGAGGGAGTGGACCCTCCCTCCAACAATGTGTTGGTAGAGAATAGGCCTTTAGCGAGTCAGAAATAAGACTGTGTTCAAAGAAGAACTCACATTTAATTAAATATTGTGGCATTTGCTATATATACCCTCGAAAAGGCAAACCCATCTCAGTCATGGTAGTCAGTAGCAATCTATAACAACATTATATGCTTATTTTAATTCCAATAGAATAGTCTAAGTAACTCATTCGACTGTACAATCCAACATATTAAAATATATATATGCAGGCTGGTGTGTGCGCTTCATTACTAGTAACTAGCGTGCACTAGGGCCCATCTTAATAGCGTGAACTGGGGCCCGTCATAACCACCTTACGCCACTGTTCCCAGCATAGCTCCGCCCACCTTCAACCTGAGCAGAAGTCCAATCAGATTAAGCGAAAACACCTGTGTGGGTTTTCAGGGCCTTAAACAACACGTCTCTGCAGTGGTTGGTCCGCCACCTTCACCATTTTTTTGCACTTTGAAATGTTACACAGACAACAATATATGGCCAAAAGTATGTGGACACACACGTCACCCTAAAAACATGGGCTTTAACATGTTGCTATAACAGCCTCCACTTTTCTGGTAAGACTTTCCACCAGGTTTTGGACCCTGGCTTCAGGGACTTGCAGGATTAGTGAGGTCCAACACTGATGTTGAGCGATGAGGCCTGGCTCGTTCCATTTCATTCCAAAGGTGTTGGATGGGGTTAAGGTGAGCGATCTGTGCAGGCCAGTCAAGTTCTTCCACATCAAACTCAGAAAAAAACATTTCTGGGCCTGGCTTTGTCAGAGGGGCATTGTCATATAGAAACAGGGAAGGGCCTCCACCAAACTGTCCTCAAACTATCGTCTAAAATATCACTGAATGCTGGAGCTGCAGATTTCTCCTAAGTGTACCTAAAGGGCTTATAGCCCAAACCATAAAAAACAACCCCAGACCAAAGTTATACACAAAAGTATGGGGTGTCTACATAGTTATGGCCATATGGTGTATATTAAACTTGAGGACAAAGTCTGGTGTCGTGTCTACAGCTCAGCCATACAACATACAAATAAAACATGATTTCCATAACCACAGACATTCAGCACAGAGCAAAAGGAACACTCTACCAACAAAAAACTAATTTACATACTATTTTCACATGATGTTATCAATCATATGATCATGTGGTGCATCATCATATTTTCCACACCCTATAATTCATTCTATAATTTCCATTTTGGCATTAGAGGCAGAGCCGCTTTAGAGGTAGAAACCTGCAAAACTGATGAATCATTCGGTCGTTAAGATGCCATGGCACAACCAATGAGATTATTTCTCCATCAAATAATTATTGTTATGGTTAAATCTTCATCTTGCATTTCTTCAGGGAACTAAGGTTTACTCCAAAGTCTCGATTGTCAGATTTCTATCAGATGCTGATCAGATGTCAGAATACAGATGTGTTTCCTAATTCTAAAGGTTTGCATGCAGGTAAATCAGCTTAACTCAGAGTTCAAGTGATAGGGATTGTTGTTAAGCATGATTAGATTTGTTATTCATAATAGTGGAAGAAGATCATCTGGCTTTCTTTTCTCACTTTAAGCAGGTAAACAACTTCCCTTGGGTGGAGAGGTAAAACAGTGGATGCACAACACTCGCAGCAGACAACAACAATATACATCCAGGTGTAACTATACAGTCAAATATATATTCATTCACATACACAAAGCGCCCCAGCAAAGTAACTGGAATGTAACAAAACAAGGTGATGGCTGAAGTGGCATAGATAGTTTTAAAGGCCCTCCTCTTGACAGGATGCAGCTCGTCTTTCCCTGGGCTGGACTTCTTCAGCGCCCTCACAATATTGAAGTTGCACCGCACCATCAGTGCAATCATGAACACCAACGCGTAAACTGGAATACTTTGTAACACTTGCTTGCTGAGGGAGGAGAGAGCCTCCGCAGCCAAAACACTCGCCAAAGCAGTGGGCACAGAAAAGAGCCACACTGTGACAGCACAAACCTCCCTGTATCTGTATTTCTTCAGCAGAGGATATGATGTGGGGTGAATCACAGCAACATATCTCTCCATGCAGATAAAAGACAAACTCATTGGCCCCCCGATTTGTGCGTACACAAGCACAAACTTGAGGACTTTTATCTGGACTTTTGGCAGCAAAAACAGGATGATTAAATGCAAGAAGGACATCAAGTACTGGATGTTGTGGAAGAGAGCTAAATTACAATTCAGGATATCTGCAGTCTTGGTGATCCACAGCAGTCTGGCGATCACTGGTTGTCCAATGAGGAGAGTAATGATGTCGTTCAGTGAGAGAACCACTAAATAGTCCGGTCCAAACATACAGGCCTCTTGTTTGCTGGAGTTGGGCGTTACATTGCTGGATAAATGCTGCATCTTACCAGACAGGTGTTCAGAGCTGAAAGAAACAAACCATCAGAGAGAAGCTGCTGATGGAGATTTTAAAAAATCTATATTATCTCAGTTTTATCTTTTAATATAAAAGCAAAGGAAGCTGCAGATTTCACATAAATACAGAGAGACATATTGTAAAATTCAACAACATTTTTCTGATTCCTTTATTCTTTAAAGTGTTTGACTTTGGTATTTTGTCAAAAAGTACAGTATTTTCTATGCAATTTGACTTATTCTTTATTAGATTATTAATTAAAGATTATTTGTTTTGAGTTGAATAAAGTCAAAATAATATCACTGTACTGGCAGATTTCTTAGTTTTGAGAAAATAAGATTTTTAGGACTTCAAACTACAGACAAAGAAATCTGATAACACAAGTCTGTTGCAGTGTAATTGTGTTTTTTTAATTTTTAATTTTAAATTCAATTTAATTTATGTAAGGACGTTATAGCAGATATAATAAACATTGAACTTAAGATAAGATATTGCAACGTCACAGTAAATTAAATATTGTGTTATATTCAACTGTCTTCACGACTTCTGTCTTGTTCTAAATCAAGTTACCTTGAGCTGTCAATTATACCTATAATCATATAATTATATATAATTTAACATTCAACACTCACAGTCAGCGCTTACCAGGTGTTTTCAGTTGCTGCTCGGATGTCACCAAAGAATGACCAGCAGAAAAATCTAGTGACTGAGTAAAAATGACACCTCATTTTCCTAATAGACGTAAGACAGGTGCAAGGCAGCCGAACAAAACCAACAAGCTGTGAATACAACACGTCCTGATTTCCATAACAGCAGAGTTTCGCTGTCAGTGAAGGCCAGGCTGTGACGCAATCAGGTATAAAATAAATGTACAGACACAAATAATCTATAAAATGTTTGTCAGCGCTGAGATTCATTCTGAGAAATCCAGCAGAAATCCTGCAGACCACCAGGTGTCAGTGTGCACCGCAACACAACTGACATCCAGCCAGTGCAGGGAGAAGCCTTAAAGAGTAAGATTACATAATAACAAAAGGCTTGAGAAACAGTAGATATTAGGACTTATTCTTACTGGAGTTATCAGTCTTGAAGATGTGTGACAATGTTTCAGTTGTGAATTTTTTCTTAGCTGTAATCAAACACTGATAGGCTATACGTAGATCTACAGTGAGAGAGTGCTGCGTTTGTATTGGTGATTGATTTCTGATTTAAAGCTACAGTGGAATCACATTTACTTACATGCAAAAAATAAAAAGTTATTGTGAAATTCTCCTGGTGATATAAAATACTAAAGTATTGGTTCTCTTTTTGCTGTTGTTTGGTTAATTACTGCATGTTTGAACCAAATAAAATGTACGTTCTTTACACTTACTTACTTAATTTAACTTGTGTTTTAAATTAAGATTTGTTTGCTTTCTTAAGCTAGATGTACATTTTTTGATTATTGTCTTAAACTATTTTAGAGCTTCTTGCCTCTCTCTACAAACTGCAGCTGCTTTTTTCTCACATCCTTTTTTAAATATTAACTGAGAAACAGCAGCTTTGAATCCTGAAGGATGGACTAAAAAATCAAGTACACTTGTAAACAAGATCCAAAGCTCTAATTTAGAGTGTGAATAACTAACAATAAGTCGACTTAAATGAAGGTTTAAGGTGCACTAACTAACCAGCAAGTCCTAACTGACAATATTAAACTCACTAAAATCCTGTAGCATGACTTCAGTAAACATCAGAATTGACTATAGTTCCAGATTTCCCTTAAGAAAATGCCAACTAACTGCTTTGGTGAATAATTTGCACAAAAGCACATTATTCAGTTTTAGCTTTTTTTGATGTACTGCTCCATTCAGCCTTTGGCCGATAAGAAAATCAATAAGCTGACTCTTGAACCTTACTTTGTATGTGATATGTAACATGCAAAACCACTGGTATTGTCATAAAATCCTGCCCAGTGCAGTTGTAACTATGTCTGGAGATGCTGATTATAGGAACAAATGGATGTTTGTATGGTATATTTGAGACACATATTAATCTAACCTAAAGGCATCTTCCCCAAAAGACACACACAGTATATATATATTGACAGATTTCATGGCCACAGTAAGACACAGATCATTCAGATGAAAGAGATGAAGGCTTATTTATTGACAATTAACACAAAATAGATCACAAAGCAGAATTATGAGTTGTAGACTAACAACAACCTCCTCGGTAAACATTTCAGTATGGCTTCTTTCATACCCTTCAGTTACAAGGATTAAGACTCATAAATACATATGAAATTGGGAACAAGTGTGTAAGCCCATTTGGGTTTTGCTATAAGAGCGCGAACAAATTAGTAGATAAACCCACAGTATGTGGGTAAAGAAGCTGTATGATAAACATGAATAAACAGAGCACATGCTAAGAGAATAAATACAAAAATACAAAAACAAAGATGTATATATTTGTATTGCTCTTCATCGTTGTTAAGTATTCTTTGGATTAGAGACCGTCTCAGCTACAACGGTGAATGTTTACATTCTTTGAGAGACTAATTTATGCTACCTGCATGTTGCATAGCTTCCAGGGAATAATAATAGTCAAGCTTTGTCAAAACTGAGATGATTTCTTCTTTGATAAAAGTCAAACCATTATCACTGCAGCCAACAGTTTACTCCAAAGTTTGTTATTTTCAAGTCACTATGCAGTTTATATTATTTATATTTAAAAAATGACACAAGATGGCTGATTATTCTGTGACTACACTGTTTTTTGTACTGTAAGAGTGCATAAAGACATACGAACTCTATATCTGGAAAGTTTTGTCATGTGTTGTATGACTTCAAGTGACAGTAACTTGTCGTCTTAATGGAATAACTACAAATAATACCACAGGTAGTATGCGTATTAGTGCTTATTGTTGGTTGCGAATACAGAAAAGTGATTCAATTTTAATTTTAATCTTTGTCCAAACAAATGTCCCTACAGACATGCTAACCAAATATGATTTAAAGTGAAACTATGCTAACTTTTGAAAGAAGAAATAACAAATTCTTCCTTTTACAAATTAAAAGTTGAACTAATGAGAAATATAACACACCCCTGATAGATTCAGTACACTCAAGTGTTTTGTTGCTACAGCCTTACTTGGTCTGTATGACCAGTAGCTGTTGGTGGCTAATGTCAGCTAACGTTAGCAAACTTTAGGTAGATATTACTGTATAACAGACACCACTTAGTCAAGTTTGCTGACTTTATGACAATCCCCTATTTGTGCTGCTGTTACACTGTCTTTCAGCGTTCAACATACCCATAATTGCCATTTGTAGCCATGGTAGCCACTATTCAACAAAAGCTACATTATCTCCCTTTAAAAAATCTTGTCATTTTAAATTTTGAAGATGAACACGTGAAGCCAAACTCAGGCTACATTTTCCTGTTTCCAGTCAAAAAGGCACTTCTCTTCTTCTAAATTGTCTCTCTGTAAAGCCAGATATGCAAACTGAAGCACTACAGATACTGTATATACAAATTACATAACTCATAGGCACTGAATCATTTACAAACTGCAGCAAAAAATGACATATAAAACAATTTTTGGTCCTCTAAAAGCATACTTTGTAGTAGGGGTTGGGGACGGCAGGTTTGGTTGCTACATACTCAATTTACATGTCTTAAAAAAGTCAGTCGTGATGTATTTCTTGGATAATTTCTGTGTAAAGGCATTATATATGAAAAACAAGGCACAGGTTGGACCCTGGTCATCTGGACAATAAATTTACATTTGTTCTCCTTGCATTTCCTCTAGCTGCTTCATGCATGCTGTAGTCCAAGCATGAAAAGCACAATGTCAAATTTTGTTCGCTGTTTCCCTTTATTCTTGCTTCCTGCATCAGTTGCGGTGGTGACGGGAAGCTACGCGTGGCTGTGGACAGAGATGCTTGACAGGTCGTTCCTGATGATCTCATTGACTGCAAAGGAAAAGAGAGAAAAGGACGGTCAGCGTGTCTGATGCTTTTTTATGGCCTCCACATGGAGCAAAGTCACCATGCTGAGTGTGTGAATGTACAGTATAATGTTGCATGTAATATCTTTAAAGGCCCTGCAAACCTATTTTCTGAGTTAGCTTCTTCTTGCTAATGACAGGATCTGACATGAACACAAAATGTTCTGCTGATGTTAGATCAGTGTTGGTTATGTCACATTAGAGATTTCTGTATTTGTGTTTCTCTCCTCACTGGTTTGAAGTGGGCGGGACTCCGTTGGAAAAAGGTGATGTCACATAAATTCTTGCCCAATCAGAATTTAGAAACATTTTAATCAAAATCTGATGACAGTTCGTGAGTTGTTAACTGTTGCCAGGACACTGTTAATTATCAAATCACACGCACACAGTCCTGAGAAAGGTTTTGACTGTTAAACTATTACTAAATTTCAACTCTGATTGTTGCTTATTTGGTCATGAAAACTTAATGTTCACGTAACATCTAAAACCAGTTTTCAGGGGCTTTAAAAATAGCTTAAACTTGCATAAATAGGTTTTTTTTGGCAGTGCAACAAGCTGTAAACATAACAACATAACCCTACAAAGTTTATTTAGCTACAATGTTAGCAAACAGTTGCTAATTTACACATCTAGCAGACACGGAGCAACGTTAGCATTTGTTTGAAGTCCAATATTCACTCTCCTTTAGTTCTGTTTTGGTCTCCAATAACTTCTGAGGGAAATATCTGGCTCTTTGTAGCTGCTAAATGCTCCACTATGTTCACCAGCTAGTCGCTAACTGTGCCTATCAACCACTTGTTGCTGGGTAGATAGCATCAGAGATTTTTTTGGCTGAAAATAGCTGCCTCATGCTGCTGGAAACAACGCTGATGAAAGTGGCGAGAGGGAATTTGAAGGCCATAAAACCAAAACAATGAGCTGCAAGAGGCTAAAACGCTCCGTAGAGCAGAGGGGAACTGCAGAGTTAGGTGGTAATTCTTTGTGGCTTCATCACTTCGAGTGACGGCTTTCAGGTTACACATCGTTACTTTTTCCTTTGTTAAAAAACATTTATTACTGCAGCTTTAAGGTACCATTTTCAGCCACTATGAATAGACTTCTCTGAGCTCTATTGGACCTGTTGTTTCCTCTGAGTCAACATAATAGAATCACTCTATATCTGCGATCCCCAGGCCTTTTTTATCAAGAGAGATGATGCAACCTCCTGATGTCTCTAAAGGATCCAGGTGCACTTGTTTATCTGTTTTTATCAGCTGTGTTCTTTGGCTGACGGAGGGGGTGGGGGTGGGGTGGGGGGAAGCCAAAAGCAACTGAGCAGGCTGACTGAAGCTAAACCAGGAAAATATATAGCTATCAACGTACTGATAACTCAGAAAAGGACAAATCACTATTTTTTTTCCCCCTCACTAAAGGGGATTGAGACGGTTCATTTTTCATCAGCTTTTACCGTTCTTATCTGTGAACTCGTTTATTACTTTGAGGAGATAGTCTCCACAGTTCCTCCCTCTCTAATCAGCTTCTCACTTTTTTTAATCAGCCTTCCAGGTTCAGGACCAGGCCCCTTTCTCAGCTCTCACAAGGATGAGAAATGTGCGAGGGGAAGGGGAACACCCCCCTCCCAGAGAAACTGAGGAATTCCCTCTGACTGACTGATTGCTGGAAAAGCAGCCTGGAAACCTGAGAATTCCCCTCCACAC
Organism: Macquaria ambigua; assembly: GCA_008360985.2. Taxonomy (NCBI): domain Eukaryota; kingdom Metazoa; phylum Chordata; class Actinopteri; order Centrarchiformes; family Percichthyidae; genus Macquaria; species Macquaria ambigua. Next base: position 628,677 of record VMKM01000083.1, read on the forward strand.
AATGGAAATGCATTTTTTTTTTAATGCTTATTTTCTTCGCAGGCAGCAGAGCAGCCCTTCCTTCTGCGACCCAGCACTGGCACAGGCGCTTCCTACCAGAAATACCACTCACTTCCTATCACGAAAAAGATGACGGTGTGTACGTGCCTCGCAACAATTCTATACAAAAAAAAGATCTTGAGCTCTTTAGAAGTGTGCAGGAGGCTGCCATGGTAAAAAAAACAACATATAAATGCGTCATAATCACCTTAAGGTAGTAAAAGAAATAACTAAGGAGGAACTAAAAGTGTGGGTGCAAAACTTCTCAAAGAAATCACCTAAATTCTGAATGAAGCTGTTTACAATTACGGAGCACAGAGCGATATGTTACACCCGTCTAGACATGAAGTTAATGTGTTTGGCTCGCTGATTGACTGCCATTAATAAAGGAACAGGAAGATCTCTTGAGAGGTTTGATAACTACAGTACAGCAGCGATCTCACAGGAGTGTGTCGCAGAAACACACTGAACCTATTACGTGGCTATGAGGACGGGGTGAGATTCACAGCCATGTGTCTTTGTGAAGAACTTGGCAGCGTGGAAGGTAACTTGTCAAGGCAGCAGTGACATTTATATTCAGGTGCTCTAAATCACTTCCTCTTGATTCAGCGGAGGGCCAAAAAAAGGATAAACCCAGCTTGTGAAAACAGTTGTATAATGTCTTCTGTGGCTCTGGATAGAGCTTTCTAAGCCTGTGTTACAAACTGGGGCTAAGGGGTTTGAATGAAATGAAATATGCTATTGGTTGCATTATGGGAAATGTAGGATCCAGTGATTTTGGAGCTAAAAGTCAAAATATCTCAGCCTCTGCAGCTTCGATTTAGGCCATTCCTTTTAAAAATCTGTCTCTTGTAAGGCCCCCAACTTTATTGAGGTGCATTACTAAATCACTGGAGAACCCCTTTAAAAAAGGACCAACCTGGTGGTTTTGCATGTTTTATCCCACTTACTACATATTATGTATCATGTACTAAGTTTCTGTATTGCTCGTCTACCTTGCAGGCTGCCATTGGTTCCCATTATTTCCAATACAGCATCAAAATCAACTTGCAGTGAATATTTCTGCACCTTGCACCTTTCGTTCTCAAAGTTATATTATGTGTGGCACTGCTGGGACTGTATGAAAGACTCAATAATGGTGCATTCAAGTCCCCCCCAAAATCTGACATCAAGAGAGTAGGCTTAAAACAAGAAACAACTAATGTTTTTGTTTTTTGGCAACTGACACTCAAGTCTTGGTCGAAAATGGTCTCTGCTCACGGCTGCTTTATCACGCAACAATAATGGAACTTTCATTACTAAATAAAGGTGACAAGTTGATAATTATGACGAATAAACAATGTCAAACAAGTTCCAGGTCTCTGCAAGTTGATATTGCTTGTGTACTGATACAGAGGCTGCCTGGAAGGTAGAGAAATCAACCTAAAAACTTGTGGTCTGTTTATAGGTAATGGGCTAAAACATGCAAAGCCACTGGTTTTGACCTTTATTTTAGCTGCGTAACATCATGGATACATGGGTAAACCCATCTGTTTGTGGAGAAAATGAAATCTCCTCCCAAAATGAGGCTTGACTTGATTTAATTAAAGCTAAACTCCCCAGACTTTAGCTTCAGTTTCATCAGGATCAGTAGTAACTCTGTTATGGTAACAGTAGGATTAGAATGGTCTATTTCTCTGTGTATAACGTAATGCAAGATGCTTTCTAACGTAGCTCATCATCAGGACAGCATGCTGCCACCAGCCATGTGAATGTGAGAATATGACCAATATTACCAAAAGACATACTTGAACCAGAAGAAATAAACACTCAAACCTCATCTCCACCCTCCTACAGTGTGTCGTCCCGCTGCCATGTGTGCTCTTCCCGGCCCAGACTGAACTGACTGACCTCCTCTCCTCTATTTGATCTGGCTTTGACCTTCTGCGCATCTGGAGGTGGAAGGATATAATCTTTGAGTTCAAACCTCAAGGGGACGTTATTACAACGAGTTCTCAACGCGCGCATCGGGCCTGGACGCCGGCTGTAAATTTAGGACATCAAGACATTGTCAGACCTCCACACCGTGTCATCACCTGTCCGGTAACTATCAAAATCACGGATGAATTATGGCGTTCAGATATTTTTCCTTACGCATAGTCATGTGCCATATGTGGTGGAAGAGCTTTCACATAATAATGAAATGGTAAAAAGAGAGAATTCAGTCGGATTCAGTAGTTTATTCTGATATAAAAGAAAGGAAGGCCAGGCAGTAAAACTTTATCTTTTGCCCCACTGAGTCCCACAACATTTACTGTTTATGTGTCCGTTGCCATGGCCCACTTTTCATTGTGCCGTCACATTTGATGTGGAGGATCTAATTGAAAAAAAGTCAATCTATTGATCTCTGAGTGTGTTTACAACAAAGTCCTAAAAATAGGCCCAGCACCAGTGTGACATCTGTGTCATGTGTTCTCTGGTCACATTGATTCGCTCAAGAGACAGTCGAGTGATAGAGACGCTGCAAACACAGTGAGAGGCATAACAAACTGTTGTTTTATTCAGAAATACTGAAGTGAATTTTGATTGGAATTTGAGAAAACAAAACTTTTTTACACTACACATGATTTTGAAAGAGAGGATGTTCAGTCACTGTAGGGGTCAGTACTTTTGTATAAAAAAAATGGATTACAATGGGACAAAAAATACAGTTGATAAAACACCCAAGGTCCATTTTCACAACTGTTCTGGAGATTTCTATCATATCACATGATCTTCATCAGCTGTTGTCACTGAATTGCAGATGTTCAAATTTTCATATTTTCTTTAAAGACTTCTCGTCCATGTTGGCTGAGGTTCAAAGTTGATGATTTATATGATTGTGACATGACCGAAAGCCCCTGAACAGCTACTAAATGGACCTTGTGGTGAGATTGTTTCCTCAACTGCTGTTTCCAAGGTTAAGAATGAACTTCAGCTTTTAAGCCAAAATGAACAAAAAGTCCTCAAAGTGCTCAGAAAAGCTGCGAACATCTACAATCCCATGACAAGTGGGCAAGCTCCATCTGCTGAGGAAGATCATGTGACATGACTGAAAGCTCCAGGACTGCTACTAAATGGACCTTGTGGTGAGATTGTTTTCTCAACTGCTATTTCGAACCTCAGATTATAAATACAGCTGAGAACAAAAAGTATAGGAACGGCTTCTTGTTTCTTACGAAACAATACAGGCTGAATGTATATATATATATATATATATATATGAATATGCAGTACACTGTATATACACTATTTGTGGTCATTAATATAATAGTATTACTATGTGTTCATACTTAAATCATGCATGTGATATAGTGGCATATTACCATAAAACCTCTTTGATTAGCCTGACTGCATTGCTATTAATTTAACACAATGCACTACAGTGTTAGTGGGTTAATCCGTCACAAACGTTAGTTATTTAAGAGCAAGGAAGGTGGGGTTTGATATGAAGTAATCCAGGAACTGGTTTCCTGTCCCATGGAGGTCCACAGCAGCTGGAGCTGACTGATACAGACCGGCTCTACAACCAGGAAACCCCTGACAAATGAGGAACTCCCAAACAATTAGCAGGACAGCACTGTTTGCCTCATTAAAGGCTGAAACTTGTCAACACGATCTGGCCTGTAATAACACAATACTACAGAGGAACCGATCAGCCGGCGAGATATTCAACAATCTCTCCGAACGCTGTGAGTAAATCAGCTGAGGGACCAGAGCTGAGACAATGAGAGAAAAAGGCCGTGGGGGCAGAAAACACCCCCCACCCCCGTTTACTGCCACGTCAAGTCCAGGCCACAAGCCACGAGATGTTCTTGGCCCACATAATGAGGCTCCTACTGGGTTACTGAAAGTCAGTCCCACAGAGCGGTTCTGTAGTTCACCACAGATTCTGCCAATTTTTCTTTTTAACCCAGGTATTACTTAAAAAAGAAAATGTCTGGACGAGAGCAGTTTGTAGGCCTTAAGAATATAGAATAGAAAAGGAGAAGACTTCAGCAAAACATGACCACAATGACAATGTTCTTTCATACGCTGAGTAACCAGAAACATGGAAACCTCAGTACAGTAAAACAATTCTATTAATAAACGAGTGACGTCTGTGTTTGTCACATACATATACGCCTACAAACTGTACACATGCACACTCTCCCACCTATATGTCTTGCACACACAGTCCTGAACAATAAATACACTCAGACACTTGTACAAACACACTGTTTTACCCTGAATCTATTGTATCCATATATTTAGTTGTTTTAACCTGAATTTAAGCCTGACCAGGACGGAGGCTGCACGTTAGCTACAGCTAGACGCCCTATGTATATACATTACATCTGCTGCATTGCTTCTCCCTATGTAACAGTGCTTATCTGTATTGTCTCTGTAAAACAAACTAACAAAAAAAATAAATGAAATTAAACTCATTGTTGAGGCTGTAGTTTTTGGTGAATTATACCCTGTAAAGTGTTTCTAATGTTTGTGCTCCTCCCTGTTTTCAAATCAGGTGAACAAAATATTAGGAACACCTTTCTATGACCCTTTAATTCAGTCCACTACAACACCACCACAAAGTTCAGCTTAAAAAAAAACGTACAAACTGAGTCAACACACCGACACCTGAAGTAGGAAAAGAAAAAGGAAAGTGGTCTCTACAAGAACTGAACTTTTTAAATAAGGTTGTTTTAAATTGCAGGGCTGTTGCATTGCATTACATCATACTGGTGGTTTTTTCCTCATCAATAACTGTAACTGGCAACGAGTAATACAAAGCAGATGTGGATGTTGATGAATATGCGATAAATTAATGATATATTTCCTCCAAAATGTATCGTGCTAAGCACAGATCAATAAAAAGAATAGCTGATAATTCGTTCTAAACATAAATGTAACAACATGTGTAAAGTCGGTGTGTAAATGCTATTTATTTTGATTATACAAACTAATAATACATATTGCTTCTTTTTGCAAGCCGTGGCTGCAAACACTTTAAAGAATCAAGTGAGTTTTACTGTATAAAATCAGACAGATTGAACAGTCTTCAGTCAGGTATTATAAGTTCACTCTCAAATACTTTTCCTATGATCATCTAAAGTCTCTGGTCATCAATTGCACTGTTCTGACATCTAACAAGGCCACAACACGCCATAAAAAAGCATTTCGTAATGCTATTTGGCTCAGATCTGACTTCAAAATGCACGTTTTGCTCATGTTACCTCACCGCTGACAAAAGTCCTCGGCACACTACTGTGCAGTGTAACGTATGGCTTTGGCCACCTCTCCCAGACTCTCTCTGAGCCAAAGGGGAAGCATGCAAACCTCTCCAGTCAGCAAGTTTTATGGCAGCGTGGCCGGCCTCCATCTACCTCAGCCTCAGCAGCGGTGGGGTTTAAACCGTGCACCCTGCAGCCTATAGCTCCGGCTCAGGGCCAGACAACACTATTCAGACTTTCCATGAGCAGACATGTTTGTAACCTCTCAGGGGACGGGGTGAAAAAATGTGCAACAGAGGGGGGGGGTGACCCTGATGAATACGAGAGGGCTGAACAAACAGGGAAATGATATCAGCTCTGATTACAGACAGAAGGGCAACAGCAAAGTTCGGGTGGGAGATCAAAAACACCTGACTTATAAGTGAAGTTTACTGTGGCTACTATAAGTGGTTAAACATTCATGCGTTTCAATTATTCACTTAATGCAATTAACTTAAATTGCACTACATTAAATAAATAAATGCCAGTGATTAATTGTGACTTCTGGCAATAATGTACAGATCACTATATACTAAATTACAGCCCACAAACACACATACATGATCCTAATTTCATTGAATACTTGCAATGACAGTCAAGTGTCTCAGCTCCCTAAAAGTCCCAGATGTCGTAAGTGGAGTTTTAACGAGCATGGCTGACATGAAATTACAGAAACACCACACCTGAGCGAGGCCATAAAGCAAAAAAACTTGTATCAAACTCTGCCAAAGGTTTTAATGAAGTGAGAAGCCACGTTAGTTTGGAATACTTAGTAAAATTTCCTTCGATTTGCCAACGAAAACAAGTGTAATAGGGGGCCCAGCTCCTCAGAAATATCTATTATGGTTATGGAGGTGTACTTTAAAATTTTTTTACTTTAACTACACCTGGTTTAAACCAAAAAACCCTCAAGAGACATGAGCAGTGGTGGCTCCAGTGAGAGCATAATTACAAATCAAATCTTTAGCTCTAGCCGGCCAAATATCCCCGCAGACAGAGCTAACAAGTGTTAATGTATTTACCCAGACTGTTCAGAGGAAGTGGCATGGGAACAGTCTGAGTCCTACAGTCTGCGGCCCAACAACAGCGTCTCACTCTCCATCGTCAGGAAGCTCGGCCAGACGATTCGGCAGGGGCTCTGGTGACGGATCAAAGCCCCGCTGCTCTGTCCGCTGATAGCTGCTGGTTAGTGTTTCTTCATCTACTGCACTCCCTTTCTCCACAGGACTCGCACACAGCCAGCTTTCTTCTTGCCCCGAGGAAGATCATTTATCCAATTTATTTCAAATCACCGCAGCACAGAGCACACGGCCCCCGAACCTCAGCGGTGAGCGCAGAGGGCCAGAGCAGTGAGATCATAAAGTTTGGGCTCCTAAAACCCTGCTCTCTCTGAGATAAATAAAGGGGGGTCACAAAAAACTGCATTTATTATATCAGCGGGCTTTAGGCAGGCTTGTCTCATTCAGGGTTTAAAGCCATATATATCAAATACCGGACCACCAGGTTTCTTTGATCTAATTACCTCAGAAGTTAGACGACGAAGAAAGCTGGCAGCAATGGAAAGAAGAACCACAAAAGTGAGATAATTCGTAATGAGATATAAAAAAATTGCAGGTCTTTGACAGCTTCTTTTCAAGTAAAGTAGGGCTTGCAACAGCACTGATAAACCCTTTGGCACAGTCATCCCTCCCACGCCAATCTACTCCTCCTACAGTGGCCTGTAACTGACACAAACAGTAACATCACGGTTTCACAACAGAAACACCTACAGAAGAGGTTAACTATCTCCGTGCTGAATTCTGGTACAATAAAACTAGTTTTTTTCAGCCTTTACAGGTAAAATGTGTTGCAAGTTAGAAGAAATAGTCCGGCACGCAACCTCCCATAAAAGCATGTGTTGTTTTTAAATGTTTTTACACTTTTTTACACGTTTCGTACGGACTAAAACAAACGAGATATAACGTGTTAATTTGTGAGCTTTAGAGGTGCTGGTATGAGGACTTTCTTCCCTTTGGACAGAGCCAGGCTAGCTGTTTCCCTCTGTTTCCAGTCTTTATGCTAAGCTAAGCTAACCGGCTGTAGCTTCATATTTACCGTACACATGTGAGAGCGGTAAGTGAAATAAGCCAAGTGTATTTCCAAAATGTTCCTTTAACATTTTCTTTTAAATGACAATGGGTCAGGAGATTTGCTCCAAAACAAAAGCTCCAGACTGAGTTTTGAAGGCCAAAAGTTTCAGCTCCTGGCAAAGTGATCGGTGAGTCATATGATATTGATCAAAAATCCCATCAGCACCTGCAGATATATTATACTCATTTTATGCTGGAGGGCAATAAAACCTTTTTGTTTAGTTAATTAGGGGTTTGGACGAGTTGTTCGCTTTATAATTCTTTCCATTCACTGGATTAGACAGTCAAGAATAATTTTGTATAATAATAAAAACCTTTTCACGCACCATCATCAAGGTACATCTGGTCCAGCTCCTGCGGTTCTTGTTTGATGCTGACAGCCAGCGTCGGGGGGTTGCCATCCTCCTGAAGGGAGCCCCGCCCCCTCTCTGGCACCTTGGGGTGCTGCTGAGCTCCTGGGCTGGTGCTGCCGCTGACGGGCGGGGCTGGTGTCATGCAGTGGGTCGGAGAGAAAGGGCTGTCGGTCGGGGTGGAGGGCTGTGAGGTCGGGGAGGAGGAGGAGCTGCTGGGTGGGTAGAGGCTAGGCGGCTGGTAGCGCCCGGGCGTCTCCTGGATGATGGAGACGTGCGGGATCGGGGACTGTTGGCCCGGGTGTTGGACTGCTGGGCCGGCAGAGAGGCACTTGGAGAAGGGCGGCGGCGACAGGTCGTGCAGTTTGGGGCTGGTGCTCGGAGAGGATGAGGAGGGCAGCGAGGAGGGCTTGGCTGCCAATCTTTGCTGGCTGACAGAGTAAGCCCCGCCCACTACGCACGGCCTGAGGTCAGAGGTCATCATCGGGGTCATGACCTGAGGGGGGAAGTATGGCTTTGGGTGCAGGGACAGGCCAGGACCACGCTGGCTGCACACCAGAGGGGCGTCGTAGTCGTCATGTGGCTCCGTCTTTATTGTTGGAACTGAGAGAAGAGGAGGGAAAAGCTAAATGAGTAAACACATATTCCAGCCTTCCTGCGAGTGTGAGTGAGTGAGTGGGTTTGTGGCTAGGATACCCGCTGCCAAACAAACACTCTCATCAATGAGACTCTGTGTCTGGGCCTGAGCTCTCCCACCCTGCTGAAAATATTCACAAAAAGTAGAAAAAAAAGCAGGAAAAAAGGGATGACTCATCAACACGAGAAACATCCAGCTACTTCTATAATAAAATGTCTATTTTCTTTGGATCCTGCTCTGGTGCTAATATCCACTAAATGTGCGATATGAAATATGTTGCTGTAGCAGCAGCTTCATGCTCAGCAGGGTTCAGCAATTTAAGATAAATTACTGCTCGCTCATTGAGACAAGGAGAAAAGGTTTAACTGAACGTGAAAGCTGCTTTTTAACCACAAGATGTGGCAGGAAAAAAAACAAAATGGAGGCTGCAGGGTGTTTGAGGATTGTGGTTATCGTACGAGCGAGAACCAGCGCTGGGTTCAAATGAGGCAGGACTTGTTCTCAGTCGTCGGCATCTTGGCCACCCGTCCAGATTCCAGTGCAAAACATGTTGGACACCAAGTTTTAAAATGTGGGCCGTCAATCTGCTGCAGCTCCTGACACGACATCAATCTTATATAACAAGCGTTTCAGTCCAGTTACAAGCAAACGACAGCGCGGCTCTGACCCTGAGCTTCATCGCTGCATCACTAAGCTGGATCTCGTCCTTCTTTTCTTTGTGGTGAAGCTGTTTTAGGTTATAATACGAAACATGTGCTTGAAATCGAAGCTGAAGTAGTAAACTATTTTATTCTTCCTTTTGCGATTGTTATTCTTATATTTTACTGATGCACATTGTTTATCTGTATCTAGTTTTTCGTGATTCGTGAGGGCGTACCAGGTTAAATACAGGGCTAATTAGACCAAAAAAAAAAAAGAGTGAAACTAGGACGCGTCATGCCTTACTGAAGCTTCCACTGTCAACAACTGTAAAGGAGGAACTGCGATGAGATGGTTACACCAACCACAGCACTAAAATAGCACATGCACCCCTATTTTGGGCCCGTTTGGAGGAAGTGTGTCTGTCTGCCTGTGGAGGATAGGCATATGCACAGGCACAGAAAGGAGCAGAAGAAGTGCAAATGTTTGTCTTGCCACAAAAGGGAGCCTGCCCATGGGTTTCCGGAGTGTGAAAAAAATCAGCCGTGTGTGTACTGTATGTCCCAAAATAAATCTCTTGTTTTTGTACGAGCTGTTGTAACACCTGCTGCTGCTGCTGCTGCAAAAAAAAAGTTAAAGTGACGTGATTTCAAAAAAGTAGGAAAAACTGAAATTCATTTACATCTCATTATTGAGAAATTGAGCCTTTCATAATTTCTTCCACATGTGTTTTCACTCATTTGTTTTAACTTTTTCTTGACTTTCTCCTCTTCTTGAAGATCTGATTGTTCACCCGGCTGCCTTCACAGACTCTCGCCCTTTAGGAGACACTGACCAGACTAGCTGTCCCCCAGTCTCTCTCCTCCCTTACACTCTCTGCATCCCGAGGACAATGCTCCACTTTCACAGCGGGGCACTCCGTCGCCCACGTACAGGGCTGGGCCAGTTCACTTGAATCACAGCTTTGAACCACCCACTGGATTTTCGCTCCAAGCCCTGGAGCGCAATTAGCACTGGTTTTTACATTTCAGTTGGTGGGTCAGTGTTTATATTTAGCTTGGCAATGGGTTCTCTATTCAACCAACATGCGTTTCCCATGCTCCTTTCCCCGCCCTTGTGTGTCCAGTCACTGCAGCGTTCATGCAGCTACAGGTATGGAAAAGAACAGATTTTATAGATTTTTTTTTCTTTTCTTTTTTTTTTTTTTACAATGAAGGAATAATAGCATTGCTTTGTTCCTCCCTAGCAAACCACCAGACAAAGGGGGAAAACAAACTGTTTGTTCTTGTCTTCAGATGTAAAATGCTGGCTAAAATGTTTCTAATTAGTCTGGGATATGAAAGGCAAAGAGCAGACTGAGAGTGGTGAAGTGCGGCGGTGAAGCAAAGATGAGGCTGAGGGCTTAGAGGTAATTAGGGGGTCTTTTCCTATTTTGGTGACACATTTGTATGAAAATTTAATGTCTATGAAGCACTCTGGTGACAGTTTTTTCACCAAATGTCACCCTGTTTGGTATAGCATTATTCATGATCCGCTATATGGAATGTCATTTAAGTCAATATTAAATAAATAAATACACACATAAATGAATATGGCTATTAAATAAATCCTGAAATAAATAAATGAGGCAATAAATATATAAATGAGTCAATATAGTTCAATAAATAAATAAATAGGTTTTTATTTAAATATGAAACTGCTACAGTGATTGGCTGCCAGTCTTGCTGACACCACAATCCCTCCTTTGACATATCATATCTTAAGACTATTTCTAACCTGATCTGGATCCTGAATTAGTAAAGTTAAGTATTGAATTATATATATATTTTTTCTCTCTAGTTGTGACATCATAGTGAGGGGCGGTTCAAAATGTCTTGTTTGAAATAACCCTAAGCAGAAAGGAGAAGCAGCTTCACGCTTCAACACCTAAATGACATCATTTAACGCAATTATTTTTCTCCATCTTTAAGAGAAAGGTTGGCCGGACCACAACGGCCATGTGTCCCGTCAAACATAAATGTATGTGTACGAGGAGGAGAGCTTTACCACTGGCAGGGACGTAGGTGAAGTGTTGGTACTGGCTTCTTTTCCTCTTGCCGTTGCAGACGTAGAAGTTCACATGGACCGGAGTGGAGAGTCTTTGGTTACGATAGGGAGGGATTTCGACGAGTATTGAATTCTGCAACGAAGAAAAGTAATGCATTGTTATAGTTTGCATAAGTAAATATATAATGCCTAGGTAGGTTATTGTATTTTATAAAGCTTTCTGATTTGATTTATGGCTTAGTTTTTGTTCTACTCACTGTGTACTTTCCTCGACTTACTTATATCCCATATCCCATTCAAGTGAATGGGAAAGTGTGTCCAAACATTTGACTGGTACTGTATGTATCTGTATTTAGCTTTAATTTAATCTAATCTACTTCTTCAAATCTTTATCTGGTCTGTAACACTTAATTTGGCCCCTTGGGATCAATAAAGTGTTATTTTTATCTCATTTTAAATATAAAAAAGCCTGGATGCAAATGTCAATGACAAAAAAAGGTGACGCACAAGGCAATTTTTGTTGTTCACTTGGAAGTGAAAAGGCACTTTCATACATAAAGGTACCACATCTTGAGTAAAAACTAAGCAAAAAAAAAAAAGGGGGGAACTGAGCTACTTGAGGACTCATTATAGGAGTGAGCTTTATTCATCACTTATACTCCTTCATAGATTAATGAATTCATAAATTGGTGCATTACAGGAACAGCAAGAGTCAGGGGTGCAGACTTGTGTTTACCAAATATGAACATTAAATACACGTTAACTCTTGAGATTTTGGAGGTTTAAGATGGAGAAACATGTATTTATATATCTTTTTTAAATAGTCTTCCTTTGAATCCATAGCCTGAAGTTGCGTGCGTTCTCCTGGACGGTGGGTAAAGTCTCATAATCTGGTTGTAATCCCAAACGAGAGAGCCACAGAGAGACCACGAGGTAAGGTTATAGAGAGTAGTTTATTTCCCCGGCAGAGAAAGCGAAGGCCAGGAGCGACCACGTTTTCTGAGTTCAGCCTGTGGCCATATCAGCCCCATACGTGTGTGTTTCTGTGCATGCGTGTGCGAATATACGCGTCTGAGTGTGTTGGAGGTGCTGCTCAGTAGCCAGGGAGGAAGTCATCTGTCTACAAAACTGTGCTTCGGAGGACGTCTGGCCCCGACACGTACAGGTGAGAGCTGACACACGTTAAATTAAATCACTACAGTCGTAAAGTCAAGTGAAGCCAGATGAGGCTTTTTCGACTTCTCTTATTCAACGCCTTCCATCTGTCCTTCAGAGAATTAGCTGATAAAAACTCTGGAAAGGGCTTCACCGTTTGCACTGCGTAAACTGTAATTGTGTCCAGGTTGAACAGGAATATGTGCAGCGTTTCACTTGTGTCGCTGCTGTCCAACATGTCAATTTACACACATTCACAAAAAAAACCAAAAAAAAAACAGTCATCATTTTGAATCCAAAACCACGCTCGAGTGAAATCATTCATTTACTTTTGAAAGTTTTATATGCACGTGTTGCACTGTAAAATCATCTCAACTCACTGAGGACCGAATGGACCTTCAATTTGTGTATGAAAATCACCAAAACTAGCGCTGAGATGTTTTTACATGACAAAAGTAATTTCTCTCATGCGGAGGGGAGGAGGAGAAATGTGAAGGATGCCTGAAGGAGCATTTTTTGGACTCCTCAAGTGAGCGCTTCAAGACCATTTATCTTCGTTTGTATGAGTAATCTGATGTATTTAATTGTAAATAATTCCTTAAAATCAAAACTAAATCATCCCTCTTATTCCAAATCTACCTCCCTCTTGGGGGAAGGTCAGGCTGTGCAGGTGACGGAGGCAGTGAGGTATTCTGGATTTGTGGTTTTGTCTGCGTTGTGGTGCAACAGCAGAGGTTAAACCTGGCCAAGGCAGAGTCAGTGTTTAAAGTGGGACCAATCCAGCAGACTGGGCTGGAGAGGGGAGGGAGGGAGGGAGGCCCTTTGTCTATTCAAGCAGACAGATGTGTCCCAGCAGTCACCATATGTGTGTGTGTGTGTGTGTGTGTGTGTGTGTGTGTGTGTGTGTGTGAGAGAAAGTGTGTATGTTTTGTAATGGGAAGACACTGGGAGCAGGTGCAGCGCCTCACATACAGACACCCTCTAATCCCCTCGTCTATCTCCAGTCTCTCTCTCTCTCTCTCTCTCTCTCTCTCACAGGCCAAGACAGGACACACACACCGCCAAGCAAACTCCCACAGGTTGAAGGTTGAACTTTTCAAAACCTCTTCCACACGTTTCAAACACAACACTGCTGTTTCCCCCCCAAGACCGAGAAAATCTACAGTCATATTCCAGTTACACTCCTGTCTGTGTCTGCGAGTGTGTGTGTGTCCTTAGTGTGCTTGTGTAGAGCACTGTGTGTGTATATCCCATGTTCATATTAACTTTGTGTGCATGGTTTAAAAGAGTAGTTTGACATTTTGGGAAATATGCTTATTTGCAGAGAGTTAAGATGAGAAGATCGATGCCACTCTCATGTCTGAACGGTAGATGTGAAGTTATAGCCACCAGCTGATTAGCTTAGCTTAGCACAAAGACTGATAACAGGGGGAAACAGCTAGCCTGGCTGGCAGTATTAAACAAACGACATATAACGTGTGAATTAGTGAGCTTTAGAGGTGCTGGTAAGAGGATTTTCTTCCCTTTGGTCAGAGCCAGGCTAGCTGTTTCCCCCTGTTCACAGTCTTTATGCTAAGCTAAGCTAACTAGCTGCTGGCTGTAGCTTCATAGTTACCGTACAGACATGAGAGTGGTATCAATCTTCTCAGCTAACTCTCGGCAAGAAAGCGAATAAGGGTATTTCCTTTAAAGTAATTTTAAACAAAAAATGTTATTATAGCTGTGAATTTGACTATAACTATAACAAAAGTAGCAGTTCAGCTAACCTCAGCACATTTACATTGTTGTTTTCAAAAAGTTATTGTTAAGTGATATGCACCGTCCCCTATAAATAAACTAATATATCCCTGTATATATATCAGTGGGAATTGAGGTGGGTCAGATACTATCTAATAGACTGAGTGGAGCTCCTTTCCATCTCAACTCACTTGATTTAGACATCAGTTTTTTTTAAGTAAAGAATGAAAATGTTTTGCCACTTAGTTCAGTTAAATGATTGAGAACAGCTGCTTCATCCGCAGTGCTTTAATCCTGAAATGAGACTGGATTCGTCACGATAACGGTGTCGCTTGTATCACTTACAGGCTTGGAGGCGTCTCTATCAACCTTGGCCTCAGTCTCCCAGAGGTGGTGACCGTCTAAAAAGAAAAACAAAACAGAGAGAAAAAGAGTTTTTTTTTTAAAATGACAACTCGGAAAATAATCCACCTACTTGGCTCCCGACCGAAATGAAGAAATGGAATGAGCGTTGTTATTATTATCTGTTACATCAGTGATATATAAAACAGCTACAGAGAGCCGAGGGTATCGCACACGTCATGCTGTCTGACTCTCCACTCATGAGCTCATGTCCTCAGTCTAACGAACCTGAGACAGAAAGAGACGACAGACAGAGACAGAGAGAGAGAAATCTGATGCAATCCTAAAAAAAAACCCAGAGTCATACCAAAGAGATGAGCGACATCTTTGGTGGATGAGAGAAACCTTGACTTCATCGCTCTGTGGAATCCCAACATGCTCGAGCAGCTGGTCGGCTCGTTAATACACAACGACTGGAAAATGACAACTTGCCTCAACTTTCAAACTTCTTATTTCTTACGTTCACATAGGAATCTTTCTGCTATCCCCATATAATGATTGTTAAATGGTATTGGTATTTGCTCTTTTTCTGATAATGTGTTTTTTCTCCTTAAGAGTTGCCACAGTAAAGAGGTTTTCCCATCAGGCAATAAAACGAGGCATCATGCGAGCTGTCGGAAAACACAGGCCTGCTAAAAAAGCAAGTCTGATTTGTCATTCTGCCCAATGAGGTGCGAGTAAAACTATATTTTTACCAATTTATTAGACACAGAAGGAAACCATTGCAGTTTCTTTAGACCGCTGACTCATTAACAAGGCTCTAAAAAGACATTAAATGACTGTGAAAATGACTTTACGTGGAAAGGAAACTGCAGTTTAAAGAAAAAAGGGTCAGCTTTGGCCAATTTTTCTTGAAGAAAATTAACTGAGATATGTGCTGTGTTGCTCACCAGGCTGTCTGCAGCTTGATAAGTGGAGAGTTTGAATTGAGCAGACAGCGCGGTGCAGATGGATGGGGTAGCGCTCGTTTGCGTAGGGAGGAGCTGTGAGGTGGCAGAGACGGAGGAGGTGCAGCTTGGCACTGACAGTTTCTATTATGTCTGAGGAGACACTGGACACCTGTTTACCTCTCTCTGCTCCGTTTTGATCTCACTTTCCCTTTCCTTTACTTTCTCTCCCTGTCTGGCACACTCCTGGATTGGAGATTTTGCTGCCACTCTCCAGGAAGAAGTAATATCATGTGTATCACCTAAATGAGAAAAAACAAAGATCTCTGAGATTTGGGCACAAAATTTGCTCAGAAAAGGGGCAGAATTAAAGTGAGCTGTCAGTACATCAAGAACAAAAAAATAAGGCAAGACACAACTGAAGGACGAGAGCTGGGCACCGAGCTGTCGATTTTGGAGATATGTTATCAAACTCACTAACAATCAAGAGGCTGTCTCAACCATTTTTGTGAAAATGCATCCAGACTTTTTTGAGTGCACTTCATTTGGTCACTTTTCCAGTGCACCTGCTCCAAATTAGTTTGTGGAATTGGGACACAGTTATGGATTTAGTAGCCTACTTCTGCAGGGCTCTGTGAGCCTGATATGCTAGACTGAGTATTTCAAAGAGCACCCGGAGACTGAGGCTTCGAAATATGATATCCCTACCCAGTTATCATTCAAACACTATGTTTACGCAGGTTACCGTTTATGCCTGAACCAGTTTTCACTGCCAGTTGTGTCCACCTTGTGATGAGTAGTTTATGTGCCAGTTATTGCAGAACATCAAACGGAAGGGTCTGCAACGGCTGCACGAGGTTGTAGAAAAGATCTGCAGTTGTGTTGCAATTAGCAATTAGAAAAATATAACCATGCACTAGGGGCCATAGACATTGCAGATACACTGATCGATTTGACTGAGTACTGGGTGACTCCATGCAACTCATCTAGACAAGAGAGCAGAATAAGATAGCACTACTGTAGCATTTACATCGCAGTCTATTTGTTTAAATTATATTTAGTGGATTTTTGTTTTTAGACAAATGCAACCAGACTATTTTCCCTCTTCTTACAAAGACATATAACCATGGATTCCTGGTGACAGATAACCCATTTTTGTTTAAACAAATATAAAGCTAGCTAAAGCAAAAGTACGGCATTTTCTTGCCACCATAGGAACAATGGTGACTGGTGCACACAGCAAGGTGCAGACTGGCGTGCGAGAAAACACACCAGTGTGTGGTACTATGAATCAAACATAGCGCTTGCAAACCATGTTGCAAGGAAGCCTATGTGTAAACAATAGAAATGAAAAGGAAAACAGCTTGTCATACAGGAAGTTGTACAGGATCCTCGTCAGAAAGGCTCTCTGGTGGCATACAGTGTTCACAGAACAAGAAAACATTTTAATAATCTATTATATCCTATTCTGACTCAAACATCTTGTCATGTCAAGAGTTCAGAGCAAAATGGGACCAGTTAGCCAGAAAACTGAAATTTAACTGAACCAATTAGATTATTTCTTTCTCCATGAAAGCAGTTCTGTCTCTAAATGTTGTTTGTTTGACTAAAACTTCAATCTGCCTGTGTCTGTCTTTTTTTCTCTCTTCTGCTCCGTCTCTCGCTGCCTCTCTTCACTTTGGGAACCTCTCCAGAAGGGAAGCCTTTGCAGCCGATGTTGATTCACAGGAGGTAAACATGTTTTTCAGATCTCCCTCTACGTCTCTGTCTCTCGCTCTCTGTTTCCTCCCTGTCTGCTTTTCTTTCTCTCTCGCTCTCTGACTCACGCTCACATCATTTTTCACATCGAGGCACAGATAGAAAAATTCAATTTAGCACTTTGTTTTCTGTGCCCAGCTACCTACTGCCAGGAAACTTCTCAAGAGCCGAGAAAAAAAAAAAAAAAAAGAAGCGCTTTGAAAGGCTGAATGCGTGGGATGCCTTTGTTTGAAAAGAGTGTACCGGATAATTGATAACCACAGAATGTAATTGATAACCACAGAATGTTCCAGAGTTATAGGGCAACATCTGCACAACGCCTGCACTGATCCAATGAAAAACTTCAGCAGCAGTTACTCTCCAGTTCCCCTCCTACCAAATTTCAGAGAGCACAATGTGGTTTCTAACTCCCTGGCCCACTGTGCTGGATAATATCCAATATTATCTAAGTTAAACAACTCAGCCTAAAACCTCTCCCCCTAAACCACCCGGACCATATAAACCCAGTACCCCTCTCCAACTCTCACAACGCCCAAGCTCCACTCGCCTTGGCAGCGTCCCAGCCTCGCAGAAGTCTTACAATTCACATTTCGTTAGCAATGGTCTATACAAATCATTACTTTCTCAGAACAGACATAACACAGAGCAGTCAATGACATGGCGGCGGTGTGCTGTACAGAGTCATGGCAGCCGAGGGGGATCAAACAATATACAATACAGTTATTTGTCATGTTGGGTTTATAAAGGGAATCAAACAGCTCCTTGTGCTCCTTAATTGGGGCTGGGTGGAGTGAAACTTTGGTGCCCAGAGTGAAACAGCGGGGTGGCGTGTACCCAAGCCCTCATACCGTACAGTAAATATAAACACATGCTCTACCCAGGCCCATGCGGCATGCTGAAAGAGTTCCCTTGTCCTCTGACTGATGACTGAAACTTCTTTCTTCCTGCCGCCCTGAAAACACGTGGATTTTGGACGTTGCATGCAAGCTGCTGCAGCGTGGAAGGGGTGGCGACTGGGTTGATAAATGGCAGCGGTGGAGGAGGAGATACTGACATCCACTCTTCAACGGCGCTACTTACAGCTACAGTGGCGCCTGTCACTGCACAGCGTCATCTGGGCGCAGGGCAGCGCTTTCATCAAGAAATCAATCTCTGGAGTTTCTCAAACGGGCCTGCGATTTTTATGAATCATGCACTGTAATTTATGAAAACATAATCCCGGCTGTTTTTGTGGCTGTAATTGATTTGTTTATGAAAACAGCCATTGTTCTCAGAAGTGTCAGGGGCAGCCAAACCACTGAACGGCTTCAAGTGGAAGTCATTGTTCTGTGAATGCAATGAAACCGAAGCCTGCTCACCAACAGTCCCTCCAAACAAAACCACTGCTCAAAGCTAGCAAAGCTAACGGAGCTACCACAGTGTCCATGTTGAAAAACAGCCTCATTAACCTCCGCTGTTACATTACTGTTATTTTGCTCACAGCTCTCATGAGCTTAAAGGGGGATGGTTATCTGTAATTTTCTGCAGGTAATTCCAGACACCATCTGGCAGCCTTGCAGCATGATAATCCTCTCGCAGTTCAATTTTCAGGCCCTCTCACTTGTACAGCTGCTCTGGCCAAGAACAATTAGACAAAAGTGTTGGTGTGTGCCAGTCAGACATGGAAAGCTCATCCAGGTCTCCACCTGTTTGATCGGCTCACAAAAAGATGGACAGGTGAGGAAGATGGGTCAACAAAAAACACAGCTACCATGCAGCTGAGGAGTTTGATGGATCAGGGATATGGTTATTCACAGTGATACTGACTGCTGCAGACCAGGCAGCTGTCCAGCGCAACAGGCCAGATGTGAAAGATTTCCTTCAGGATCTCTCACTCAAATTAAGCTATGATCAATCATGGTGGGGAAACACTGAGCAGAAAACTACACTTTATTAAAAAAGACTGAAGGAAATTAAAAAAGAAACTGAGTGAAAGTCAACAATAAGAAAGTAGAAAGAGGCAGAACACAAAACCTATACATACACTTTATACAATGGCCATGTTATAAAGTATTGGCCAGAACTGGATTCTGATTGGCTGGAGGCTGTTATTAAGATACAAATGCTCCTACTTTTTGAATAGTAAAGTAATCTTTATCAAAAGACAGTGACAATAAACCCCTTTAAATCCTGTGTGGTCTGCGGTGTTTATTGGTTTTAACCAATGAAAAACACACTTTTGTTTTAAATGTTGACTTCTTTCTCGCAACTGAGTTGACTCTAACTAATCAATCATTATCAGATTTTGACTCATGAGTACAGCCTTGTGACAGACGTGAAAAGACCAGTATGGAAGAAACTAAGTAAGAAACTTTTGAATCTTTTAAATGTCAATTTTAAACATCAATGTACAAATATGAATAAAGAATACATAAGTGGCATAAGTGGGGTAATACATAACGAAACACACAACGAAAAGGCTGATAACTTAATTAAATATGTGATAGAAAATGCTTTAGTTTAGCTCCATTTGTGGAAGGAAGACCGTGAGATGCAGTTGAAAGCTAGTAAGTGGACATTTAAGCTAAGATTATTTTGTTACAGCTACATATGTTTCAGTCTAGTCTAGTTTACTTTAATTGAGATGTGTTTTGTTTACTTAAGTTTTATTTACTTGTGTTTACCTATATTTAGTTTAGTGTAATCCTATCATAGTCTCTATTAAGCCTAAACTATATATACTGTATATATATAAATATATTTTTTACTATATCATGCTATGCTTTGCTATAAGATACTATAGTAATAAACTTTAAAAGGTATCATAACATAGTTGCATTGTCATTGTCCAATGAAAACCATGTATGTCCAAATTTGGTGATTTTGAAATTTTCAGATAAACAGAAAATGATCCTACTTCTTCAGAACAAACTATTAAAAAACATTAGATTAGCTGATAAATGTATTGTCACAAAGCTGAAAACAGGGCTGTTTTTTTAATTTTACATTTTGAAGATACATGCTTTTCACAGGACATTAATGATTATTACCCTACACCAAAACTCACTGCTCTCTTTGTGAGCTGCATGCGAGTGTTTAATTGAAATTTCTATTTGAACGTTTGGAGGAAAAAACAAAGACCAGACTCTTTTTTTCTCTCTTCACAGTTTCTACCCTGTGTTCAATCTTTGCGCCTCACTCTGTCTTTCATTTCTATTTGGACCTTTAGCCTTTACTAACAGACAATAAATTACATCTGAGAACTCCTCAAGCAGAGTCCAGCACACTAAACACCCCCCCCCCCCCCCCCCAGCAGGGCTTAATTTCCCAAATGGAGTGACTGTGACTTATCAGAGACAGCATCTTCTGGGCAGGCCGAGGCAAATGAAAGCAAGGTGAGATCCAGTCAGGTTTAGATTACAGGCTGATGTCTGCAGCGCCGAGGCCGTACAGTAATCTCTTATGACTGATTGGCTGTAACCAGGAGTGACAACTGAACTGATGCTATCTCGGTTATTTCTACCGAGGCGGCATCGAGGCAGGAGGCAGGAGACAGGAGGGGCAGGAGGGCGCGATAGAGCAAAGCTGATGGGCAGTTACTGTTTTCAGATGTTGTGCTCTGACTGAGGAACAGGTGACAGAGTGTCTCCATGGGAGAAACAAGGGATTTCCTTCTGCATGAGTCATGGGTAGCAACAACAACACACTCCAAAAAACATGAATATGAAACTGCACATGTGAGCCCTCACTGGAACCGTGTCTTCCTCTCTTTCTTTCTCTCAAACACCACCATTCGTCACCACAGTGGAAACATAATTTAGACCATCGGACACTAAAACAGAAACCAAAACAAATGAAAGTTTTAGTTTGTTGGCAGCCTCTTAAAGCAGGGTGACCCATCCCGCCTCTAATGACAGGGGAAACTCCGACACACACACACACACACACACACGTGCTTGTAAGTACTGGGACGCATGCGGCACACACAACATGTCGGTGCCCACATGTTGTGTTACCGCAGCTTTGTGAACGGTATTTTGTGAGAGTGCTTTATTGGAAAATTTGCAGGAAAATTGTCCATCGGTAAAAAAATTAAATGCTTAAGCTCTTTATGGCAACAAAATCCACCGCTCTGGATTTATGAGTTTGATCGTTAAACTGTTTCTCAGAGCTCTGGCATGAGTAAAATAACAATAAAACCATATTGAATTTCCAAATTCTATCAGTTCTACGTGAGGATGTGAAAGCAGAGATGAGCTGCATGTTTTTCAAATATGCAAATTCGTTTTTTTTTTTTTTTGCATCTTACCAGATTTCTTAGCTTCATTATACCTTATCTTATTATACCAATGATGCCATTTCTCCCCAGTGATCAGCGATGTCTCTACTTGTCTACTGTATCTATTTGCCTATCTATTTATACAGAGAGCAGCTGTAAAGAAGACCCAGTAGGGTCCCGTAGGGAGCCCACAGCTCGCGGAGTTAATGAACTGAGAGCTGGTGGCACAGAGGCAGCTTGGATAGAGAGGTGGAAGGATGGAGGGAAGCAGAGGGAGGGCAGTGTTGTGGAAGCCTGGCTTCAGGGTGTTTCCATGGTAGGATTGCCCAGGAATCTGATGCTGGTGCCAGACGCGGGGAAACCCTCGTCAAAAACAAGGGAGCACACCCATCAACGCCAGTCCAGAGCCTGCACATGGCCCTAAAGACAGTCGGGTTAAGAGCTCAAACAGAACCAGAGCAGCTACTGACCCACACAAGAGAGTTAAGTTGTATATCTGGTCATTTCTTTCTCTGTGTTGCTACAAAACAAATTGTATTTAGTTGTCTTTTAGAGGTGGAGTTTTAGTTAAATTTGTCATGGAGGCAGAAATGAACTCATTGGTTGGGTTAAACTTTAGGGAGCAGAGCTAAAGAAGTGTGTGACTCAGTCAAGCCCTGGTTGAACTTGAAGCCTTGTGAAAAAGGCAACTGGTATGAGAGAATAAAATGTATAATAAGTTCATTCTTGACCTTGATAAAAGCAGTCTGACAAAAGAGAATCCTAATCCTAAGTCCACTTATTAGCATTTTCTGTCACTTTGATAGCGTCTCATGGTCTTCCTCAGTGGATGGAGTTTCAACTATTATTATAAAATTCATTTTGAAATGAGGGCATGTCAAATGAGGAAAGACACATTTCCTTTACTATGATTTACTGGAGATTACTAATGGAAGGACGTTTCTACATTCTACATTTTGAAGATTTTAAAAAGCCTTAATCCCTTTGTACTGATTTGAGGAACTATTTTACTTTGCTCATGTATCCTGTAACCGAGTAGCGGAGTGATGCACAACCGATAAAACAATGTATTAACTTTATACTTTGCTTTACCCATGACCTGAAGTTATTCTGAATGATCGGTAAAGCCACCAAATAGTATAGTAAAGCATTTATATTATTATAAAAAATATCCATCTAACTGAAAAAGCCACAAACACTGGTGAGCCTAGCATAACGTCAAAGCTCAAACGTCTCTGATAAGCATATGGCTAGCTAGTTAAGCTAATGAGCTAGCCTCCAAGTTTTAACAAACACAGAAGTCATTTCCAAGCATTTATTTATTTATTTATTTTAACCAGAGCTCCATCTATGCTTGCTGGCTAACTCGTGCTCCAAAATGTGTTTCTTTGTCTGTTAACTGAGTTTTAATCCAACCAGTGACATTATTGTTGTCTCCAGAGCAGCTCTCTCAGGAAGAGATCAAGGTTAATCAAAGAGGATGGGAAGACGGGAACAAGGCCTACGCTCCTTCAATCACTTCTTGTTTTGATAAACAATCTCACTACTCCATTGTACAGTGCTGGGGGGGGGGGGCAGCCTTGAATTCTTCCTTTCACAGGTGGAACAATGAAAAGGCTTCCCCTCTTCTTTGAATGAGTCACAGCCGGGCCGATAGGATCACACGTGTTTACATTGCTCAGCCTTTGCCCAAAACTGTACCTCACGTTGCTTTGCTAAAGCTAATCAAGGAAATTGCTGTTTGTAAACCTCCTGGTATCAACATCTGGGAGCAGGCCCCTCTCCCTCCAAACCAAAACGGCTTAAAGTAAGAAAAAGAGAAACAAACACTGAGGCATGGCACACACACACAATCACACACACACAAAAGTGCATGAATCCACACCACGTGCACCCCCACACACACACACACACACACACACACACACAACACATGCTGCATTTGTGATCCATTCCTCTGCTGAACAGGCAATGGAAACTTCTGCAAATGTAAATCTGCTGGGTTAAAAATACAGCGCATTAATGTGCACCACATGTGGCACTCTGGCAGGATGGAGGATATTTTGACAGCGGGGGGAGAGGAAGAAGGGAGGGTGGGAGGGAGGAGGGAGGCAGTCCTGGGGTTTCTCCAACAACAGAGAGGGAGACACACACACACATATATACACACAGCTGTACTGAGACGACACCGCGCTAACTCCAGAACTCCTCCTTTTTTACCTTGAGCCTTTTCCACAAACACCACCTTGGAGTCGTGCTGGAAGTTGTGTCCATCGATGAGCATCCTCTCCCCTCCGGGGGCGGGACACGTCTCCAAGCTCTGTTTATCCACCAGCGGCAGCTCCTGGGCCGATCTCTGGGCTGCGGCAGGGGGAAGAGAAAGCGGTCTCATCGTTCAGCTAATACACACCCACTCCCCATGCAGACCTGAGCATCCAGACTGGGGCTGAATCACTACCTAGACAGCTTTCACAGAGCTGCCGGTAAAGCTGTAAACCGCTTCATGTTAGAATCAAGCTGCCTCTTTGCCAGTAAGTAGGGTGAGGCTCCATGTTGTGTTTATTTGTGTTTTCCTCAAATTATGGTGGATGTTTCGTCTCAAATATTTGGTTTAAGAGTATCTTTCCTCTCCCCGTCTTTTTTTTACTCCTCTCTCTTACCTTTTGGCTTCTCGTTCCTCGCTTGCTTTCAGTTTTTCTGAAATTATATACTACTTGCCATGAAATATTTGCAAACCTTTTCTGTCTAAATGTAATGCTGATGTCTTGGCCAGCTCTCTCTTGTGAAAGATATCTGTAATTTCATCGTGATTGACCGGGATACATAAATAGAGGTTCAATAAAACCTGAATAGTTTTCTCATATGAGGATCATCTTTTTGTAATTCGATGCTCCTGCTTTCTGATTCTGATAAAACTCTAATTCTCTGTTTTTGGAAACCATCAATCTTTCCCACATCTCTCTGTTTCTCTCCCTCTGTCTGTCTGTCGTTATGCCTCACTCACACACAAAGTGAATTTTGGTCAAAAACAATTGCTGTGTGGCAGTCGTTCAGAAACGAACAATGCTCTATTTCAAGGGGCTGAGATCATGGTTTAACTACTGTCTTTCATTTACCTCATAAGACTTAATCTCTATGGCAGCTCTCCCTGCCAGAACCACATGAAGTGGTTGATCTGCCTGAGTTTATCCCGGTCCAGTGAAAGGTCAACTCCCGTGCAGTGCAGAGAGGCAATGGAGTTTATCGAGCAAGGCCTACGTAGCCTTTACATGCTGTCAAATTAAAATGTAGCTCACAATTGCATGCACCAGTTCTGCAGTGACTCTAGTTGCAGGGCTGCATCAAATGATTACTAGCTTTATTTGTTAACCTAATGCTTATCTTTTGATTAAGCGATTAATCGTTTAGTCTATAAAATCTTAGAAATTAGTGGAAATCGTTACAATTTCCCACAGTCCAAGGTCTTCAAATAGTTTGTTTAGTCCGATAAACAACCAAAGAAACAACAATATTTAATTTACAATGACAAAAGAAGAGAGAAAAGCAGCAAGTCCTCACATTTGAGAAGCTTGAACGAGTTTTTAAATGGAGCAACTCCTACTTGCCACCCATAGTTACATGTGTCATATGCCTGTGAGTTATACGTCTGATTTTTTAACCTTTCTAATCTTAGATTGTTTGATTTGAGTAGATATTAGAGGCCTGAAATGGTAAAGCTATCCAGTATTTTACAATAACAGCAGCTCTGGGAGGCTGTACTTAGACACGATGATGCCTTAAGCTAAATGCTAACATCAGCATGCTAACATGTTCAGAATGACAATGCTGACTGGCTGATTAGATTAGGCTGATAAGATTTATCATGTTCACCATCTTAGTTTAGTGTGTTAGCATGCTAACATTTGCTAATTATCGCTAAACCCAAAGTACAGCCGAGGCTGATGGGAATGTCATTAGTTTAGCAGGCATTTGGTCATAAACACAAGTATTGGACAAGTAAACATTTTGACCTGATGGTGGCGCTAGATGAAAAGTCAGGAGATCACCAAAGTGATTATAATTCATCCTGAGGAGAACATGAATGTCTGAACCAAATTTCATGGAAATCCATCCAAAAGCATGGCAGAAAAAAAGGAAAGATTAGAAGAAAAAAAAAGTTAAAAAATGAATGTAGTTTTGTGTAGCAGAATGTGAACTTTTTTGATCATCTTACAACGCCTACAATATATCTTCTGAGCCCTTATCAAGGGTCCTGACCACCATGTTAGTCACTAAGCACTTAAGCACTATTTAAGAGGCATTAGGGGACTGAGTAGTTCAGGCCTGATATTTTCAAGGAAAAAGAAAACATGAGAACTCGTACTCACAGCACTCAATGGGGTTGGACGAAGCCTGCAGGGACACCGTTCTCCCTGTGGCCTGGTTGATGTGAACTCGGAAAACCATGCGCACACGTGTGTTCTTGCGTCCGATGTCGGTCTCCCCCTTTCTCAGCTCAATGTCCGAATTACGCAGCTTCAGGATCCCTGCGCAGTCGATCCTGCGTTTGTGGAGACACGAGATGAAGAGTTTGAGTTATGTCTGTCATCATGTGAATTAATGACATATATCCTCTCACAGTTAATATCAGGCTGTGATTTACGCAGCATTGCGGCCAAATCAAAAGTGATATTCACTCTGGGCCGGAGGCTGCAGTCATGTCAACAGAAGATTAACACCGCCACCCCCAGCAGAGCTTTTACACCTCAATGCACCCACTCTTGTGTAACATTCAAACTCTATAGAAACAAATGGCTGGGAACATTCTTCACATCAGGAATATCTTTGTTATGATCCACAAGAGACGGCTCTTAAAATACTGTTCCCCTTCCACAAATCGTGTTAAAGTCTTCATCAGACACTTAATAAAAGCCCCCCCCCCCCCCCACTCCTCTCTGTCTGCACTGCACTCATCTAACTTTTTCATACTTAAATACCTCGAGCCTCTCCAAACGGTTTCTGGCATTTCCATCGCCGTGCTACTTGACGCCGCATTCCTCAAAGCCTAGTTAATGTCAGCTTTTACACACATTTGAACACTCCCTGACATTCTTCTCGCCAGACACCAGGGTCTGCTTCACTGGCAAAGTAATCAGGTGTTGATGCTCAGGACCCCAGCTGTTCGGCCCTCCGCCTACGCAGACAAGCTGAGTGCAAAACCACATACTGAGGCGTCCATTCAGTGCCTGAGAAAACGTTTTAGAAAGAAAGCACAATAGCTAGAAGAGGGGGCAGTATTTCTTTTAATTTAATTTATTAAGAGTTAATTGGAGTCATACCAAGTTGCCATTTGTGGCATTCGTATTAGCTAAAATAATAATAATGCCTGTATTCTATACAGCATAATAAAACATCTATAAGTCACACTGGAGTACATGTCAAAACGAATAAATCTCCCACAAATCCCCAGCCTGCGCTGTAAGTACTCTGAGGCGTGTCCTCCGTGAGAAAAGAGAAACCATATCCTGAGGTGAAGCCGTTGTATAAGGGGAGCTTATGTGTTACATCCATTAAAACGCAGAGAAAGTGCTGATGCTAGCAGGCTGCTACTGCCTGCAGCTCAGACAGAAACCCCTGCTCCCTGTTAGCAGCAGCCCCGAGCTTCCCCGGTAATCTGATCTCTGAGGCTTATAAAATGGGAAAGCCACCCGTCTGTGTGCAGAGGGCAACACTTTCACAACCCAAACACACAAAAGGAAGACACACTCATGGACACACAGAATACTGTACATCAGGAGCTAACTTCACATCTCCAGATTGTTAGCTTTATTAGAAAAGCAGCGAACTAACATGGTTTCATACGGTTTCATTATCCCAAGAGGAGCAAAATGTCCCCCTGCAGAGGACCGGAAGGATACCTCAGTTGAAGTAAACCTCTTTAAAGTTGAACTTAGAGGTTTTCATGTGACAACAGTGATACACGTCTCTGCAGAGCAGCTGGTGTTTACTGGGTGGACATACTGTAGCACATCAGATGTTCATTATTTCATGGCAGGAGTTATTTTAAAGTATTTTTTTGGGAAGTTAAAGTCAAGTCTCAAGCCAGTTTAGACAAGTTCAAGTCAAGTCTATGTTAACCAAGTTATGACCTTGGCTTTGAAAGGAAGATGTTCAAATGCTGCGTCATTATAATGGTCAGCATTCACACATTCACACAAAAACGTACTTAAGAGTTGCCCTTAAGGACTTGTCTCCACTGACTCTAGACTTGATTTGGACTGGTCTCGAATGACTTAAGACTTGATATGGACTTGCCTCAAATAATTTGAGACTTGGCCTGGATGACTTACTTGACATGGACTTGTCTCAAAGGACTCAAGACCTGACTTGGAGTTGTTTCAAATGATTCGAGACTTGATGTGGACGTGTCTTAAATGACTCAAGACTTGACTTGGACTTTCCCTAAAAGCCTTGAATATAACTCCAGATGTCTACAAAGTTAAATCTAGCCCACACATCTATAATTATTAGCAAGTCTTTTGGGGCAAGTCCACCTCAATTCTTGAATGAATTGAGACTTGACATTCGAGACAAGTCTTAAACTTCTTGAGACTTGACTTGGAATTTCCCCAGAAAACTTAGAAATATCTCCAGGTGCTAAAAAAGTTTCATTTTCACCTGATTTAGCCCAGGTTTAACCTTCTGTAGACACGCAGACATATTTTAACCTACAAATCACCAAATCAAACCTCCCTGGAGGGGTACAGCCCCCCAATACTCACATGGCCCGCATGTTGTTCTCTGGCAGCAGTGGGATCTCCAGGACCTTGGTGTTGTTGTGCAGGGCCTCGTGGCTCGGGGTGGACACTGTCTTCCCGGTGATACGGTGGACCTGGTAGAAGGCGTGGGGCCTCAGCAGCCTGTCGTCAGCTGTGCCGATGAACAGCTGCAGGGTCAGAGGCTCGCTCTCCATGTAGCCATGGAGCTAAGAGGGGAGAAAGAAAGAAAAGAC
Source organism: Macquaria ambigua (assembly GCA_008360985.2). NCBI lineage: Eukaryota > Metazoa > Chordata > Actinopteri > Centrarchiformes > Percichthyidae > Macquaria > Macquaria ambigua. Next base: position 656,975 of record VMKM01000083.1, read on the forward strand.
ACAGTTGTGGTTAAGCCCTCATGTGATCTCCAAAAAAAAAGCACAACATAACATAGGTCTTTCAGGCTCTCTGCGCGATGGTTTTCAAATAAAGTACCCATTTAGGATCTTGTAATCACCCTTTTCATCTTCTTTAATTTACTACCAATGGCCTGAATACACTTCCTCCATCAGTTCATGTTAGGCCTGCCAAGATGTTGATCCCACAGTAGCTGAATCTCAGGGGCCGCCACCGCTGCCAGAGAGCAGTAAAACCACCTACAGCGAGCAGCGTTGTGATTTGTGAGCGCGGGGCTCGCCTTGTGACAAGACTAAGCTAGTGTTTCAGAAAAGTCAAGGTCATGTCAGTCCCACCAAGCCCCGGCCAATCAGGGTCAAGAAAAACTCTCAGCAGTGACCCCGCTCTGATTTTTATCAGTGAAATGATCCCGGCACGATGGAGCTGGAGACAGCACAGAAGTGCTTCTCGCTGTAGCTGGTGGGCTCAACCCAGAGCTTCTAAAGTACTCCCAGACCTCCATAGGTGTTGCATGACAGGAGGCCTCCCGCCTGGATGACCTCAGCCACCCAAACTGCAGAGCGCAGGCATGAAGCCCAAACCCGCAGGCTGAAATCTGAGAACAGCGGCTACTACTGACACACTGTCTGAGAGTTATGTATGTTATCCATACAGTGTGACGGGGGAGGAATTAGAGCAGAATACTTGGCATTTTGACGTCAAAACAATTGAAAGAAACACAATGTGTATAATAAGAAATTACAGGGGCCCTAAGGAGTGTAGTAAATAATACAATGCATTAAATGTATAGATTATATGGAGAAATAGTTCATATTTAATGTGGTTTGAGAGGTTAAAGCTGCAATCAATAGGTTTCCTCATGTGCAAACTACAGCAGAGAAAGATGGCGGAGCGTATTTTGTTGCATTTGTGAAACAGCTTCACATCGTTCTGGTTGGATTACAGTGAAAATGTCATAAATCAACCAGGCATGTGAACAAAAAGCTACGTTTTTACTGAAGAGATGAAATGTGATGACGCTGTCATCGTCAACCAGACAAACCTGATCAACATTTTTATCTTCCAACACAATAAATATGCTGTTTTGAGTGTTTCAGCACATTCCACCATACAGACTGATATAATAATGACATATACATTTTTTTATGATATAAAGCCTTAAATTTCAAGTTTTGAAATTGAAAATCCCTCAATTTTCCAGCTGGACTTGGTCTTGTTTGACAAAAGAGGCTAAAATATTTCCTTCCTTTTCATTAAAATTGAGCAATTTTGCTGCACTTGAAATGCCGCCAGTTACCAGGTCTGAATCAGAGGAACTAGTATTGTTGTCCAGTCAGAGTAAAATAATATTACTGTTCCATTCAGTTAATGTTCAAATTCATGCAACAATAACTTTGAACTAAACTACACTTAATTGCAAAACATGAGGAATGCTATTCTTATCTTTAGTCACAGCATATATAAAAAATCAATCTGGAATAATGGGACCTGATGAGTCAAAACTGGCATGAAGAGGCGAGAAAAAATGGACAATATGTGCACATCACCATCCACAGACCCTGCTAAACCGTTACAGAGGCAGACACTGAACCCCACCTAATTTTCTGCCGCTGTGGATCAGATTATCAGCTGAAACGATTGGCAGGGAAATGTTGAAATGAAGACCAGAGTTTTCACTTACATAAGAGTACTGGAGGCGAGGAGTGCCCACAACGAGAGTGAAAGGCTCAGACCGGGGAGGCACAACATGTGATTTGGAGGAGGATACCTGTCAGGGTTAAGAGCCTGCAAAAGCCCTGTATATTTGTGTAAGGAAATGGGTTGCTGCCTAGCAATGCTGTTTATTTAGGCAGCGGGAAGGAGTGTGATGAAGTGAGGTAGCTCGCTCACATGGTTAGATGGTTACTTTCAAACTGTAATTACTAACAGATTACTGATTATCTGCTTTGAAATATTATCGGCATCAAATCTAGGCAAACAGAAATAATCAAACTTGATAATGTCATCTGAACGATTTCAGCTGTTTCTGACTGTTTCCAAAACCTTCAAAGAGTATGGCTTTGTAGAGACGTTTGTGTTCATGTCAGCATTATCATCTAGCATTTTAAGACGTAAAATTATCTGAGTGGCAATCTTTTTTTATTTCGCTCTGTGATGTGAATCATCGGTTGTATAAAGCAGCTGCAGCAGACAACAGTTATGATTTGTTGATGAAATGAAATTGCTGTGATACCACTTCATGTAAACCCTCCACTCCTCCACCCCGGCAGTTTGACATTGGCACTGCAGCCACTCCTCCCTAGCTCACATTATCACCCACAAGAGGAATGCCAAGGCTCCGGCTGCTCAAGGCACCAAAGAGGAGGAGAAAGGGGTTGAGGGTGACCGGGGCTCCCTCTCCATTCCTATCATAGACCTCCCCAGCTCTAAAAGGACGATCACACACACATTATGGACTCCTGTGTTTCAGTTTTGCAGAGAGAGGGATAGCTCAGTGTGACTGGGAATTCATCCTGTCACTATTTGTAAATTGCACTTTGTTTAGAAATCTAAATTCGATCACAAGGATCAAGGCCTAGAAAAGGCACATGACTAATCTACAAAAAAATGCACTTCAAAACAGCTCTTTGGATGTGTTTTTGAAGCAAGGAGCAGATCATGAAAGCTGAGTTCAGACAGAGAGAAAAAAGAAGACCTCACAGACAGGAATAGGGGGTATTTCCTCTCCACCAAAGTAGAGCATGAAACCCTGAGCATTAACTGCGGTGAAGACTGCACACAGCACTTCAGAGGGACATACTTCAGTCTGCTGCTGGCGTAAGGGCGGGTGTGGTTGAGGCAGGCAGCAGCGATGGCATTGAAAAAGAACAGAAAATAGCTGGCTTAGCTGTGCTGGAGAAAAAGTGTACCACACAGAACAGGACCGTCCAGAATAAACTCTGTAAAGTCTGGGCTAGGGTTTGAGTCAGAGGAGCGACGGGACGAGCCACAGAGACTTTGTCAGCCAGCGCTGTGTGTACCATGTAATCAGGAAGTCACAGGGATGGGGCTGCCTTTTCTGAGGCTCCCTCCAACATCTCCATCAGAGCCTGCCAGAAACGTGTGTGGTTTAGCTGCTGCCGCCTCCGCAGGACGCAGCGAGCGATGATGTCAGCCGTACACACGGGAACTTTCCTAAACAAAGGGAAGTCTGTGTGGTTGGGGTGGTAGCTGGCGGAAAAGTAGGGGGGCGGTTTGGGTTTAGGTTTAAAGAGAACACACACTCTCTATTTCAGCTGGGGTGAACCCAGACCCCTGTCATTAATTCATTAGCACCTTCTCATGCACAAATACACGCGTCTTGCACAGATGTGTGGCTGAAGTTGCGACTCGCTGGATGGTACAACACGTTTTAGTTTCCAAATGTCTTATTCCACAGCAACATACTAATATAATATTTCCGTTTCCTTACTCCAACGCTGAATGCAAAATATATCACAACACTGTTAAATTTAACCTTAAAGCTGAAGTGCGGGACTTTTACATATAAATGAACGTCTGTTAAATTCAAGCCATTGCCGAATGTTCACACAATGCTGATTAAGCCTATCAGCTCCAGGTAAATCTCTCTGTATTTCGCAGTATACTGGAGTTTTTTTAAATCTGGTGTCTGTGTTGACGTTCCCGCACTGGTGCACCGGTAGCGATGTGTTTTACGACGTCAACCAGTAATAACTGGTTTGCCACAGAGTCATGTAGAGAGAGAGTCATGTAGACAGAAGTTCAAAATGCTTGATCATCACATGATTCATGCAGACTTCAGATAGTTCTCTCTACGTGGCTCTGGTTTGCAAGCCATGTAGGCTTTTACTATATTGTCAAAGTTTTTGTTGTAACAGGAAATTATTAATACCTATTTTATTGTTTTGCAAGATCTTCCTGATGCTGTCTCACCCTGGCCGAGCCAATTTTATCAGCCAGTTTTAGCTAATCACAGAAACTGTATATTGTATGTTAAAGGGGTAATTTGGAAACAGTGTTGCCATTACGTTAGTACGTTTCTTATGTAAAAGATTATATATAATATTTATATATAAATAGCAATAATGCCTTTGGCCTCTCTCTGGTATTAAACCTGCATTAACTAATTTTTTGGCCACTTGGGGGAAGAGCAACAAGCTAAACACACACATTGACACAAGTTGATAAAGAGGGGCTACATGTAGGAAACAGCCTATTTACACATTGAGCAAATACAGAGCAACATTAGCATAATTTGGTGCTGTGTTTCTTGCAACTTGATGAATGTAAGTCCAATATTCACTGTCTTTTAGCTCTGTTTTTGGTCTCTACCAACTCCTGAGGGAAATATCTGTCACTTTAGCTGCTAAATGCTCCACTATGTTCACTAGCTAGTCGCTAACTTTGTCTCAATTGCGTTGGGCAGGTAGAGTACTAGCATACTCTAGTGTGTACACTTCATTTTGTCACTTTTCTGGTTTCACTTTTCTGGATTTTCTGCTTTAGTGTGTAGTATGGAACTGGGAAGCAGCTTGGTTCTCCTTAAAATGGCTGCTTAGCAATGTTAGCATTCCCCATTCAAATTAAAGGGCATGATTAGCTAAAAAAAAACTCCTCACGCCAACGAGACATTTTTATCAAAACTGAAAGGCAAACACAGAAAACTCTGCCCCACATGTGACGAATGTCTGTCAAGCTTGTAGACTTATTGTAATGCATTAATAAAATGTCAAAAGGTATTAATTAAACTGACAGCCCGGCTCACAACTCACTTTGCCCGACTCCTTGCTGCAGACCCTTTATTTATTCAGAGACTGAGGTCAGCGGTGTGGCGTAATGGTTGGGGGACCAGATGGGTTTATAACCAAAACATTGCAGTTGTCCACATTTTCTTTTCTTTAGTCTCGACCACCAGAGCTACTGTGGTTAAAGCTCATGACTAAGCTCTTACTGGCCATGCTACATCACTTTGTAACTGTCTGCCCTGCACTCGACAACGCAATGGAAAAGTCTGAATCACCCTTGTCTGGACAGGAACTGACTGAGTGGACTGGTCTGTCTAATAGCATACCTATGGTATTCCATTCAGAAATGTGACATCTTTAAACAACATAACAGCCAGGTCATGAAACACGTGTCGCCTCAATCTATTCTAACACATGAGGTAAAAAACAGAATGGGGGAGTGTTGAAGCGAGAAGTGACGAGGTAAGGAGCAGGAGTGAAAATGAGTCTAATGGCTGCACCGGAGTGAAAATGAGTCTAATGGCTGCACCGTGTGTTGGTCTAATCATCACAGGAAACCAGACAGTTTGGCCCTTGAGAGAGGTCGTGAGATAAATCTGAGGGGCTGCAGGATGATGAATGTGAAAATTATGTTGTTTTTTAAGCCAAAAAAAAAAAGTTAAGAAGCGCTGGTTTAGCAGACCTTAACGACTGGGTGTCCTCCGGCCAGGGCCTTTACTGCTCCCCTGCTGCCCTCCGTCTCATAGTGGGCTCGGTGGTGGGACTTGGGCTGCACCTCGATCTGCAGGCTGTACGGCCCCGAGCTGGACGGCAGCTGCCAGTCGAGAGCTGGCAGGGACGGGCTGTCGGGGCGAAAACATGTCCAACATGTCAACTTAACAAGGAGGGAGGAGGGCTTATTTTAGATGCACTTATCAAGGTAGAATGTGCAGAATGTGAACACTGTGATACGCCAGACCTTGTGATAAACCTGTTGTGAAATTACAAATATGTTTAAACTTACTTCTCGTCAGTTAATATTCACAGTAAGTCCATGCAAGTTATCCATACATGCAAAAAAAAAGTGTATGTATGGATAACTTCTCACATAATTGCTCAGTTAACAAAAATACTCAAACAATCCTGAATTTATTTGCAGTTTTATGTTTTAATAAATCTTGAGCACACACAAAGCTATTCCCCTCAAGCCTTTTTTTTCAGGTTTGAACAGATATTTTTTTAAGTACTCAAATCTTCAGCTGTAACTCAGACTGTCACTCTTTGCATACCTGACATACTGCTTTGGCTTGGACCAGGGGTACGGGTGTTGTGGCACATCCAGGAACCCGCCACAGTAGCCCTCCTTCTTTAATGGCAGGCGGTTTGAGGGGTGCTCGTCCAGACAGAGCTCCCCTGGACTCAGCTCCTCGCCTCCAGGCTCCACCTTCAGGCTGACTGTGGGGTTGTGCTCCTGGCTGGTTTTCCGGGCCTTCATGGGGATTCCCTCCCCGAGGTCAGCCACTCCATCTGTGGTCAAGGCGTTGATGGCTGCCAGGATGGCCGAGTTGGTGTACTGGTTGGTGTTTGGCAGCCAGGTCTCCTCGGTGATGCTGAGGCGAGGGGAGGTCTGCGGGGACGGTCCAGGGGAGTGGTTGGGGGAGTATGGGTAGTACTTGTGCAATGCCCCACTGCCGTTGAAGCTGTACTTCCTCTTCGCACCACAAGGGGAGTTGGGTCTGGAGCCACGCTGACCCATCCAGGTGTCATCGGTCACACTTGTGGTAGGGGAGGTGGAGGGGGAGTGGCGGGGGGAGCCACCAGAGGTGCAGCCGTCACCTGGCAGGGCGAGGGTGGAGCCTTTGGGGGACACAGAAGGTGACTGCCAGGGGGAGTTCTGGGGCGAGTTGTCGTAGTTGTAGGAGAAGCCTGATTCATAGGAGGAGGCGTCGGAGTGGCAGCTGCGAGATGAGAGGCTGCTGGCCGGACTCAGGCAGCTGGGGTCACGGTAGCCGTCTGCACTGGGGAGGGTCAGTGTCACTATGGAGTTGACTCGCTTGGCAACAGGAAGGTTGCTCTCCTCCACCACATCCTCAGGAAACTGACCGTAGGCTGTGATCTCAATACGAGGGCTCTCCAGGGTCGGGGCTCCGTTTGGGCGGACGCTTGAGGATGAATAGTAGCCGGCCGCTCTCATGTCATCCTGGGTGTCATAACTGTGAGGCTCGGTGACAGAGACAGATATAGTGGGGCTGGACTGGAGGCTGTGGTACTGGGAGGGAAGACAAGTGTTGCCCAGTGGGAGGGAGAGACTGACATTTGGCGTGTAGCCATATGCATCTGGAAAGCAAACAGATTGAGTTTGTTACCATGATAATCAAACACACATTCACTGGCTCCCTTACTGAGAGGGAGGACAGTTGCCAAGTTGAGTCTTATGAGAGCTGTTGAAGAGGTGTTGCCTATAATGGCAAAAGAACAGCTTGCCTACCAGATTTGGTCCTGGCTATTTCCCGATGCGGATGGCATGCAAGTTAAAACTTAACGACTCATCTAATGGGGATCCCCGAACACACTGAGGCCAGTGACACAAAACACCCCTGAATGTCTCAAATTATACAAAGCAAAGGTGGGAAACACGAATAAAGGAGCCAAAAATAACTCCAGTCTAAAAATAACCAAAGTCAAGACCAGGTGGGTTTTTTCCACTCCCCATTGCCAGATTTATGCCACTTAATGCACAAGCTGCAGCCCATGAACTGTAACATTATGAAAAAACACACAGATGCTTTTGTTGGCCAGTTTCATGTTCCAACAGCCATCGAAATAGGAGGGACATGATTCGTTTATTTGCATGCTGTAAAGGTGCACGCTGTACGGGGAAGCTCGTGGTCTCGTGCCAACGCTCCCGCTGGGTCATATGAAACTCTGCCTGTCTGTGGCGAAGGCTGAGGTCACAACCGGGGCCAGAGGAGGGGGGACATGGGAACGGGAGTTGTGGTTATATGGTGCATGGGTGAATGTGACCACAGCGGAGCGCATTGATACGGATGGAGGCGGCTACTGCAGACACACAGATGCAGTCAGACAGCCTGCAGTCACCACAGCTCCTGTCTGCTGTGAATTAAAGAGAATTAGAGGCCCCGCCATAAACACTATGACATCAGTGCAGCACCATACGACTCCTTGTAATAAAAGAAAATTATGCTTACATTTAATGCTTCTTGCGGTGCGTGACACAGTAGCGCTGAAATGTTTGTTTTGCTATAATTAGACTGCTGTGAATTAGCTGACATGCTGACAGGTAGCCTGAGGGGCTGCGCCATCAAATGGTTCTGCTAAATACTGGCACCACAATGCCATGTCAGTCATTAGCACAGATTCAATTCTGACTATTTTGGGAACACTTTTTAGTCACGAGAGGCTCACAGGAGCAGAACCACGCCCACCCTGCCCAAATCAGCAGGGAGGGGCGCACACTGAATATCTACACCACTGCTTTAATAATGCTACTAACTGCAATGTACTGAAGCTAAATACAGGCATTCAGCAGGGAGGAAAGTGTATCTAAGACCTTAATTCAATATAACATCACAGTTTACTGTATCGCATCTGGGTGTAAAGTGTCAAACAATCACGAAAAGTTGAATAAATGCCACATTAATAGCTTTACTGCTCTGAGATAATAAGAAGGAAAGCCTACTGTAATAAATAAAAGTCAAACTTACCCTCTTCAGCGGATTTCATTTTCTTCTTTGCGCAGAGCAACGTCTGAGATCAAACTCTGAGTACAGCTGCAGATGGGAGCGATTCCGTATCCATATAGCGGAGTTTATATATTCCCCAGCTGTTGCTCAGGAACCTCTCTCTCTCGCGCTGTATCGCCGCAAACAAACAACGGGAATGAGAAATAACAAATTCAAAAAAGGCTTAGTTGAAAAGAAAAACAGCTGTTACTACTTCAAAAAGGGAAAAAAGTCGCAGCCAAAATGGGAAAATCTAAAAGACATGCGTCAAAATATTAAAACATGTGACAGACTGATGTAGACGTGTTCTCTAAGAAAAGCTATTTTCGTCGCTGTGTTGAGATATCTGACTCTGTGTCGGGGGATCCTGGCTCTGCTGGGTCGCTGTGACGCACTGCTCCGGCGCACAGAGGACTTCTGCGCTTTTAAAGTCGGGGATCACCTCGGCGGCGGCGGCGCACCGCCCCTCCACACTCTGACGCATCTACACGTCCGACCACCAGATGGGTCCAATGGAGATCCTCTCTCACACTGGGTTTTCCAGAGGCACAGGAGGCCAATTAGCGAAGTTGGCAGTGAAGCCCGAAGGCTCCGGGATGAGTAAAATAAGCCTCGCCACCACAGAGCCAAATTCAAACCTTCAGCGATTGAAAACAACATCCTATACAACGCCTGCTAGAGCTAATCCAGCAAAATCTGAGCCAGGGTGAACATCCTTCTGAATATAAACAGTGGAATAACTGGAGTTAAAATGACACAGCACAGCATAAAACACCATGATTTGTCGGGTGATAGATGTTAAAAGAAACCTTGTAACTCATGTCCCCATGATCCATGACTGACTTAATGAGCATGAACAGAATTAATCTGCAGTTTCCACCCACTTTATCTACAGTAGGCTATCTGTTCCTCTTGGCATCGTTTACAAAGGAGTCATCAATGTGCTGCTGCAAGACACTGCACATGGAATCTCCTAAATCAAGATTTATGTGCAGAGTAATCCTCACGAGCATTTTACATTAAACTGCTGCCATTTTCACCCTGAAAGAGCCATTCATCAACTGGTTACAGCAGACGGATGTTCGATTAAAGGCTGCTGGGTTTTCAGATAGCAGCAGATATACAAGGACAGGTGAGCTGAGGCTGAACATGCCAGAACATATAGCTCAAGTGCTGCTTCATGAGACATATATAAAACTTCCGTCAGATGTTGTATGGGGCGTCTCATGGGGTTTTGAAGTTATTGCAAAGGCAAATAATTGCTTTTCCACATACTTCTGACAGACTTCACGTCTGCGGGGCACAAAACACATAATTATCCATACTTGCATAGAAGTACTATATAAAAATCAAGTCTTATACCCAGTCATTTGACACGCTGAACTGAGAGTCTTCATAGAGTTTTTCATAGGCCGCTCTCTGCGGTTGGTGTATACTTATTCAGCTTCTCTCTCTTTGGCGCATTCAGTCCCATGCAGGCAGGGTTGTTGCTATCTTTGGCAGGTCTGGACTTTCAGCAGCTGGCAGCAGGCCCTTGGTTTCTGTGATGACAATAGTCACATGGTGGCTCTCTGAAAGTCTGCCCATCCCTGGAGGTGGAAAGCTACATTACTGCACTACAGCATCTTATCAGCTGGCCCCAGTTGGTGTGATCTTTAGTGTCCGTGGACTGGAGTGTCATGCCACTGCCACTCTGAGCCAGGGGGTGTTAAGGTGTGTCTTCATGTAAAGGTCATAATTCCTTGTTGTCTCATAACAAGTAAGTAAGTGTAAAAAGTTATATATTTTCAGCAAAGTATTTTCCGTCTTGTGAGGTCATTTTCTTTACATTTCTTCTGAAATTCTCTTCTGTCTCATTTCCAAGACTTAGTGAATCTCACATGCAATATTGCATATGCAGGTGCATTGGAAGAGGCTCAATCTGTTGAAGACAAGGAGATTCCTGCAGGCTGCTTTTGCATTCAAGAAATTTACTGCATCAGCACTTCAGATTATCATTTTGGTTCCTGCAGACTATTTTCAGAGTATGAGTTCTTTGTCAAAAATACCAGATATATCACTTTAGCACTTTTCTTGCACAGCTGAATTTACTAATAGGTCACAGTATAATAGCTGAAGGCACTGATTACAATCATGGTCTGAATGAAAACAATGAAAAACAAAGATTAAGAGAGACTAAGAGTCTACAGGCACGCTAGCAGATCTGTGAGGCAGTACTTCGGCACAGCAGTGCTTTGAGTTAAATGCTAACGTCAGCATGCTAACATGTGCACAATGACAATGCTAACATTCTGATGTTTAGCAGGTGTAATATTTACCATGTTCACCATCTTAGTTTAGCCTGTTAGCATGCTAACACTTGTTAATTAGCACTAAACACAAAGTACAGCTGATAGGACGGCTGGTAGGAATGCCATTAGTTTTGCAGGTATTTGGTCATAAACCAAAGTACTGGACAAATTCAAATTTTGACCTGATGATGGCGCTGGATAAAAAGTAAGGTTCACCAAAGTACTGAGTTACTCATTTTACTGGACAAAGGTTGCTGTCCAGGCTTGTTTAATTTTTTTAAGTGTCATTCATTGGACAATACTGTGGAAAGTATTAGTTATAAGAAAGAAAGAAAAAAAACTGCAAAAGACCAAAAAACATAAGAGTGCAGTTTGTAATGAAAAGATGTAGATCTGTCTGTATTTTACAAAATGCAAAAGGTGCAAAGTGCACTGCATCAAATCTGTTTGAGAGTGTGCACGTTTTCGACCCCTTACTGTGTCAACTGCACGACTGTCTTCAACTCTTTCCCTCCTCTTTCTGGGATGTTAGTGATAGGTTGTAGAGAAAGTGTTTCAGAAATCAGCTCTTAATCCAGACATTTGTCTCCATTGTGCAACAACATGGCATGCATGCCCCACATCCAAAGCAATATTCCCTCCTCACCCGCTAGACTCTCAGTTTGGCAGAGCTCTCTCTCCAACAGAGAGTATCTGAGGGAGTGACGGCACTTGTGAAATCCTAGCCATCTGTTTCATCATGGGGACGTGGCTCGGTGGCTCCCCAGTCATTTGAAGAACCCCACTCGTTTCTTTGACCTCATGGAAATCTCTCATGGGGCTGGGGGGCCTAATTGGGGCAAAAAGGGGGGGGGGTTGCAACTCCACAGTTATGTGTAACTGAAACATGTGCTGCAGTAAACACTTCCACCCGTCTGTGGTTAATAAATAGCTCTGCTGCTGATTGACTCGTGGGCCCTTCTACGTCAGAGCGGTGCTGGGGCTCGTAGTTTTTCCAGCCAGGCCTGGTGCTGGTTAGTGGACACCTTGGTAACGGGCCGCTACAGACCGGATGGATCCAGAACCACAACTGAAAGAAGAGCACTGTAGATAATGAGAAGCAACACCAGCATCCTGCGTTGATAATGTAGACACGACAGAGTGAACACAAGACTCACTTTGATATCAACAAGCTGCTTTTCACTACTGACGCTACTGACACAACAGACGCTGAAATTATTTAATATTAGAGCTGTCTAAATCAAGTCTAATCAAGTCTCAGGTCAGTAGAGACACGTCCACGTCAAGTCTCAAGACTTGTTTTTACAAGTTTCTGTAATTCCAAGTAAAGTCATGGCTAACTTTCAAGTCTCTACTATCCATGCTGGCTATTAAAATGACGCGGCATTTGAACATTTTCCCTTCAAAGTAAGACAAGACAAGTCTCAAGTGCCTTATTTTTGTGACTTAAAGCTGCACTAATCAATAATGTTGTATTAACAATAGATTAGATGACTGTGTGTAATATGAAAGAGTTCACTTGTAGTGATGAACCCACAGAGAACTATTACCCAACTCTGTTTTAACATCTTTCAGCTCATGTTTTGGTTTTACGGCCCAAAACGTTACTGTTTTGGTTCAGTCTAACTGCTCCCATCAACCTAATTTTCAGGAAAAATAAACCCACTGTACACTACCTACAAAGTTAGCAGCTAGCTGGTGAACAGATATTCCCTCAGGGGTTGGTGCAGATGAAAACTGAGCTAAAAGAGAGTGAATACTGGACTTACATTCGTCAGGTGTCCTGAAAAAAGACTCCAAATGAATGCTAATGTTGCTCCGCGTCTGCTGGATGTGTATATAGGCAACTGTTTGCTAACAAGCTCGCCATATCAGCTTAAAGATTGATCACGTGTCAATCAAATCAGTTGATGCAAGTTTAGAGAGGAACGTCATACCAGGCTGTAAAGCAGTGTTTCAGTGCTCTTTCTGGAGTTTGTTTGTGTGCTCTGTTGCACCTGTAACCACACCCACCAGTGATGTCACAGCGTACTGACACACCCTAGAGTACATGTCTACATCACTTGATTTTTAGCTGCTGTTAAGTTGCTGTTTAATAAAAAGACTGACTTTCAGATAAAGTATTGAGGGTTTAAGGCAGTGATACACAGGGCAATTGTTGGGCAACTTGGATCGGCAGCAATGAACTGGCTCAGAGTTGTCCCTTTAATCCCACAGGAACATCTTGTTACTAGGAAACAAGTGAACAGACCCCGTGGCACACTTCTGCTCGTCATTATTGCCCAAGTGCGTCTGTTTAACTAAAATATTTAAGATGGTTTACATGTGACAACATGTTTTTGCCATTACTGTCACATTGTAACTGTAGCAGGTTTCAATCCCTAAATTCAAACTGTGTTTACAGTGACACCTTCACACTGTGCCAATGTGTGACCTTCACTGTGAGCTAACAGTGCAGCTTAGTGAGGACAACACAAACACAAAAACAGCATACTGTACACTGCATCCCTTATGGTGCAATCTTTTTGGCTAATGAGTGACACAATCACATTGCTAATTTAATCAGACTGTAGATCATCTTGTGTCCTGGAAACGTTTAAATATTTTTGACCCCACGTCTCACTGTGATCCCCGCTGCCGGCAGCATTGCCCAACTGCGTTTCCCAAAGTTTTGCCTGGTGTATCATCATTTTAAGAGCCTGGGAGGGGCAAAGTATCGGGGGTTGGGGGTGGTCTCGCTGTCACAAACCCACACATTTTTGTTGTCTGCCATCCCGTATGTGGCCACTGCCAAGCGTTGTGTATACTCTGCCCGGTATGACGTGGTTTGGCCACAGTGAGGTGGAAAAGACCTCAACTCGCTTTTCTTTCCACAGTTCTAACCCTCAAAATCCAGTGCCCGGCTTTATTTGTGTCTCAACAAAAACACGATGGAACATTGGACAGCGTTGTAAGTTATTCATAAACTAAGAAACAACCAGCCCAAAATGTTGGCTTTCCCGCTGCTGAATCACCTGTTTGTTTTGGAAAAATGAATTGGAAGCAAACTGAAAATAATATTACTGTACTTCTTTGTGTTTCTGAGCCTGCTTGCACACCCCTCTCACCATATGTGCACTCATAACTACTATTTTATAAAGTGTTTCTTGATGTAGAATAATAAAACATTATAAATAGTCTCTATGGCCACAAGTTGAGTTCAGACTGTGACTAGAAAACTGTCTTCAGGGGACACTAAGTAATCTGCAACCTCTACTGGTGACCAAAGAATGTGCAAAAACCTCAAAGGGTCTTTGGCACAGCTTACAGTGGCCTGAAAAGACACGAGAGATGAAAAGAAAGGTAGTTAGAGATGACATCAAACAGAAATGTGTGGTGAAGCTGTAACATATCACCATGCAAAAACACTACATGAAAAATGCTGCTTCTGTCACTGCTTGAGAATGCAATGTCGAGGTTTGGAAGCTAGAAATCTCACCACCTGGTGATGTAATCGTTGAGTCACTGGTATTGATCAACCCTGTGGTCAGTTTGAGCTATTAGGGAGTCAGTATCCTTCTTTCTGCAACTTTAAAAATGCCTGTTTTTTTGTTTTTGTTTTGGGGTATGTGAGATATTTTGGTGTTATTCAGCCTGTCAGAGGAGCGGTGACCCCCACACCACACCCCACCACCACCATCCCCGCTCTTACTTCCTGTCTCCCATCAATGTTCTCCTTTTTCTCGGCCGCTGTGACGGAATCCCCTGTTCTGTTTCCTGTTGTGAAGGCCCGTTGCTTGGTTACAGCCGAGGGAGGAGTGTTCATAGCCGAGGGAGCGTTTGCAGAAGGCCGGGAGGTTCATTTTCTCTCCCTGACGGTCTCAAAGCTGGCGTGACGCTCGAGCACTGAGCCACAGCTCCCCGAGGCACACAGCACTTTACTATCTCTCCGCTATTGGTCATGGTTGCACAGGGTCCACATACCCAAGGTGGTTTACATAAATCAAGAATGGAGCTAGTGTAACTGCAGGGAAGTGTGGTTACCATAGACCAGTTTGTTGCTGCGTACACACTGAGGTAGGCCTGTGAGGGAGTCTGTTGACATGAGGAAGTTTGTACCTACATGATTCTGGTATAAAAAACATCCTTACTGTAACAAGCCCAATAAGTGTAAAGATACCTGTGGATTTATCCACATAGCCCTGTAGGCAGGCGAATTGCCAGTTTTTATGTGAGCACTGAAAATAATTGAAGAGCAGGAGCTGTAAGAGTAAGAGATGAAAGCTTGAAATGAACAGTAAACAATGAAAGCAATCGAAAACCAGAGATAGTTAAAGAGTGTGCACTGTTAAGAGTTGAAGTGTCAGCAGTGAGAGCAGTTACCAAATGCCAGTTGAAATATTTGAACGGTCAGTTGTAAAGTAAAAACTTGTTGAACTGGCAGTTGATTTGTTTGCACCGAAAGCAGTTGAACTGTTATTTAAAGAGAGAGAAGTGAAGCGAGTGAAATATAAGTTGTGACAGTAAACAATGAAAGTAATTAAAATGTCAGTTGGATTTGAAGTGCCAGAGATAGTTGAAGTGTGTGCACTGTTAGCAGTTGAAGTGTCAGTTGGTATGTGATGGCAGTTAAAATGCCAGCTATCTCAACTGTCAGTTGACAAGTAAAAATTAGTTGAAGTGTAAAGGCTAAAATGCAGTTGAAATGTCACTTGATGAGTAAGCACTGAAAGCAGTTGAACAGTAAAGAATGAAAGTAATTAAAATGTCAGTTGGATTTGAAGTGCCAGAGAAAGTTGAAGTGTGTGCACTGTTAGCAGTTGAAGTGTCAGTTGGTGTGTGAGCAATGACAGCAGTCAGTTGAAGTATCTGACTGCCATTTCAGCTAAAAATTAGTTGAAGTGGCAGTGGTAGAGTAAGAAAATAAAGCTGTATTTAGTTTCACTGAGAGGAACACCCTGCTCCACACTCACAAAACTGAACACACTTGCAGTCACCACCCCACTCCTCAAATTCATCATCAAAAAAGAAAACAATGTTTGAAAAGTTGTCTGGGGTACTTTTCTGGCAAAGATGCAGATGCTGTTTGCAATTCTGAAACTACAGTAGCTGATATTGCAACTGTAATTTATGTTGTATATGTATAAATAACTGAACGCTGGAATGATGAATAATCTCGCCTTCCTCAAGATATCTCAGCTCTTCTCCCCCATCAAGCCAGTCAGAGAATATCATTACCAGTAACTGTATCTCTACTGGTTGTTGTCTCTTAATTCAAACAGGGTGCTGTGGAATTTTATAACGAGCTCAGTCAGATGGAATATGGCTACAGAAGCCACTTAGCTGCTTAGTAACAAGATAGCATAATGGCATAATGGCAGGTCTCCCTCCAGTATATAAAAAAGCAGCAAAAATGCGAAGAAAAAAAATACACTCATTTGACAAATGTTCCGTGCATCTGAAATTTCTGCTGCGTAAGTGTTTTGTATCCCACTTATGGGCCGGATAAAATCTAGTTTAGACGAGAAGTGTTTTTCAAAATCATCCTGGAGGGCTTCAAATTAAGTTATGGAGTCATTTTTTATGACAGACAACAATTTGTTGTACAACAGATGAAACATTAAATTATTAACTTCCATTTTGACAATGTAACGGCTCCGCTGTTGTGTTTCTGCACTTAACACAAGCTGGTTCTTTTTTACAGAAAAAAAAAGGCTTAAGAGTTGTTGGCTTTGGTCTCTCATCTGTGTAGGTTTTACATAAAGCATGCACCGAATGACCACATTTGACTGTCAAAGTGCTGCAGGGACTGAAAAAAGAAAACGCAGCTTAGATATAAGAGCTAATGGTAATGATATGTATATTTCATAACTAAACCTAAATCTCAGTCTTGCTAAGGAACATAAAAATTCACAAATTTGCCTTTTTATGGTGAAGCAGAAGCTACTTTTCTCATTTCATGTCAGTTATTACAGTCGTAGTATTCTTGGTGACAGAAATATTGTTAATTAGACTACCACACTCCATGTGTTACATGTGTTAAATGCATAATGTTTAATGAAATTTAAAATGTGATGCCTTAGTATATATTAGTTATTGTGATAGTTGTTTTCTCTGTATCTGAAGAACATTTTCTTCTTTTTCTTCAAGAGCACCATAAGGTTCCCCAGACTTACTAACTACCTGAGCACTTATCCTCTTCACTCTTCTCTATATAAAGACTTATTTACTGATGACTTAAAATACTCCAGCTCTCTTTTTTCTTGCCTCACTCGGGAACAAATTTTGTGCCTTCAGATGGACTTAAAGGCTGCGGCTGGACTGATGATGGGTGTAAAGATGCATGAACACACCACTCCTATACCGGCATCCTCACTCTAATTATTTTAATTTTAGAACGCAAATTTAAAAGTACAACTCTGGAGTGTCTCTGATACATAAATATTTATCTTTTTTACACTCACCTTTATGAACCTGTGAGAAACTTTAGGTCTAATCCAGATGTTCCTGTGGGTTTAATTAAATGACCAGGAAAAGTCAATCAGTACCATTAGTGCCTAAGTGCTAAATTATGGAACGGGCTTCCTGAAGAGCTTGTCAAACTTTTAATGAAAGCTGTATTTATTTAGCTTCTTAGCTTTAGTGTTGTTAGCATCAGGGGCGTTAATATAGACAGTGCAGCCTGTGCTGTTGCACTGGGGTCGGGGGGCCCATAGAGAGAGCGGACCCTCCAACAATGTGTCGGCAGAGAGCAGTGTGGTAATATGTAATATGGTGCCATTTGCTATATATGCCCTGGAAAAGGCAGACTCCAAACCATCTCCGTCATGGCTTTCTTTTTTCTTTTTCTTTTGTAGCAATCTATAACAACACTATATGCTTATTCTAATTCCAATATAATAGCCTAAGTAACTCATTCGACTGTACAATCTATAGACAGTATATAAAGATGGACGACACGTCTCCACTTCCTCCTGCTGTACCAAAATGAAGCCAAAATACCCCGGATACGGAAGCTGCCATCTTGCGCTGGTGAAGTCATTTGGAGCCAGAGTCTGCACAAGTAGTGATCATCGAGGTCCCGCCCATACACCGGCCTGAACCAATCACGAGCACACTCGCAGTTGTCAATCATGACGTCTCACCCCTTTTTATAGCATCAAATAACTAATTAAAACCAAACTCATCAGACACTTAATCAAACATCAGTGTGATAAGAACTACCAAGAATAACAGAAACCATCTTTAGGAAAATTGTATTTGTATTTGAAGTGTACTTTGACTTTTCAGTTTGGCCCATCCGCTAACATGGAGGGGGCGGGGCTTATGACCTACACTGTAGTCAGCCACCAGGGGGCGATCGAGATGGGGAGTTGTCACATTGTTGGTAAAATATACACATGCCTAATGTGGTGTGTGTGTGTGTGTGTGCTTCATAACTAGTAACTACCTTATGCCACTGGTTAGAATTTTATGTATTTTGTAAACCACTTTGAAATGTTTGTTTTGTTAAGTCCATACATTTTGAATTATTATCTAAATTGTTTTCTTAAAATGTCATAATACACATGAAGAGAAGACCCAAACTGATCTCAGCGACGCATTGTTTCATCAAGAAACCGTAAATTAATACACAAAATCTGCACGAGAAGAAGATTATTCCAACAAAGGCAAACTGATCTCTGTTAGCACAATAAATCATTAGTCACATGAACATTATCCGGTCCATCAAAGCTCCTCATGTAGCACATTAACTGCAGCTGGTTTGGAAAACACACCACAACGATCTTCCACAGACGCACATACTGTAGGAAGAGTTAAGTACAACCTATCGCACAGCACTTCTTTCCCTCCTTGTGGATGTGCAGCTACAAAGTGAAAACGAGAAGATGAAAGAGAACATTTCTTAACATGTTAAAGCCATCAGACCATCACATTCATCACTCGGTCACAAAGTACTTCCTGCTCTGTGGGGAGAAATTGATAGCACATTGTCTGTCTGCTCAACGACTGCCTTTGATTACATAGTGAAACATATCTTTTTTTTTTTACTGTATACATTAAATGTTCCTCCAGTGTTTGCATTCAAAAGCACAATCTGTAATTACTGTATGGTTGGGCTTGTTTAAAAACTGTTTTCTAACTGCGGTTCTCTTTACGTACAGTAAGGCCTGCGTTTTAAGACACATACTGTGCTTTGAAAAATAGTTTGTTTCTGATATGGTTTTTCCACAAAAAAGGTTCAATTACTTACTTAATTTGTTTTAATGACATCTACTCCTCCTTTTCATTTTATAAGTTTAAAGACATGTTTTAAAACACTTTGCGTTGAATAATAATTTGTGTCAGATGTCTTTTTCCACAAAAAGTTTCATTACCCAGTCTACTCCTTCCCCCTCATTGAAAAATTCAGAATCTATAAACTTGCAAATATTTTACATTTCAAAAGTTGAAAAGCCGCTGAGCAAGTTGTCTCCTACTTCACTGAAAAGTCCATTCTCAGTATTTGTGCACTACAGGTTTCAAGTTTCTGCATCACACCTGTGTAAGTTGCAAACTGGACCACGAATGGCCTCCATACTTGTGATGTCACAAAATCCTACTCCTACCTGCACATCTTAACTGATTTAAGGTGAACACAGAAACTTTCCTCCTTCAGCAGATGAAAGTGAAAACAGCCTTTTAGTGTCAAACTCTGCACGCACATCGTGCTGCACAGTGAAGCTCAAACATCCAAGTAACAATAAGCCAAACACATTTTTGAGTGGAGGGGGGCTTTAAGGTATTACTCACATAATATTTTGTCATTTTGATTTAAAAGCCGTCAGTATGTGACAGTTATAAATATGTGTAACGAGTACTTTAAGGGCTTAGAGAGGTGTAAAAAGCAAAACTTCTTCAAACTGAATACATAACTTTGTTTTTCTGAGAAGTTCCAGCTACAATGCAAGCACCCAAAATGTACTTTTTCAAATAAAAGTCTCATTAAATTGCCTTAAAAACATGTGAATTTATAGTTGTGGGAACTTGAGTCACGAAGGTTTCTAAAGTTTAATAATGTGCCTTTGTGAAATCATATTACTGCATGATGGTTAAAGTCTTCATATTCAGTTATGAGACCCTCAACAGTAACAGCAGTTGGAGCAATATCTCTAAAGACCAATAATACTGTATATTTAACTGTAATGCTCCTTTACTTTGAGCCACATCCTCTTCTGTCAAGGGTTTAGTCTCTACCTCCATCTAGTGGCCACATGATGAACTTCACGATGAATAACACCTTGACTGAAAAGGCAACTTTTTTGGCATCTGTCGTTTCTTTTTATTATTCATTAATCAATCAATAACAATATTATAAATAAAAGACATACTGTTAGAAATTGCAGTGTGGGACATGGAAAGCAAGTTCACAAGAAAGAAATATACATCATACACATACACAGAACAAAGAGCTCAACAGAAAACACAGGAAATCGACATTTGGAATTGCTCTTCATAAAGAATGTAAATCAGAAATTTTAAGCCTAAATGCAATTTGCATTAAAGTGTCGCAGTCACACCAACTCTTCCCCAAATAACCACTATTCACTGTTTGTCTTTTTCTTATAGTGTTGCTACATTTTACAGTACGGTTGCCTCGATTTAAACAAAAGTAATACAACTATGTTTAGGAATGATCAACCTGAGTTCAACTCAAGAAAAAAAAAAAGACAACCTGACTAATAAACATAGCTAAACTACACCCTCTTTACTGGATTGTACATTTTAAGAAGATCCGTTTAACTTTTCTCCATCTGATTTTTTCCACTGTGTTCAACACTTACAGTACATGGAGTGAATGATAAAACTCATTCCTCCTTAAAAAAAAAAGAAAAAAAAAAGAGCTGAATGTCAACGTCTGCTACAGGCCAAAGTCACATAGAGGCCCAAGGGAGTCATATTGTCAATAAAGGCCTAAAAATACACAGCTGTGAGTGTTTCAGGGTCCTTCGTTGTGACTTTTAAAGTAGTTTTACCATCAGAAAAAAAATGTTTTCAGAGAAGAGCAGCAGGACTCAAGCTCCTGGAAGTTCAGATCTGGCTGCAAAGGTAACAAAAACAAATGCTAACCAAAAAAAAACAAAAAAAACAACAACCTCTGACTGACTGTTTAACATCCAATGCTGTGAGATGCG
Organism: Macquaria ambigua; assembly: GCA_008360985.2. Lineage (NCBI taxonomy): Eukaryota > Metazoa > Chordata > Actinopteri > Centrarchiformes > Percichthyidae > Macquaria > Macquaria ambigua. Next base: position 677,906 of record VMKM01000083.1, read on the forward strand.
GCTTCAGTACATTAAACTTCATCATAATGAGGCACAAATCGAGCTGCTATGTCCTGACGAGAGGACTGGTGGCCACCGACAGACATCATAAAATGTAAAATTATGCAGTATAATCAAGGCCCAATATGCTGACAATACAACATTTAATGTCGCTATGGAGTGCTGGTTTGATACTACGGAGATGATGGACTGATGATGTCATTCAGCGTCTCAAAAATGTAAAAGGACAAAAAGCAGCACAGAAGTTCAGTTTGAAGCAAGTTTTCCAGCATTTTCTTTGTGAATGTCATCGTAAATGGTCTCGATGTTGTAATGCACATTTGTACAAGAGTTAAGCGCAGTGAGGTTTACATCGACAGCAGTAGTAATCAAAGCTGCATGTAAAGGCTTTATTTACAGTAACGTAGGAAAACATTAAAATAAATGATTTTTTTTTAACCCCTTACAGAAACTCAACACTGTTCACAGATGCAGGCCAGCAACTGTAATTAACACCTAGAATAAAAAATAACACCTAAAAAAATTCTCCACATATAAAAATTTAAACGTTGAAAGTAATGCATCGGAACTGTATAAAATGACACTTGAAGCGGATTTGTTTGAAATGCTTTAAAACAAAAGAAGGCAGATTGACCCTTTCCGGCAAAATGGGGTCCAGTGTTTCAGGCCTTCTAAGTGAAGTCACTCAAACCATTTCGCTCTTCTTTTGTGTGACTAAATCCGTCCTTTTATAGTCTTTTTTATTTATGTGCTCTGTTTTTTTTCAAGTTATCCCAAGTCTCAGTGACATAATCCAAAGAACAATTATTTAATTTCTCTCCATTTTCGATTGTTCCAGCGGTTCCTGGACCTCCACAGGTCACCTGTCCATCACCGAGGATCAGGGAGTAAAAAAAGTGCTGAAAATAGAAAGCTCGGAGAAGCGCCGAAACTACAAAAACAAACACAAGTAATCCAAGTTTGGCTCATGAGGATAGCTTGGAGTAGCTCGGAGGTGAAAACTTGCGCTTCAGGTATTTGATTATGTAGAGAGGAAGACAGCTGACCAACGTGATGGCGGACACCTTCCACAGGAAAGGCCAAGTCGTGATGAACGACAAGTCTGGGAGAGCAAACAGAAGAAAAGCAGCTTAGGTACACAGGTCTTCAGTGTTGTGTTGTGATGAGCGTGTGGGCATTCAATCAAGTAACGCAAGAGTCAACATCACTTGATCACAGGAGATAAGAGCAACATGAACAGCTTAGAAAGTCAGGATCAGATGCTGGTCTTGATGTGTTGAATCCAGTCACAACATGTTGGATTTTGTGCATTTGTCACAGCACTAAAATGAAAACTCAACAGTGCAATGAATGGCATGACACAAATGACACAAGACAATAAAGACCTGCAGTGCATAGGACGTAAAAAAGAAAAAAAAAAATCCACAAATGAAATACACAAAATGATGACACAGTAAAACATCACTGGGACATACAGACATATCAAATACAGAGAGATGGATGAGGGAGTGAGGAGATGAGTTTACAGGCTGCACACCTACCAAGGAAAGCTCCAAAGGACACCCTGCCTATGCCTGTTGCCAACATACAGAAGCAAAAGAAATGCAGCAGAAATAGAGTGAGTGCTGTACAAAAGGATAGCAGCGAAGAAAGAAACAGAAAGGGACAGAGAGAAACAAGAGGGGGGGGGCAATACAAGCACAGAGCTGAGGGCTGAACTGCTGCACAACACTTGGCTGCCAGGTTACATCAAAATCAACACAAAGCAGGTGCAGTGAAGAAGACTGAGGCCCCTTGAAGAGCTCGGTCCATTCAACACTGGACGTAACAAACCAAAAGTAAAGTTATCCTTCTACTGTACTGAAAGCTCGCTGGTATCTGCAGAAAGCGAACATGATGAGAGAAAGTCAGAGCTACGTGCTACATAACAGCAGAGATCAAACGATTAGTTCGAAAAATTAGTTGGCAACTATTTTAATAAGCGATTAATCAATTTCAGTCATTGTTCAAGCAAAAAAGCCAAACATTTATTGGCCAGCTCCTCAAATGTGAGAATTTACTGCTTTTCTTTGTCACATGTAATGATAAACTGAACTTCTTTGGGTTTTGGATGGTTGGTTGGACAAAACAAGCTATTTGAATACTTCAGCTTGGGTTCTGGGAAATTATAATGAGCATTTTATAGAGAAATAAATGTCACAAAATTGATTAATTCAGATATTAACCAGCAGAAAGTAAGTAAACTGTCGTTGTGCCAAAAACCTTGTCTTGTTAAACTTTTCCAAACTTTCAAGACTTTGTCCGAACCCTGCATCAAGCTTGAAACTATTCAAAGCAAATGTCATAAATGCATTTTTGAATCAAAAATTAAGCTGTTTTTTTTAAATTCCTGAAGCTTTCAAAGATATAATTTCAATATATGAGAAGAAGAAACCTCTGGGGGGGAAAAATGGATACCTACCGAAGTACTCGTTGAGGAAGGCGAGCGAGGCCAGGTAGCAGCCCAGGCTGAAGAACTCGGCCACCACCATGAGCCAGTGCCAGGTGCGAATCGTCAGCGCCACCATCAGCAGTTCGGTCAGGATGAGCGCTGTGAAGGAGATGGCGACCACGTGCACGAACTCCGACTCAAACAGCACCAGTGCGCCGTACATGAGGATGCCACCTGGTGGCGCCGAAGGGAACAAAATCGACCACATGGCATTAGCGGACCAATTTAGTTGACTTGTTTGAAGAGGTGGAAAAAGCTAAACCAGGATCAATGAGAAGGGGTTGTGTCTGTGTTTTGAGTATTTTTACTGCAGGACCTTTTCTTACATTTTTCTTCATGCATTCTTTCTCAGGTCTGCTGGACACAGTACAAACAGTCGACTGCAACACTGAGTTAAGGATTAATGTGTCTGGAGATAAGGACTGATTCAATAACATTATTTATGAGGGTAAAAGATGCACAATGTGCTCTAGTGTGTCTCACTCTGGTTAACATCTTTAAGTGTCCAGACACTCACTCATCTTTGGGCGCCTCCTGTATCTTGATAGCCTTTCATTTAATCATAACACTACACAAATTGGGCTTAATAGCCTATAATTGATCACATAATTGCTTTTTCATACAGCCTTCATACACTGCATTCCAGCGAGTCAAACTCTGTAATAAATTAAGCAAGGTTGGTGCCTAATATTTTCCTCCTCTGCTGTCGTTCTCTCATATCGTCTTCACGTTTCTTTCTTTTTTTTTTTTCCCTCCACAGACCTGGTATTGGCCTTTAATTAAAAACCTCGAGCTGTCAGGAAGTCACGCTCGAGCAGGAACATAGATCTTTCTCACACGCTGCATGGCTTAGCGATTACAGAAATATCGATTTACTGGACGGACAAAAGCCTGCATGTAAAAGCGGATGGCGGTTGGAAACCTAAGATGCTGAGAAACGGACTGTGAGAGTTTGAAGGGGCCCGGGGACCCTGGTATTAGACACAGTAGAAATGATGAAATGGTGGTTGAAGAGTTGCTTTGACAGTCTACAATACCAGACTGGTCATTCTTTACAGGCACCGTCATGTTGTAGCTGGTTCTGTTTGTAGGTAATTCTTATGAAGCTAATGTATTCATCTGCCAGATACAGTGACTGACAGTCAAATATAACTTTTAGAATGAGTGTGTGCGCCTTACCTTGATACACACTGATCAAAACCCAAATGAGGAAAGTCTTGAAAGATAATGAGCGGCCCTGAAAGAGAGAAACATCATCCATGAATGCAACATACTGTACTTTCAAATACCCCCTAACCCTACTAAAAGCTGTGGATAAAGGTTAAACACACACATATTTTGAAAAGGCGCTGTACCTTGGTGAGGTCTTTATAAAGCTCTGGGTAGAGAAGAGCCATCTCTGGCTTCACGTCTTGGTCCAGAACCAATGAGAACACAGGAAACATGGTGTACATGGTGGCATACCTGCACAGAACAAAGCGGTGTACAGAGACATGAAGGGTGGGCAACAAAACTACATGCTTCCATGATCAAATACATCCACACTGTGTCTCTGAGCTGTGTTGCTGTTGCAATATTAGCCATTATTAGCCTCCTCATGTCTCAACTGCCCAAAGACTGTAGTATTTAAGTAATTAGTAACTATATGATGCTAATAGGCAACTAAGAGACTGTCAGCGTTGCCAGCAAGTTAGCTATACTGGATAGACTGGGTGTATCTGTGAGGAGGAGGAGGATAAAATTAAAACAATGATTCTTTTTTATGGCAATTAAGTCATTACCAAGAAGGTTCATAAGACATTTGGAGAAGGTACATACCCAACCATGAGGAAACCCTGGTACAAGGGCACAGAGGCAAAGAAAAATATGGAGGAGAAGACAGCCTGAGGATAGAAAACAAAAATTGTGTCATAAAGTTAGTTAATTGGGAACTTTATTGTCCACAATGTGGAAAATCATCTTTGGCTTCACCACACAACGCAAATAAAAACTAACTGAAAACAGACATCAATAACAAAGCATCAGCAAACACGACTTTAAAAGAAATACATGCCGTCATAAAAGAAAATCATTACAAATTCCACCAATTTTTTGTTAAATCATGAGGTGACACACATTTTTATCTTACCTTCATTCAGCAAAACGAGCTCTGTCAAATATATATTCTGTCAGTGTTTTAAGTATTACTGTACCTGCATGGTGGAGATGATCATGCCTCTGTGCATGACGAACTGACCCAACGCTGCAGAGCGCTTGTAGCTGTTCCTGCCGTGAACCATAAGCAGGCGACCGATGTGCTTAAACTGAGTGATGGAGAAGTCTGCGGCCAGAGACGCCTGCTTCCCTTCCTGTTTGCACGCAAGTATAAAGATGCAATCAGGGTTCGTACGGCTTCTTAAGAGTAAAATTCAAGCACTTTTCAAGCTCTTTCAAGGTACATAAACCAAAAGATTTCCAGACTCTCTGAGCCTTTATCATCACATCTAAATTGTTACTATAAATGCCAGGAGACAACAAATATGAGGCAGGATCGCTTCATTTCAAATATTAAAATATTTTAGGTTTACATGAGTGATTGTGTCGATGATAAAACACCAGATTATGTTGAAAATCAAGCATTTTTCAAGGAGTTTATTCAAATTCAAGCATATTCCTAACCTTAAAAACATGACTTTGTACGAACCCTGTGCAATGCTACTGATGGTTTGTAAGGCACGGCTATTTAAGTACCACATGCTTCTAAAAAAATGTATACAAACCTCAAAATTGACAATAAAGGCAGACACAGTATGTGTAACCTGAGTTTCAAAGGAAGCATGGACACTGTTAGTTATTATAACACATTTCTTCATGATGTTCCAGTGCTACTTAAGTTCTTTACATTTAGTAAGACGTGTGGCCTTCAGGGAACGATAGCACCACTGGGAAACTGTACTGTACTGTACTAATAGTTTTACTACTTAATGAAACATGTTTATTCAAGATTAATATTACCTTTCCCTCAATTCCGATACCACAGTCTGCAGCCTGGATCATACTGACATCGTTTCCTCCATCACCTGTCACAAAATGGAAAAAACATTACTTTACCATGTATGCTTGAGGTTATGAAAGTAGCAGACTTTGCTGGGTGCTTCTCTTAGTGAGCTTTGACTGCCATCTTGTGGATATAAGAAGTAATATATATTTGATCTGGTGTTTGTGTGTGTGTGTGTGTGTTACAGTAATATACATCCATTTTGAGCTTGAATGCATTTTCAGCGTCAACATAGGTGGAGTTAAATAGTCCCAACTGAGACATGGCAGTTTAGTATATAGACAGTTTTGAGGCACTTCATCAGCAGTAACCTATTCATCTTCTCAATCCACTGAACTGGTTATTTAATTAATCTGTCCAATGGATTGTTGAAATGTTAGACAATGTGTAATGTCTAACATTTTCCTCTCAATCTACACAGACATTTTTTCCCCCCCGACAGAATTTCCCAGGCTGTCTGTGGACCGGAGCCAACAACCGTCCAGGCTCGTAACGCTGCTGCCACATCGTCTGTCAACACTCACCGATGGCGCAGGTTCTGTTGGCCGTGTGCTGCTGGAGGAGCGTGACGATCTGGGCCTTCTGAGTCGGGGAGCAGCGGCAGCACACCACCGCTGGACACTGACACGCCAGCTCTACAAACTCGTGCTCGTAATACCGCAAGCACACCTGTAACACAACAGAGACGGAGACACAAAACACAGTTTAATGAACCACTTAAAGTATTTACATGCTGTCTTTCAATATATTAATCAGTTTGACTTGTAGAAAATGTAAGTGAAAACACTGATCTGTTTCTCTTCCAACAAAATGTAAAACTCCTGCTTAGCGGTTTCTTCTGCCTCATAAAAAAGTGACCAATATGTTTTGGTGATTTGTTTTCCTCTCCAAATCCTCAAGGCCTCGGTTGAACTCCAACGTATTAGTTTTGGCTGAGAAATACTTTTTATTCTCTCATCGCCTGTTTGGCTGCATCCTCAGCATCATCTGCTGTTCAAGGAAATGTCACTGTGTGCTGCACTGTGTTGTAGTACCTCTAAGGAGTCTCCAGAGATGACCAGAGCACAGTCATGTTTCCTTCTGAAGGCGTTGAGCTCCAGATGGGCCTCTCCTCTGTTGGAGACCTGCTCGAGAGCCACACAATACAATTAGCCGTGAGGACATTAAGGCTTTTCATCATCTCCCATTAAGTAGGCGCATCATGATTACATCAAAGCACCGGGGAAAGAGGGCAAGTAAAACAGCATACCGGTCTGAAGACATGGATGTCTTGGTTTCTGGAGACCAAATGGGAGCTTTTGGCGATGCATGTAGCCGTCTCAAGCTTGTCCCCCGTCAGCATCCAGATCTATGCAAAGAAACAAGATCACCGTGTGGGATGGTAGACGTGGCATTTAAAGGCAAAGGAACAGAGTGCGATTCGCTGGACTTTTAGGGTAATTTTTCATCTATTCAGTTGCTTTTACTGACGAGTTAAGACAATCAGGCATTTTCCTTAATGGTGTCTGGTTAAATGGATACACGATTACTATTAATTACCAAAGGGAGATTTTACTTCTTTTTGTGTTTCTGATCACATCCTTAAACAATCCTCACATGTGTGGAATTTACTTCTCTCTAACAGAACAGGCTCGTGGTAGAAAACTTTTCAGTCAGGGACAGAGTCTATCAGCATTACACTGGTGGCCGGTGTTTAATTTCCTTGCTAACCTTGATGCCAGCGTTCCTGAGCAGCTCCAGTGTGGGCCTGACGTCCGCTTGCAGTTGGTCTTCCACACCGGTCAGAGACAGGAGCTCCATCTCCCTCTCTAGGCTCTCTACCACTGCTGCAACCTTCAGGGCTCGGTCATGGATGCTCAGCTTCGCCTGGTTGTAGCGGTTCTGCACAAAGAGGGAGGTGGACAGGGGAGAAAAAATGAGGAGGAGTTTTTTACTTGGTTTTCTTTTATTTTCATGTCATGCACACAAAGTGCCCAACCCTCATGGGTATACAAGACACCAAAGCACAGTTGCAGTGGTCAAACATTTAATTTCTATACAAAATTACAGGTTATTTTACTAAATTAAACTAAATATTCTGCCTTTTCCCCCCAAGCTTGACAAATAAAATCTGCTAAAAGCAAAGGTTCCCTTCCTGAAACACAAATCAAGTTCTTCATAATCATCCAGAAAAAGGAGGAAATTGTCGGGTAAAAGGGCTGCAACAGCCCAGCAACTGAGAAATAAACTTGTCAAAGACAATAGAAATAAAAAGAGGGAATGCGAAAACAAGCACATAATAATCAGGTTCCAGGTTCGACTGTTGATATTGACGAAAATCAAGCATCAAAGAAAATATTAGAAAATCCAAGAGGAAACAGTCTCATATTGATATTATGTTGATACTGAACACTAACCTCCAGTTCCATTTTAAGAAAACATGAGATTCATTGAAGTAAAGGACTGGATTGTACGGAGAGCATGATAAAACAGCCTGTACAGTTGTGTTCATCCATACCTCAAAGTCCTGATACTGCTCTTCAGACAGGGACTTCTTGGCCACCACCAGCGTCCTCAGGCCTTCTCTGGCCATATTCCCACACTGACAGAGAGGAGAGGATGATGTTAGTTAACACAGGTACACATACAGTTTTTTACTTATATTTTCCATTTCAAGTAGGTATCTAAAGCTTTATTTCTTGGCTGAATTTGAAGATTTTGGTTATGTGAAATAAACGTTTGTGCATGTTTGATTTCCCCCAAGATAAATATAAATCAAATAGAGGGCAGATCATCTGTTCTATCAGAGCAGCTGCTGTATAAGTACACCATGTACAGTACCGTCAATAGCTGCATATTGTTACCAACACCAAAGTAATCCATAGTGAATAACATAGCCTCTGGTGAATTTCAGAGGACACAGTAAAACAAAGGGATGGATGGCGGTTTATTTTTGATATGAAACACCAATGGAGCAAATCTGTCCTGCTGATTGGTTATTGACAGGCAGAGTAAGCGCCGCGCCGGCTGATTTGACAGCGGGATATTACAGCCAACAGGACATCATTAGCACCATTGTTCAAGAATATGACATACTGTAATTACTTCAACTTTATGTAGGTCACTAATTAAATCAAACGCTGCCTCCAGTGCTGAATGACTCAATAATGCCAATATAATTATAAACATACGCACACAAGACCTTCGACCACCAAACTGGTGTAGACACGGCCCGCTGATCTCTCGATGAATGTCCTCACTAAGAGAGGGTATTGGACTTCGAAATGATCACTACGTGTGACAATGCATATGTTTACGCAACACGAGATTTTGCTAATGTTCTCATCCAGAGTGGCTCATTTTAAGTGAGCAGATAAAGGTTTATGGTCTTGCTATAAGATGATGACATGGCTGCTGATGGACAAACTGGCTGCTGGGTCCAACCGGCCAATTAAACCTAACAAAGAGACACAAAAATGTTTTTCCAAACATTTCCAGTTTTTGTTTTCTGAAGTGTTTCTGGAGCTGTTTTTTTTTCTTTACAGCTCCTAATTTTCTTTGTGCATTGAGTTGTGGGAGAATAGTGTACATCAATGCAAAAGTCATGTTTTTTAGTATGAATACTGACCGTTTGAGTATACCTTGTTTTCATCATTTTTCCAGCGTTCACGTCATATTGTTTAGAATGTAATTTAGAGCAACTGAGTCGGCCACGTCAGCCTCGAGGCTCAGATATCAAGAATTTCTGACAGTGACGATACCTCTTGGTAAAAAGAACAACAAGAGTGTCAACAGACCGTTGGTAAAATGGCTTCAAAGCCACCATCGCTGGCAGTTAAAATCCAATATAACACTAGTTCCATCCACTCAGGTAATTTAAAAAGGAGCTATACACAGTCTGTTTTTATCCATTTCACGTTTTAACAAACCGCTCCACATATTTAACACCGCAAAAGTAGCTATTTAAATTATGTGAAGGCTAACAGTCGGAATAAAGTCGGAATAACCAGAAGTTTTCCCCTCCCTCTCATTCTGTCGACATCGACATTGAGCGAATGCGCCCTCAGTATGTAGCGTAGATTTGCGACACGGCTGGGGTCTTTTACCTCTTCTTCCAACCAGTCGTTATACTGGACGATGCTCGCCATGGCAACATCAGCACCCTTCATGTAGAAAGTGATGTCTCCTGTTGACTCCTCCTGAATCAAATTACAAATGTCAATGTCAATTAGTACACTTCCTGTGTACAGGTGCAGAAAACTTTAAACAGCAGAGCAATTTATTTCTACACCAATCATAATGCAGCATATTAAGTTAAGCAGCCAGGCTCTGTGCAGTTCAAAAGACACAAGAGGACACAAAACATAATAATGACCAAAAGAACTACAATATTTTCTATGAGGCATTTTAGGTAAAAACTCAAATCTGAACAAAATGCAAGTCCCTGTACATTGAATGTATGTAGAGACTGAAACAAAAACGCACGATTCAGCAACCAAAACACCACACAGGAAGGAGCATCCACACATCATATCGTTATATACAAGTTCCACACCCTGACGATGATGCCCATCCTTTTGCTCTCGGAGGTGAAGGGGAAGATCTGCAGGATGTGGAAGGAGAGAATCTGTCCAGAAGGAGTCTTCAGCTGCAGGGAGGTCAGGTCTCTGTTCACCAGGGTCAGGCCGACGCTCTGTGTCCACCGCACCAGCTCCACCTGAGGAAAACATGTGAAAATAAAGTGTAGAAGACAGCAAGACATTTTGACCCCTACACAATGAAACTTATGCTCCAACTTTAATAAAACACAGCAGGGTGAGGGACTTTGCCAATTTTACACTGACTGGACTGATGAGGAGCATGTAAAATAAGGCCTGACTCCTTCAACACAAGGGTAGAGGATGGAGGTATAATGAATTGAATACATTTTTGCGCAGTATTCTGGCATTTACTTAATTACTTAATACTGAGAAAGCATTAAACAAGAAATGTGGGAGGATTTTGACAAATACATTTATGAATAACAAGTGAAAATAAAATGTATTTGTTTCCCAGTATAAAACAGGTTAATAAGGAAATGAGTTAATGTAGAAAAGAAAATCCAAAACGAATGTAGACCATAAGCTGATGGAATCTAATTTCTCTTGCAGTTGAAACACGAGGCACGAGAGAGTTACGGTATCTCCAGAGCTGCTGAGCTCTTCTCATTCAGCTCCAGATAAGTGTTTTTCTGTTTCTCTTTCCTCTTTTTCTCCTCAGCAGGAACTGCGGCCCCCGAGTGAGCGTTCAGCTGCACACGACTCAATTCTCAATGGGTTCATTTTCAATTTGCTCACTCAAAGGTTGTTATTATACTCTGACCTACAAATTGGAACTTCCTGTTAATACCCCATCATTTCTCCTGCTCCCCCTTTGAGCTCCGTAAAA